>BTPG01000007.1:99620172-99873806 GCA_036245525.1 Semisulcospira habei | reverse complement strand
CCAGATTTACTTCATGTTGTGTGTTGGCGATGCCCTGGGCCTGTGTGTTGACACGGAAGCGGAGTGTTTTCAGATCAACTTGATGATCGCTGATTGGTTAGCCCAACACCGATGAACGGAGTTGTTTCCCTTGCCCTTCCTAAAACGTCGTCTTTCGTCCCCAACAGTTCAACCATTCTTCAGCGTTTGCAGAGGTACTTTAAGAAATATTTCTTAGTTAAGAGCACGCCCAAATGTACTTGTTCAGTGCAGTTATTTAACTGAGAGATGCCTCCAATCCCCGATACCCGTTTGGCCCAGAAAAATAAGGCGTCTGCTTCAGCCGTGGCTCGGTCCGTGTCTTCCTCTCTCTGACCGTTGAGTCTTGTAGTAAATGATAATAGAACCCCACGATTTTAACAAAAGCTTTCTTCTTCAATGAAAGTAATTCGTTCAATAACCCCATTACAAGGTCAACCTGCCACGCGATTTTGTTTCTTTTTTTTCCTGACATGTGTGATTGTCAGTGATCGAAAAGTAACTTGCACAGTATCAGTTGACTTTTTTTTTTTTTTTTTTTAAATGGCGCCAGATTTCAATCCTCGTTCGCAAAACTGCCTCGCGATTCGAAGAACAAAGGTCCACAAACAGGTCTTTCGGAATGTGCAACTGAAGTGTCGCTTTTTACTGTATTACCAGTTTTTAGTTCTCAGGGTCACCCTGGTCAGCCCCACAGGGTGGGTTTTTCTCTCTATTCTGGGGCATGTGTTTCTGTCTACCCTTTGTCCATTCACCTGTATTTGCCTTTTTAAAACTCTCCCTACTGGCTGCACTGCCTGTAGCTCTTGATATTGGATGTGTGTTGCTAAATGGTCTTAGCTTTATTTAGGCCCCATGTGTTAGGTTTATTTAACGTATTTGACCGGCTGGCGACATACATGGCAATGTTCTATTTAGGTGTTTTTTCACAAGCAGTGCAGGCACGTCCTGAGAAAGCCTTGTTGCTGTCGGGACGTTAAGCAATGTACAATCAATCTGATTCAAAATGTCAGTTGGTTTACATGGTTGTATTGGACATGTTTGCAGCAACACCGTTTTGGTCACACCAGCTCAGGACTTTCTGCACACACCCAGCCGCCGGATGGCAGCAGGATGTCCAAACCCATCGGGATCTATGCTGCAGCATCATGCCCCCCCCCCAGCCTCCGCCACAGAGGGTGCGTCTGGTAGGAGGGTGCATGGACGGCAGCGGAATGCTCCCAATTACAAACTGGTAAGTAAAGTGATTCTATGATCATCTTCATTTTATTGGCTGGCGTGCGTGCGAAGCAAAAGTGAGTTTATGTTCTGGGCCACTGGTCGTCCGTCCGTCGTCCATGGTAAACTTTAACTCATTCTACCCCAACACCAAAATCCTTAAATTTTGCCCCTGTCCTCTCAAGACCGCATTGCAGCGCAGGACACAGATCGACCATGATAGTTCAAGGGTGATGCCAGAATATCTTGGCGCCCGTAGGCGCCAAGCTATTCTGGCATCACCTTTGAACTATCATGGTCGATCCTTATCCTGCTGTGGTGTGTCTGGGGGTGGAATGAGTTAACGGTGGCATTTTTTGTCTGAGACTATTCAAGCCACATTCTTCAAGCTTGGCCCAAGGATACTTTGTGGCAAGACCTTTTTAAACATGCCAATTTGAGTGACCTCTCTCAAAGGGTCACGCAGGGTTGACAAATGTGTGAAAACTGCTTGCATTTTCAGAAAACGTGGATTTTGCTGCTGCAGAAGCCAGCCCTCGTCACCGAGGTCACACATATGTAAATCGGTCATACACGGGATTACTCTTTTTATTCTTGTGCAAGGCCCCTTAAACCAAAATTGGGCTGTTTCTGTCCCCTAATGCAGCTTTGGTTTCAATCTTTCTTTCTTTCTTCTTTCTCCAGTTGGCAAATGGCGCCTGGGATGGACCCGAGACTGAGAGTAGTGCCAGCGCATCGCAATACGAGGGCAGTGATGACGAGGAGTTTGTTCCTGGCTCGAGCTCACCGGATTCAGAGGGTGTGTCGGCATCAATTGCTGGGATCTCTGACATAGACAGTATTGTATCGACTATGTTAGATTTCATCAAAGTGGCAGGTTCGGGGTGGCCAGGTGTCGGTGACGCTAGTACCAGCAAGGTGCAGTGTGCGTTAGGGGGTGGCAATGAGAATGTGGATAGGCAGGAGGAACATGATGCTGGAAAGAGTGGGGAAAGAGCACTTACAGAAGAAACAGGTGTGCACGTGTCGCAGAGAGGGAAAGGAAAGTACAAATGGGACAAGAAACATGCATGCAAATTGTGTGGCAAGCTTGTCTTGAAAATGAGCACGCACTTACAAGATGTCCATGCAGATGAGGCAGACGTTGCTAAAATTTTGTCGATGAAAAAAGGGACCAAGCAGAGACGTCGAGCATGTATCAGACTACAAGATGAGGGTGATTACATGCATAACGTTGCTGTTCTTGAAAACAAATCCGGATGTTTGATTCCTAAGTATCGCACCAAAACTAGTAAGGTAGACGACCTTCTCGCCTGTAGCCATTGCAAAGGGCTCTATCAAAAAAAGCTGATCTCTGTACACTCAAAACGTTGCTGTCAGAAGCCAGGAGGGTTTCAGATCACTCGGCGAGGGGACGCGGCGCGCCGTGGTCGCCTAATGCTTCCAATACCCTTAGACGTTGAATTTTCCTTCTAACACAAGGTCTTGGCCAGCCATAGAGATGATGAGATAAGCCGTCTCACCAGAACTGACCCCTTGCTTCTTGTGTATGGAAAGAGATTATTTGACCGCAGGGACATTGAAGAACACACGGCTGGACAAATCAGCTCCAGGATGCGGGAGTTAGGGAGACTATTAAAGATTATCAGAGTGAGGTCAGAAATGAAAATCGCAAGTTTAAATGCTGTGATCAATTCAGCTAGCTTTGATCATGTTGTCCTGGCTGTAAAAGAGCTAGCAGATTTTGATGGGGACACACATCAGTTCAAAAAAGGCAATCTCCCAATGCGCATAGGCCATGCTTTGAAAAAGTGTTCACAGATCAAACAGTCACAGGCATCCAAACAGCTTGGGCAGGGTTCAGACGACAGGTGGCGACAGGAGCTCTCTGAGGCGCAGCGGTTTGACTCTGTCTTCAATGGGGACTGGTATGATTGTGTGTCCGCTACAGCAGCCCAGTCGGTCGGGAAAATGACCATGAACAAACCCAAGCTGATCCCATCATGTGAAGATGTGAGGAAGGTCCAACAGCGTCTTGAAACAAGGATGGTTTCGGAAGATTATCCGACAGTGGTTAAAGCAACTCTTTGTGCTGTATCACTTTTCAACCGAAAACGGGGGGTGGAAGTTGAGAGAATGAAGGTGTCAGACTTCCAGAATGCTAAGATTGGATCGATCACCAATCAAGATATCTTGAAAGGTCTCACAGAGGTTGAGAAGAAAATGGTGAATCATTTTCAGCGAGTGGAAATCAGAGGCAAGTTTAATAGGAGTGTTCCCGTTTTGCTGACGAAGAAGATGATGACAACTGTGGACAGAATCCTTCAAATGAGGCAATCAGTGCCAGCTCTCGCTGATTCCCAGTACATCTTTGCCACACCTTCTGGTCAGAGGCCTTACAGAGGCCATGATGTTCTGAAGGCCCATGCCCTAGAAGCAGGGGTGTCATACCCAGCCATGTTCACATTTACTCAGTTACGGAAGCAGGTTGCAACTTTGGCTCAGTCAATGGCCATCTCGGAGTTAGACCAGGATCAGCTGGCAGATTTCCTTGGCCATGATATTCGGATACATCGCCATATCTACCGCCAACCTTAAGACGTCCTTCAAAAGGCAAAAGTGGCAAAGATTCTTCTGTCAGTTAACAATGGGATGACAGATTTTGAGAGTTGCATTAGAGCTGAGCAGGGCGATGATGAAGAGATTGACTTTGACAATGAAGACACATCAGAAACTGGCAGAGAGGTCTCGGGGGGAACAGCACCTGTGAATGAAGCAAGTAGCAAGTCAACAACACAGGAATCGATGAGCATGACGGAGAAAAGACGTCCAGAGCCTGATGACAATCTAGATAGTTTTGATGATGACAGTACTGCGTCAGCTCCTGTTCGAAAGAAAGCTAGATTTACAAGGAAACCATGGGGGGAAGCTGAAGAGAAAGCTGTTCAAACTCGTTTCAAGACACACCTCGTCATGAACAAACTTCCTGGAAAGGCCGAGATACCGCACGCAATGGCCGAGGAGCCCGCACTTAGACATAGGCGCTGGACATGGTTGGTTGTTGGGGACGAAAGACAATAATAAAGGCTGAAGTTTCAAGTGATTTCTTATGTTGTCAGTTAATTAATTAATGTCAGTGTTCTGTTCTGTCATTTTAACTCATTCTACCCCAAAACCGGAATCCCCAAATGTTGAAGTCGTCTTCAGAAGACTGCGTTGCAGTGCAGGACACAGATCCACCATGATAGTTCAAGGGTGATGCCAGAACAGCTTGGCGCCCATAGGCGCCAAGCTATTCTGGCATCACCCTTGAACTATCGTGGTGGATCTTTATTTTGCTGTGGTGTGTCTGGGGTAGAATAAGTTAAGTCCAAATGTTGAAGTCGTCTTCAGAAGACTGCGTTGCAGTGCAGGACACAGATCCACCATGATAGTTCAAGGGTGATGCCAGAATAGCTTGGCGCCCATAGGCGCCAAGCTATTCTGGCATCACCCTTGAACTATCGTGGTGGATCTTTATTTTGCTGTGGTGTGTCTGGGATAGAATAAGTTAAGCGCAAATGTTGAAGTCGTCTTCAGAAGACTGCGTTGCAGTGCAGGGCACAGATCCACCATGATAGTTCAAGGGTGATGCCAGAATAGCTTGGCGCCCATAGGCGCCAAGCTATTCTGGCATCACCCTTGAACTATCGTGGTGGATCTTTATTTTGCTGGGGTAGAATAAGTTAAGTGTTAGTTTCTTCGTCTGGGTCTTTTTCTATCTTTCATATTTTTCCACACTTTTTGACCCGCATCATAGTCATACTGAGGCTAAAAGCTTCAAATTTGTTCACTGCCATAATTCTATGCAAGGTACATTACAGTACTTACAGATGAGGACATAGACCAATGGCTTTAGTTCAAGGGTGGTGCCACAATAGCTTGGCGCCTAGAGGCACCAAGCTATTCTGGCACTAACCCTTGGACTATTTCAGTCACACTTGTTGCACACACTGGTGTATTCCGAATGATAAGGGTTAATATTCAAAATGCTCTGTTGCTGTTTGTCTGAAACTCCAGAGTACCCAAAACCAAAAGAAAAGTCCTTTAATTTCCAGAATACAATATGTTGATTCTCACATCAATGCCATGATAAACTGTTTTGCTTCAGAAGGACAAAACGCAGCAATGTTTAAAAGATTTCCTCTGTAAAAATCATAATCGAAAGGTTATGGGCCAGTGTTTATTGAATTTTGCACCATACAATGTTAAAAATGTTAAAAGCACACATACACATTAAGTTGGAAAAATAAATTAATGTGAAAAAGAAGTATTCCATGAACTTGACCTTATTACAGACGCCTACTGTTGTGAAGACACCCATTTTGACTGTAATGCCAGTTTTTGTGTGTGAGAGGCACCCACATTATTGGAAGAAACCCATTTTTTCCCATCTAGTGGCTCTGTTTCTAGAAAATGTCTATTTTATTTTAAGTTATAGAGCTTAGTTATAAGGTGAGTTCTAAACATTCGCATCAATTCCAGAGCCCTAGAATAAATAGAAATATGGGAACCCATTTTGACATAAAATGGTTGGTAACCCACTCTGACGCTTTTGTCTGCATGTGTGTGCACACCTATGTGTATATACATATGTGTGGGTGGGAAGTTTGACCATAATTATTGAAGAGTATAGTGCCAGGTTAGTAAGCTTGGCACATGAAGCCAATATGGCTCTATCCATGCAGGGGTTTTATATTTGTGTGAGGGGGTAAATTGTTTTTGTTTGCAAAAAGAGGAAAACTGTTTTGGTTGCGTTTGTGTTGGGGGTCAAATCGTTTGGGGTCATGTCTAGTTGTAATTCTAGGTTCCATCATTATTTGTGCACATTTTCCAGTAAATCAGTCATGTATTTTTTTGCGTGACGTACACAGGCACAAAAGTTTGTTCTGATAATTTGAATTGTAAGTGCGATCTACAAAAGTGTTTTTCAGTTTTTAACTCGCAAGTTGACCAGATGTTAACAATAATTATTATTGTAGGTTCCATCAGTATTCGTGCGCGCGACGTGCACAGGCACAAAAGTTTGTTCTGATAATTTGAACTCTTGAGTGCAATCTACAAAAGTGTGTCTTTCAGTTTTTAACCCATGTCATTTGGAATACACCAGCGTGTGAAATAAGTTTGACTATAATAGTTCAAGGGTAGTGCCAGAATAGCTTGGCGCCTCTAGGCGCCAAGCTATTGTGGCACCACCCTTGAACTAAAGCCATTGGTCTATATCCTTATCTGTATGTGCTTGCAAGTGGCAGTGTACAAATTTGAAGCTTTTAGCCTCAGTATGATACGGGGTTAACTCAGTCAGTCGCGAGTTGCCCAGATGTTATGGCAATAACATTACAAGTCAGTGTGTTGGTGGCCTGCTCGGACCGTTTCTTGTCGATGAAAGCGTATCTATCACATTGGTTATGAAAAAACTATGGGATCACTCATAAAAAAACTTATATGGCACTTCAGGGCCGTTTGCGTGTACGTATTGAATAATTAAAAAAAAATCCCAAAAAACGACATGATGCGATGCGATGCGAAAATTTATCTATAAGTAATTAAATGCACATGTCAACTTTTAGTAGCCCCGATAGCTCAGTGTTTACGATACTTTTTCAGTACGCAGGTAACCCCGGTTCGAACCCTTGAGATGACATTTTTTTCCCCCCCTTCTCATATTGTAAAATCCCTTCCCATTTTCTTTTTACCTAAACTAAAAAGTAAATAAAATAAGAATTAATACCACCCCCCCCCCCAAAAAAAAAAAAAAAAAAAAAAAAAAAAAAAAAACCCAAACAAATAAAATAAATAAATTAAAAAAGTAAAATAAAATTAAATAAATAAATAAATAACAAATGAAAAACAAAATAATTAAAAAGTAATGAATAACATTTTTTAAAAAGCAACAAACAAACAAACAAACAAAACAAAACAAACAAACAAAAAAAGGAGGGTGGTTGGTGGTGGTGTCTCAAGGCCCATTTTTGCGGCACGGTTTCCTTCACCTGCGTTTGTCTACTGCAAAGTGAAAAGCTCATATGCAGCATGCGAAGCAAAAATGAGTATGTTTAGGGCCCGTGGTCGTTCAATCAAAATTGGCACACAAAGGTAACTGATGATAAGACTTTAATGTGCATACTAATTTACTCGACTCTATTTTGAGAGTCCCGACTCAAAATTTGTCAAGATTGCACCCTACCGTGATTTCAATTCACCGTAACGATTTCCGTGGAGAAACGCACGGCGTGCCCCACAAATGCATAATCTGAGCGGAGAATCCCGTGATTCCACAGCACAGCATCGAATTCCGTGGTGAACCGCAACGCGTTCTCCACGAATGAACTTACTGAGCAGAGAATCCCAGTCATGATAACTGATGTTGTTTCTTGTTATTTGTTTTTTTTTTTGTTTGTTTGTTGTTTTTTTTTGTTTTGTTTTTTTGTTCCAAATTTTTACAAAATTATCATGACTGGGATTCTCTTGACAGCAACTGCAGTGGTGGAGAACGCTTTGACAATGCAGTTACCGAGGACGAGAACTTGTCTCAAGGCCCATTTTTGCGGCACGGTTTCCTTCACCTGCGTTTGTCTACTGCAAAGTGAAAAGTGTTCGGCAGAAAAAGACAGACAAAAAGAATGTACACCTTAGATAAATTCGACACTGCCGCAATTTCACTTTAGACTAACCACCGCGTCTGAGTTTCCCAAGGAAATCGTTCATGTGGCGTGCTATCGCGCTTGGTGTGACTAAAACAGGGTGATGTCAAAAAGTGTATGCCCAGTGGTTGTTATGGTGTGGTATGGGTAGGGGGCGGGGGGGGGGGGTGAGGGGGGGCGGGCGGGGGGAGGGGTAGTGCTTTGTTGGGATAGCGTGCGCAATGCGACATTTTATCACGGTGGAGGTGTTGGCGGGGTTCGCCGTTGTGTTGTGGTCAGGCTGATCGTTTAGTGCTATGCCGCGCTCTTCAATGGGTGTCTAAGGTGATCGCTGTATATGTGGGGGGGGGGGGGGGGGGGCTTGTCGGCGAAGGTCGATCGATGTAAGCATTCCCCCCGCGTTTCAGGCGACTTGGTGACCGCTCGGCGTGCGAAGTGTGGGTGGCAAACTTGCTTTCCCGCCCACGTCTTCCCGTAGGCGCGTCCAAGAGAACAAGGTACACGAGTTTTTGGGCGTTTCGCGGCACGCGACGGATGATTACTCGGCAGCCTACGGTCCGGAGAAGGTAAGGTACGATGCGAAGCTGGTGGGTTTGCTCGTGTGGTGTGACACAAGTGACAAACTCCGAGAGTCGTTCGGCTTGCACAGTGCTAGCGAGAGAATGATTCTTTCGCTCGTGCGGTCGGCGATACGAAAACGCTTGACCCATTGTCTCGTCTCAGAACGCGCTCGTCTCACCGACCGAGTCGCCGTTCGTCAAAGTCATTATGGCAAGCGCCGAGAGTGTACCGTGGTTTTGCGCCTCGAGTCATAATGCTCTGGTGCTGTGCCGTGGGGACTCGCGCGCGGGCGTTCAGGCACTTGTTGGTTTCACCGGGTCCCTCCTTTTTTTCTTTTGGTCCATCGAAGCGTAGGTGGCCGACGGTGCATATCGTTTACCGAGCCCCACACAGACCGTACGTGCATTTTGTTTGGCTTTTTGCGACACGTGCTGGCGGTTTTGTTGAGGTGTCTTGGGGTGATACGACTCCCGTCTGCTCCTCGTGATGAGTGGCAGGAGAGATTGCGTGGGAAGGTGGTGCGTTCTGGTTGATCCTGCCAGTAAAGTTATATGCTTGTGTCAAAGATTAAGCATAGCAATGTCCAAGCTACACACCCTTGTACGGTGAAACAGCGAATGGCTCATTACGCTTATGGTAAAAGGAAGCGCTTTTATTAGTTGAAAACCAGTCCCGGGGGTACGGGGCGCCCCGTCGGGGAAGCATCTTTCAAATGTCTGCCGGCCGAAATGACGAAGGTCGGTGATCTGACTACCATGTTGGCTAACGGGTAGCAGAAAATCAGGGTTATAAAAAGAGTACACTTTTAAACCATGGAACGAGGGCAAGTTTCCTTGCCAAATGTAAAGGGCCTATCGTAAACCTTTGTTTGGGGGCGGGGGAGGGGGGGGGGGGGGGAAACCAACATTATCATGACTGGGATTCTCTTCACAGCCGCAACTGCAGTCGTGGAGAACGCATTGACTTTCTCCAAGACAACGGTTGCTATTAGCTGAAAACTTGTAGAGCAAGGAAAACGGTACCGCAAAAAACGGCGTTGAGATTCTGTGCACTCAACCGCGTTCGTGGCAATAGCGCTGAGTTTGTCCCCATATATCGATACTGTGAAGTGGATGCCTACTTTTTAAATGACAATTTTACAAGTACTGTTGAGGCCCTTTCAATTCGACTTTTTGACATCGGTGTCACCAAAACAGACATGATGAATGAGGACAGGCCGGTCCCGACTAAAAATTTGTCAAGATTGCACCCTACCGTGATTTCATTTCACTGTAACGATTTCCGTGGAGAAACTGCACGAATGCAGTTCATCTGAACAGAGAATCCCGTAGCGATTCCACATCAGTCGCAGTATCGATTTCCGGGGTGAACCTCAAACGCGTTCCCCGCCACGAATGGCAGTTACTGAGCAGAGAATCCCGTCGCCGTTTTGGAGGCACTGTTTTTATTGCACTACCGCAGTTGTGATGTCTTGAGAATCAAAGGGGAAATAAAGTTTCATCATCATCATCATCCGATCTCTCTCCTCTCTCTCTCTCTCTCTCTCTCTCACACACACACACACACTCATTCCGTCGGTGTGTGGCGTGCGCGTGTGCGTATGTGTGTGCCTGTGTGTGTGTGTGTGTGTGTGTGTGTGTGTGTGTGTGTGTGTGTGTGTGTGTGTGTGTGTGTGTAAACAAAGCAACATAGACAGGAACTCAGGATAGCTAAATACGCTACAACTCACCTGTACAACGCACAGCGCTCTCTAACCTTATCTCATTCGAGACGTGCCGCCTCCGGATACTTGACGCGGCATAAGCATAAGCCGCGTATCCGGACGCGGCACGTCTCAAATGAGTTAACGAATACTTTACTACCCATCTTTTCACAAACCATATCAGCAGGCACACGTATACGCGGAAAACAAACTGTGACGCACACACGCACTGATGAAGCACACACGATAAAAGGAAAAAAAAAAACTTATGTTAAAGGAAATTGCCATTGCAGGGAAATAACGTTAAACAGCATATATTTACACTCAGAGCAGGATACTGGATAATTTCCCTTCTCTGAGTGCACACGCTTATCTCGAGAATTGGGGACAGTCCCAGATTAATCAGGCACTAACCTGAAGCTATCTCGGTCGATTCATCCCTCACCTGTGGTGCTAAACATGGGTCTGTGGGGCATTCTATATTATAGATAAACTGCTTCACGGGTCAAAGCCTCGTCAATCTAAATATAGCCGGCCGGGCTGTAGTTTTCTGGGTCAAGCCAAGGGGGTTTACTCGACACAATGAACCATCGAGACCGACACATCAGATCAGACCAAACCAGAGTTTACTCCACGTATTACGTTTGTGATCCTCCTTTGAGGAGATCAGCTGATTTAATTGAGTTGAGGAAATCAGTTTATGGCATTGCTGCACTGCATGCACGTTGTTTTGAGTTATCTTATTCTACCCCAGACACACCACAGCAAGATAAGGATCGATCATGATAGTTCAAGGGTGATGCCAGAATAGCTTGGTGCCTATGGGCGCCAAGCTATTCTGGCATCACCCTTGAACTATCATGGTCGATCTGTGTCCTGCACTGCAATGCAGTCTTCAGAGGACAACGGCAAAATTTAAGGATTTCGGTGTTGGGGTAGAATGAGTTATACAAGATTGTCCTATGTTCTGGCCGGAGTTTGCGGTTTTTTTTTTAACCGCCAATACTGAATCATCTTCCTGCAAGAGGCATAGATCCTCATGAGCCCCCGCGTGCCTCCGGGGGCTCATGAGGATCTACGCCTCTTGCAAACCATTTACTTTTGACGCTTGTCAATACAAATACGCAGTGAGAAATTATGACACTGAACCCTTGGTTGGCTTACAGCAGAGGTTCGGCCGGAACAAATAAAAAACCGTTCAACCGCCCGGGCTACGTAAAGGTATGAACTGTCCCCTTGGTATATCGCTTTTGTCAACTCTGCTGCCGGGGCCGGTATACGAGAGTCATACACACCCCCACCACCGTGTCTGCGTTTTTTGCGTGCTGCATTGAGGGGCTACTATAGGAACAGTTGTACCTAAATTCTAGTCTTGCAACTGTGACGAGGTATGTGCCCGGTCATTGTACGAAGCCGGTTCCAAACCACTCAGGAGTGTAAACCGAATTTGTGTAAACGGACTTGTGCCCATTTTTGATGAAGCTTACCGCGACCTCAGTAAGTACTTTAAGTGTTTTGTTGTGCCGTATGCTTTGCGTTGTAATGTATGGCGTTGTTTTCGCGTTTATCATAATAATGTTTACAGTTGTTGGCTGGTTGACGTGTCGTGGTGTCAAGTGCACAGTGTCGAGTGTAGCCGATGTGGTTATCATGGTATGTGCTCCTAGTGGTTCAAGGTATTGGAGTTGGCCTCTGAAGACTACATGCCAGATCTAGTGACAGATTAACCGTAATACTTCAAGGGTGGTGCCAGAATTGCTTGGCGCCATTTGGCGTCAAGCTATTCTGACACTACCCTTGAACTATGATTTATATTGCTAATCCATGTCCTTTTGAACTGAAGTCAGAACTGTCAGGGCTGATATCTGAAACTCAGCTGTGCCTTAGTGACCTAGGTATCAGGTGACCTGTGGAGAAACCGATGTAACACAATAGTGTAGGAACTCGTAGGGGAGGGGGGGGGGGGGTGATTGAAATACCCCTTCTGTTCAAGGTAGAATGCCTGGGCAAATATTGGTTTGACCATAATTCCCATTTTTTTTTTAAACTTGGGGCTCGGCCAAACCTCCTCTCAGCCCTGCATACATCAGCCATACCTCCTCTAGTTTAGCCCCACTCGTCAAATGGCCGAGCAGAGGTCTTATTACATGCAAATGAAATGACAAGGCGTATTGTGTCTGCGATAAATGGGTTATATTAACAATGTTGTGATACTAAAAGTAAGATTTGGGACATTTGTGTACACTGTTCATGTCTTTGCTTCCCTCCTACCCGTCCCAAGTCGTTTCTTTTCTAAGAGTTTGGCTATACCTCCCTTGGAAATCTTCCCCCGCCACTGTTTATATAGCTAGGTACAAGTGTTTGTTGAACGACCGGCCCGGCCGACGTATGGACTTTCCATTGTAAATGTCAACCTATGGCCACTACGGACTGTTGGCGGATCATTTTAGACCGTGGAATTTGATAGCCGAAGGGCTGTATCGAGTTTTATTATTACAGTGACACTGAACCATAAACTATAGAAAAC
This sequence comes from Semisulcospira habei, assembly GCA_036245525.1. Lineage (NCBI taxonomy): Eukaryota > Metazoa > Mollusca > Gastropoda > Semisulcospiridae > Semisulcospira > Semisulcospira habei. Next base: position 99,861,097 of record BTPG01000007.1, on the reverse strand, counting down.
TGAAAAGCAGGCTGTAACACAAACTCATTTGAGACGTGCGGCCTCCGGATACGCGGCATAAGCCGCACGTCTCGAATGAGTTTATACGTCAACTAAGCAACGAGATCGACGAGTCATAGCTCCAAATGAGCGCCAACACCTTGTGGAGGTACATGCCCGGTAAACGACTGTTGGCGGGCCCACTGCAGCCGATTTTGGCCTGATAGCATTTTGCGTACTGAATGACAATGAGGATTTTTGTCTCTTGCAGATAGAAGTATTTGGCTGTCCGCAACGCTTGTTGTCGAGGTGTTTCTTGCAGGAATCATCTCGACAAAAACTGCTATGGACAGCCAAAGGGTTAAACATTACGCAGTTTTCGAGAAAGTACATGTACTGTGCTGACTGTGTGTCATAATTATTAGAAACTCTGCCCTGTGAGTGTAAAGGAAATAGTAAGCGAATTTTTGTGAAAAGCAAGATTTTCTTTGTATTACAATGAAAATCTCGCTTTTCACAAAAAAATAAACAAACCCGGACTCGGACTTTTAGGGCGTGCGATGACTGTGCCGCCGATTAATTGAAGTTGAAGTTAATTGCACGAGTGTCATAATTAGTGGACACTGCACTTCCTGGTGTACGTGTCACATGAGGGAAAGTTCCTCACATTCAGTTTCGTACTGGTTCCCGTAATAACGGAGACGGCAAAGACCACACAGTACATCGTCCGTTTGTAAACACTGTTTCACTCATTGCCCACAGACATGTCTTTCTAGAAATCGATTTATCAATCGGCCCACGGATCGAGACACGCAGAAGTAAAGATGTAAACATGTATATCAACGCCACACTGAATGTCCAGTTATATGGTCTGTACTGCAGTCGATTCGCTTGTAAAAAGGGCGGAGATAAAAATCGAATATAACAACGCCTTTTTCTGTGATCCCGTTCACAATTCATCTATGTGAATAACTTTTGCTTAATACAAATTTTGGATTTAACAAAGACCACAAGAACAACAAAAGTTGAATGTAGGTCTCAATGCATTTGGTATGGCGAAGTTCATAGTAATGTACACGTAAGATGGTTATAAAAACAACAACAGCTGCAGCAACAGCAACAACAACAACAACAGCAACAACAACAACAACAACATCAACATCAACATCAACCAACCAACCAACCAACCAACCAACCAACTAACCAACCAAACACTATTTCTCTAGTACTATTACGCTTACAACTAAAGATAAATTTCAGAACCGTTTGTGTGTGTTTTTATATACCTTGTTGACACACCTACTACAGAACTTTGGACACGCAGCAAACGCAGGCGCATAATCTTAGCGCGTCAATTCATTTGAACATTGCTCGTGAGCTGAGCGGAGTCATTGCCAGATTACTTCATATTAACCCTTTGCGTGTCTGTAGAAGTTTTAGTCGCGATAATTCCTGCAGGAATCATCGCGACTAAAACCGCTACCGACACCCAAAGGGTTATGACGACGCGTGTTTGTGTCTAAATGAACCATATCTAGAACCATAATTAGCGTTACGTAACCATCTGCTGCAGAATTGTTTATTTGAACAGTTATGGCAGTGGTTGGCTTTTAATTTTCCCCCTTAACCATGAAATAGTGTTCTGTCTGTAACCATGCACAATGGCATAACAAGGAAGTTTAATCAAATCACCGAAACAAGATCCTGGTTTTTCAACAAAAAAAAAAAAAAAAAAAGAAAGGCAGTACACTAAGTAAAATGTCATCAGGCGGACGTCGGCAACAGCTGGCCCGCGCACAGCCGTGCGCGGGCCAGCTTTGGCCGACGACGGCCCGAGGCACTTTTGTTCTCTGTCATCTCAATAAACTTGACTATCATGTGACTGACTACTGAATTTATATATGTGGGTCTTTTTTCCCTTCGGTATCTTATCGCTTCTGCAGTGGAGTGAATTACATACCAAAAAAGTCTATGTCACCAGGACGTTGCATACTTTAAAAAGCGGACTTTCTTACTCTGTGTTTTTTCTTTAAAGACAGGACTTCGTCATTTTACGCTGGAGCTAAGACTGTGCACTTGGAGGGAATGCAGTAAAAGGTACTTCAAATGTATGGTTTTATTTCAAAGTTTGTATTGTCTTATGGTGGATAGCATCTAACACATTTGGCGGCGGTTTTGAAACATTATGAATAGTATTTCCGTGATAAGTAGACTACATATCTCTACATATATCTACATGGCTGAACAAGTCTGTTTCATAACAAATAATCTGCATTTAGAGTAAGACGAGTACATGTTTCTGACCATATAAAATATATAGTAAACTTAGCGGTTGGATATAACGATGCTTTTTCAGAGGTTACAATTACATATTTTCTACGTGAATTACTTTGCTTACATAAAAACACAACTTCGGATATAACAAACAAATTTGGGTCCATGGGCGTTTTGCTCCTGTAGTTTACTGTGCCTAGCAAACTTAGGTATAAGTACACGCACGCCCTGCAAGTCGATTTCAGATATTAAAATTAATTGCTGCTGATCAATGTATGATGTACTGAAGTATAACCGTATCAAATAAAGATTATTCGAGTGTCGACCTAATATATCCTTTATAAATACCCTTAGTATGACTGCACAAACACACACACACACAAAGCAAACAAAGAAACAAACAAAAAACAATAACTTTAAACGTTTATGGCTTAACGTCTTTTGTCCGCCGCACGAAGGTGATTTCAAAGACGGGGCACCGAAAAAAGGTCTGTACAATTTTTGACCCCAGTGGGTTCGAACCCACGACATTTTGGACGAGAGTCGAACGCTCTACCACCGAGCCACCCAGCGCCCAAAAAGGGCTGACTTAACTTAAGTTTCATTATGGAGTTTGAATGTGGTTACTGATGCTGCTCTTCTTTTATTGTACGTAGGAGAGTTTCCCCATGCGCATAAGGGGCAATAGAAAACCTTCTACGTGTGCCTACTTATTTTAGCTTGTGAAGAGACGTGTAGGACGTGTTGAGGCAAGACAACATTGGGAACCCATTGTATTGACGAATTTTAACAATTAATGTCCAAGCTCGCCATGGAGAAGGTCGCTATCAATTAAAATCTCACGTGTTACCCCCGAGAAAAGGTCTTTGCGTTTTCAAGGCATGTAACCCAAAACAATACACACGCTGAGCGGCGAGGCTGACTTTGTTAGATATAGGAGTTAGTTAGTAAGGAGTTAGTTAGTAAGGAGTTAGTTAGTAAGGAGTTAGTTAGTAAGTTAGTTAGTTGGGTTTAACGCCGGGCAGGCGAGAAAGGCCATTTCATGGCGGTTAGATTTAGGAGTTGTTCTCTGAGGAATACATGACAGTTCAGGGGACAGGTCGACCATGATAGTTCAAGGGTGGTGCCAGAATAGCTTGGCCCCTGTAGGCGCCAAGCTATTTTGGCACCACCCTTGAGCTATCATGGTTGAACCATAATTTGTTGTAGCGTGGTTGGGACGAGTTGCTTAGTCAATCTTTTTTTTCAGTTGAGACATACAACAAACGATGGAGCTCAACGTGGCCAAAGCCATCGCCTTGGTTGTCCTCATTGTCATCACCCTGGTCCTGGGATCTGTTCCTGTCTGGCTCGTGCAACGAGGCACTCTCTCTACTACCGGGAGCGCGCGCCGAAAGCGCGTGCTGGATTTTCTCAACTGCTTCGCCGGGGGTGTGTTTCTTGGGACGTGCTTGCTGCATCTACTGGCGGAGGGCAGGGAGCAGTTTGAGGACTACTTGAAAAAGGTGGGCTTGAAGAACTGACTTTAAATGGTTACATATCGATGCTGCTAGCATGCAAGCTCGTAAGTGACATTTTGGCGCTATATCATGTTTTGACAGAGCCCTCACATGATACAAAATAATTATATGGTTCAACCATGATAGTTGAAGGACGGTGCCAGAACTATCTTGGCGCCTATAGGCGCCAAGATACTCTGGCACCACCCTTCAACTATCATGGTCCACCTGACCCCTGAATGTGCCACATTCCTTCTTCGCTGATAACATAAGTAGCGACTGATCTGTACACTTGTTTGCCCATTTTGAAATATTAATAAATTGTGTTGTACATGTCTTTTCTAAGCGTGTTTCCTTCTCCTTTGGGCTCTTCTCGTCCATATGGAGACCTAGGGTCAAATTCGTCTGAATTCCTAATTTGGGAGTCGTCCTATGAACGCTAAATTACAGTTCGGGAGAAAGACCGACCACGATAGACCTCCCAAATCTGACAGTTGTCCTGAGGGTTGCACAAGGGGCAGTAGATAACCTCTGTGACATGTGTCTACGTGCTTTGATTGTGAAAGGCGGGATAGATAGGTCTTAGCTGAGACAAGGCAGCCTTGAGGATTCGTTGTATTGTCGATTTCTAGGAACGAAAGCCCGCCATAGAGCACATAGCTATAAAACAGGACTTCGCCGTAATAGAGTATCGACAAAGGAACGTGCTTATTAATCCTACAAAGTCTATTGTTCATGCAGGGTTTAACCCATTCAGCCCTGACGCACTACACCAGGAGATGGGTCGACCATGAGAATTCAAGGGTAGTGCCAGATTAGCTTGGCGCCTGTCGGCTCCAAGCTAATCTGGCACTGCCCTTGAATTATCACGGTCGATCCATCTCCTGCAAATGGTGCATAGTTATTAGATGATTCCTCCAAAATTTGGGAAATACGGCCGTCGGGCTGAATGAGTTAATCTAAACTGGCATGTGATAGTGCTGCAGACTTACCCACATGTCAAATCCATCAATTGCATTCGCTTCAGGTGGGCTACGTAAGTGACTTTCCATTCTACGAGACAATCACAGCTGTCGGCCTGTTCCTGATCGCCCTTGTGGAGAGGGTCGGGTTCTCCCTCATGACTTTCTCCAAAGACCCCCCACGTGCTAAAGTTAGCACAGGGCAAACCTCCGAGACCACGACCCAGCGGCCTACATCCACAACGCCGCTTTTGGGATCCGGTCCTGCGGAAGGGACGAGAGGGTCTTACGGAACTCGGGGTGATGTAGGCTTTCGAGGTGAAGGTGGCAGCTTTCGGGCTGGAGACGGGCCAGGAGCGGGCAATGGCGATCTGAAGCAGGGTTCCGAGGACGACAGTAGTGTTCCTAAGACAGACACTGAATACGACAGCGGTGTTCCGAGAGTGGATTCTGACTATGGCGTTACAAAACAAGCCGCTAACTCAGGTAATAAGATTAACCCCTTTATCACCAGTGGACGCGGATTTCGTGTCTAAAACCGCTGCACACTGACCGACATTCGCGTGAAGAACAAAAAATGTAATGGGACCAAACCTGGGTACAAAGAACTTAGGACTAACCAGAGACATAGATACTCATGAGCCCCCGCGACAGCGGGGGCTCATGAGGATTTATGCCTCTTACAGAGATGGGTAATATTTGCCTTGCCCCGGCAGTTAAAGGGTAAAAAAAAAATGGGAAAAAACCCCACACGATTTGCTATGTACACTATTTTGTCCTGGGTAATCTTAAGCGAGTTTTTTTTCCGATTTTTTTTTCTTAACGAGATTCACATAATTAGTACATGACAGTTTACTTTGTACTTTTCAAAGTAAACTATTTTCGTTTCGTTAATATGAAGCGTGTTTCTTTCCTTAATGGTTATTTCATGAAACATGCTTATTTTGTAAAGTAAACTGTTTTAATAATATGACGCGTGGTTCCTTCTTTGTTGTTGTTGTTGTTTATTAAACATTTATTTAACTCGCTTCTGATTTACAGGAGAAAAACACAGTTTACTATGTAAACCTCGTAAATATGAAACGTGTTTCTTTTTTTTGGTTACTTTTCATATTAAACACGCTTTAGATTAACGAGGACAAAACAGTTTACTTTGTAAAGTAAACTGTTTTGTCATTAATTTGAAGAGTGAAATAAACATTTTTTTTGTGTGTCTTGTCAATATGACGCGTACTTCTTTCTTTTGTTGTTTTTGGGGAAAAGACTGCTGAATCCGGGGAAATGACTACTGAAAGAAATACATTAGCGTAGAAGTAAATTAAACTGAAGTAAACTGCCCTCGTTAACTCATTCGAGACGTGCTGCATTCCGGAATGCATCACGTCTTGAATGTGTAAATTCAAAGCGCTTTGATAAAAAAAAAAATTGCATTTTGCATGTCATTCACTGTTTTAGTCCAGATTCCTCTGATTCAGGAAAAGAAGTTACCATGCGTCACGTGAAAGGATCATCCAAAGAAGCCAGCGTCCGCTTCTCCAAGGAATTGACTATGTCCATCGAGTTCAAAGCCGCCCATAAGAGCCCAGATGGCGCTGGAGAAGTCAGCTGCGACCATCAGCACAGCATGGCTCGGCCCACCCAAAACGACTTGAAGAGCCAGAACCGTCATCATCACCACGAACATCATGATCAGCATGACCAGAAACATCATCACGTGTTGATGAGATCTTCAAGTCAGCAAGGTATTTTAACAGCTAATGAGCCGTAAAATATACTTATGAGCTGTTCTGTGACGGCTGGTCCAGGACACCTTTGATACAGCTTTTGAGCACATGTATTTGATACTGACGACACCGCTCGGCGGAAAGACGCGTAAATACGTCATGACCTAACTACGTAACTACGCGTCTTTTCCGCCGAACAGTATCATCAGTAGCAGTCGAGGGAGTTAAAGCGCGCCGAATACACTATTAATTTTCCAGGAAAAAATTGAACTTTTTTAATGAACTCAACCCTCCCTCTTCCGCCGCATATGAACAAGAGTTGAAACATTCTCAATGATGAGTATTGTTCCTTCAGAATAGGGAAGATTGAGTTCATTGAGGTCAGTTTTCCTGGGTAAAATTCAAAGCGTGTTCGGCGCGCTTTAAGCTATTGATGAGTGCACGATGGTGGATATTTTGTTGTTGTTGTTGTTGTTGTTGTATCGTCGTACGTTTACAAATACAATGAACTTCGAGTATGACAGAATGTCAGGGGGCAGGACAGTTTTCTTGTTGGTATTTCCGAAGTTTGTTTTAACTCACTCAGCCCGACGCACGTATTTCCCAAATTTTGGAGGCGTCATCTAACGAGCGACTATGCACCTATTGCAGGAGATGGATCGACCATGATAATTCAAGGGTAGTGCCAGATTAGCTTGGCGCCTGTCGGCGCCAAGCTAATCTGGCACTACCCTTGAATTGTCATGGTCGACCCATCTCCTGCTGTAGTGCGTCAGGGCTGAATGGGTTAAAGCGAAGTCATTTACTTAGAAAACCCATTGTCGGACTTGTGACAGAACGAGCGTTGCTGCTTCGGACCTTGTTCACCCTTTCTGTAGGAATCATCGCGACTAAAACTGCTACCGACACGCAAAGGGTTAACAGCGAATTATTTAAAATCTGTTGATCTGTTTCTTTGCCTAGATCATCATCACCATCATCAGAGTCTCATGGCATCCACGTCGTGCGAGGCGGGGGGCATCTCCCAAGTGTCCGTCGTTCGTGCCTTCCTCCTCCTCATCGCCCTGTCCTTTCACACCGTGTTTGACGGTCTGGCTCTGGGTCTTCAGGAGACTGTGGACAAAATCTGGACCGTCTTTGCCGCCATCGCCATCCACAAAGCTTTAGTGGCCTTCTGCCTCGGGTTAGAACTTACTGCCGCCTCCCCGAACAATCCTAGACGTCCGTACGTCCTCATTGGCTTGTTCTCGCTGATTTCACCAATCGGAATAGCGATAGGGATCGGTGTCACGTCCGGCAACGTGAACGAACTGGCGGAGACCTTGACCTCCAGTATTTTGCAAGGGATTGCTACGGGGACTTTTCTGTACGTGACTTTTTTCGAAATCTTGGGTCAGCAGTTTGCGCACAACCACCCCGAAGGAGAAGGCCAATGCTGGGAAATCTTGAAGGTCATCGTCACGGCCGTGGGGTTCGGTGCCATGGCTGGAGTAAAGCTCCTCGATGCGGATTAGAGCCAGAGTCAAACTAACCATAAAACACAGAATCCCACTGGTTACCTCACTCGATCCGCTGTAAAAGAGGATCGAGGGAGGTAGCCAGGCGATTCTGTGTTTGATAAAGAGGTTGTAAATTCCTTGGTTCTAAATAAGATAAATAAGAATGGGGTAGCTGTCTCATATGACAGACAAAATGTGACATTTTATGAAGACAGCATGTGGAGATGAACATATGAAGTCCTGCATTGTGTCATGATCAATTTGAAACTGCTCAACACTTCAAGGAAAACTGAGAGAGAGAGAAGGGCAAGGGGTGGGGTGGGTGGCACGTTGGCAGGCAAGAGAGAGAGAGAGAGAGAGAGAGAGAGAGAGAGAGAGTGAGAGTGAGAGAGAGTGTTAATTAATTGTGATAGGTGTATGATAGGTGGACTTCATGGATAGTAACAATCCCGGTATTTTCTAATTGAAGCTTTTTTTACTGGCATTTTTCGCATCTTGCTATTTACTGTGAACGTGAAACGGTGAAGGACGTGTAGCGATTTTGCTACGATGACTTTCAAGCGAAACATTTTCTGTTGTTTTTTTTTTTCTTTTGCAAATGTAGATACAAACAAACAAACAAACCCTATACATTCTTAAAGCGACCTGCATCAGGTTAATAGCAATATTCCCTTAATCAATTGCCTTTGTATGTCTTACAATAATGCTGCACATAAGCACTAACCTGAGGTTTAAATGTTGCACAATGAAAAACGTGTCTGCTCGGGAGAGTTTCTCTCTCTCCACCCCCCCCCCCCCACCTTGCTCATACGAGGGGCAGTAGAATACTTATGTTAAGTGTATTGCTAACATGGACTGTGCAAAGAAGGGCAGAAAAGTCTTAGTTGAGAACAAGACAACATTGAGAAATCTTATCAGCGAATTTTATCAGGAAAACAAAGCTTGCCTTGAGCAGATCGCCTTAACTCATTGAAAGCGCCCCTCATCAATAGCTGCGAAAGTGTCATATAGCGTTGAGAGCCGCAAAGCTATACGACACTTCCGCAGCTATTGATGCGGAACGCCCTGAATGAATGATATATTAGTAGTGTATACATTTACATTCCACGGGTTGGTTGTTTGGTTATTTCACACCCAAAATTGATGCGGGACTCCTTGACTGAGTGAAATGTTTATCGTGTATACTCTGACGTTTTTATTGTACAGGTAGTTTGCTTTTTTAGCTTATTCACACCCCCCCCCCCCCCGCCCACCCGGGTCTGCCCTGGGGGACTTGGGTGGGGTTAACTACTTTTTAGTTCCCAGGGTCACTTTGGTCAGCCCCACAGGGTGGGTTTTCCCTTCTATTCTGGGGCATGTGTTTCTGTCTTCCCTTGGTCCATTCACCTGTATTTTCCTTTTAAAAACTCTCCCTACTGTCTGCGCTGCCCGTAGCTCTTGATATTGGATGTGTGTTACTAAATGGTCCTAGCTTTATTTAGGCCCGATGTCGAAGGTTTATTTAACGTATTGGACCGGCTGGCGACATACCTTCAATATTCTGTTTAGGTTTTTTATTTTTATTTTTTATTTATTTTTTTTTTTTAACAAGCAGTGCAGGCACGTCCTGAGAAAGTCTTGTTGCTGTCGGGACGTTAAGCAATGTACAATCAATCATTATTCACACCCGAAGAGTGAATAACTTCCACAGTTACGTTGGGTGGCGTATAGAAAGACTTGAGTGCCAGTTGTGCTAGATAGATCGACCATGCTTGTTCATGGCTAATGCCAGTTGATTAGCTTTCGCGTTTTCCAAAGCTCTAAGCTAATCTAGCACTGACCTTGAACTGGTCTCATCACCCTTAAACCCTTTACTGGCTGGAAAGACTAAACACGATGCTAACGCAAGAGACATAGGTACTCATGAGCCCCCGCAACCACGGGGGCTCATGAGAATCTATGCCTCTTGATGACACCACCTTGCAGGAAAAGGGCTAATGCGGGTTTTTGTTGTTGTTTTTGTGCAAACTGCATGTTGATACATTGCAGAACCATTACACATAAATCTGAAGACACATGTCAGCACCATTTGTGTTTGTTATGCCATGTCGACACACCTAATGAACTTTAACAACAGTTTGAACACGCAGCAAAAGCACACGCGTAATCTCACTTAATTTTTTTCGGCTGTTAGCGTGTCAATCTATTTTTAGCTTTTTTTTCGTACTGATGCCGTTGTATTTATAGAACGGAGTGGAATCATTGTCAGGTTTACTTGATATAAAGACGTCGTTTGCTGAAATGAATTGGCATGTGTCTAAATGAACCATGACTAGACTTTCCTGTAGCGTTTCGTAACTATCTGAAACAGAAGTGTATCTTTGAATAGTAACGGCGGTAGAGGGCCTTCAACGTCTCGACAGCTGCTTGTAAAAATACACACACACAAAAAAACCCCACAAACTAAACAAAACATTGAATGTATGTCGCCAGCCGGTAACAAACGAACGAACGAACAGAACGAACGAACAGAACGAACGAACCCCCCCCCACCCACCCACCCAACTACTATTTTCTATAACCTATATCCTTTTCCCCATTTAACTTTTTCAAAACAAAAACGGTAAAGAAACCCATCACCCATTTTTTGTTGGACTTATCCAATGTGCAAAACGCAAAAACAAACCACCATTTCCGCTTCAGACCTTTTTTTTTTTTTTTTTTTTTTTTTTTAACCAAACGAAAAACAGCAACAAGGAAATAGGTTGTTATACCTTTTTGGAAATATTGGACTGTTTTACTGTTTTTAGTTTGAAAAAGGGAAAAGGCTAAAAGGGTTGTTTTACCATTCTTCGTTCTCAAAAGTCAAAGCTATAAACAACAACAACAACAAAAAACCTAGGCGAAAACATTCTGTTCGTGCGCGGGCCAGCTAAGTCCAACGTCGGCGCAAGGACCTTGTGCTCGCCGAGTACTGTGTCTATATATAATGACATATCCTGTCCTACATAAAATGCTCTTTCAGATGCTTGATCCTTTTCGTCACTGATGTTCTGACTCGCGGGCTGAGGCCTCGACGTCGTCCCGAGGACCTTTTGCTCACCTGGCACCATATCTAATGACACATTTATACAATCTGTGGCAACTGCATATTGAATGGACGGTTTCACGTTTTTGGGGTCACGATCAACGTGGCAATCCAGCCGCGTGATTGCACGTATCAGCAATGACCGCGTGATTCACGTATCAGCAACATGTGGGTTCATGACCGCCCAGAGAACACGCCAGTTGGTACGGTCACTAAACAGGCAGCGGTTGACGCTAGAATGATTAACCCGTTGGCTGTCGGTAGATGTTTTTTGTCGCGATGATTCCAAGGAATCATCGCGACAAAAACTTCTCCCGACGGCCAAGGGTTAAAATGCACTTTATCTCTTAGGTATATACAGACCGTTGAGGCTTCAAATTTGGGGACACTGATAGACCAAGACAGCTCAAGAATAGTGTTTTATTTAATTAGCCTGGCGTCTCTCAAACGTTTGAAGAAATCCCAACAAAGAAAGAAACACGCTTATATATAGGACAATTACAACAAACTGTGTTGCAATAATCATTTCTAAGCGTATTTCTTTCTGTGTTGGACTTTTTTTTTTTGCTTGGGGTGCAAAATGTATACAAATAACCCTATTCCCTGCCGACGCCTAGAAGTGATGCTTCTGATTATGACACCCGGACGAATATGAATCGGGTCAGCAAGAGGCATAGATCATGGGCCCCCGCAACTGCGGGGGCCCAAGAGGATCTATGTATCCTGCAGTCGGAGCGTTCTCGTTCTTCTCGGGGGTGGAAGGGATGACGTACCATAGGGATTTTAGTCCTAACATTGCCCTGTTACTCCTGGCGCCTTCCTTGCTATTCATACAATCTCACACTACTAGTGAACTGTCCTGTTCAATCCATCTCCCACTGCGTTGTCTTAGTACCATTACGCGTAAATTTGAAGACACGTTTCAGCACCATTTGAGTTTATTATGCCGTGTCGATACACCTAATGAACTTTAAGAGCAGTTGGGACACGCAGCAAAAGCACACGAGCAATCATCGCACTTCAGTATCTATTTAGCAGAACCGGCGTGTCAATCTATTTTTTAACTGTTTCAGCGTTGTATTTATGGAAAGGAGTGTAGTCATTGTCAGTATACTTGATATAAAGACGACGTGTGCTGAACTGGGTTCTCCTGTGTCCTATTGAACCATAACTAGACCTGTGTGTAGCGTGTCGTAACTATCTGTTACGAAGTTTGTCTTTGAACAATTACAGCGGTAGTGGGCCTTGGCTATCTCCAATGAAGGGGAACCTTTCTCCCCTCCCCCTCCTGCCCCCCCCCCCCCCCACACACACACACATACACACAAACACACACTCTTTGCTCATGCCCTCAACGGTATTGTTTACAGTAGCGGTTGCTGCGGCATGCGCAAGTGCTTAACCCTGTAGGTGACGGTCACTGCAGGAATCATCGACAAAAGCCGCTACCCAACATTCAAAGGGTTAAATTAAACAGTAGCGCTGGATGCATGCAACAGGGGTTAAATTTAAACAGTAGCGGTGGCAGCATGCACAAGAGGGTTGATAGTATGCTTCATACAAACAAATAAGTCGTACGGTGGCGCTCCAAACTGATCCACAAGACGTTGTTGCTATTTCACACGGTGCTTAAAAGATATGCTTTAACAGACTATTAACTCATTCAGCCCAACGCACGTATTTCCCAAATTTTGGAGGCGTCATCTAACGACTATGCACCTGTTGCAGGAGATGGATCGACCATGATCATTCAAGGGTAGTGCCAGATTAGCTTGGCGCCGACAGGCGCCAAGCTAATCTGGCACTACCCTTGAATGATCATGGTCGACCCATCTCCTTCTGTCGACCCATCTCCTCCTGTCGACCCATCTCCTCCTGTCAGGTCTGAATGGGTTAAAGCAGCAAGACTGGGTCGGCAGGTTTGTCCAGTGAAGGCAAAAGACAGCAAGTCCATTTTTGAGAAAAGCAAGATTTTCATTGGAATACAACGAAAATCTTGTTTTACACACAAATTGACTTGCTGTCTTTTGCCATCATAAAAGGATAGCAGAAGATGGATCGATAACACAAGGGTAGTGCTTGAGTGGCTTAATACCTGAGGATGCGTCATGTTAACTTGATCTGTTACTACCATTAACCCTTTGGGTGTCGGTAGCTCTTTTGGTCGAGGTGATTCCTACAGGAATCACCTCGACAAAAAGCGCGACCGACAGCCAAAGCGTATAAAACCAGTTTTGTTCAACGTGAATGTGTTCTGATGTGAATAATGTCATACATACATCTTATTGCCTAGAAATGGATGACTGAATACACAACATACATATGAAAGCTGGCAGACAGAAAAAGGAAATCTGATCTTTCAAAATCTGGCAGGTAGAAATTTCTGGCTTTTTATTTTTATTTTTGAAAAATGAAACCCGTACGTACAATTATGGCAAAAACAGAGACTTCATGTCAAGATGCCAGGAGTTAAAGGCACAAAATTGCTTAAAAAAAATCCTCTACCCAACGAACGGCTACATGACTCATGGGCCTATGTCTGCCTTTCTGTATAATCATAAAATTTGCTAACGTTCACTCATGTCAAAACAACAACAACAAACCTCCCTCCCCCTCCTCCCCCCTCCCCCCCCCCAAAAAAAAAAAAAAATAAAATAAAAATAAAAAAAATAAAAAAAAAATAAAAATAAAAGCCCCCACAATAAACATCAGAACAAACAAACAAACAAACAAACAAACAAACAAACAAAATTTATTATAATACAGTCACATTAATTTCAGAAAGGTTTTTAAAATGTAATGTATTTTTTATTTCCTTAACTCATTCGCGGCCAGCCGCATCCGGATGCGACTGGCCGTGAATGAGTTAATAACTTTCGACATTTATATACGGCGTAACACATAAAACAATATGTTTACCAGATCGAGCCTGAGTCACTTTGGCGTATGCCAGACCAACTCGAGGTACGTTTAACGTGTCAATTTCACATGGTAGGTTCAAGTTACGCACAACAAACCAAGGGGAATTACTCAGCGCTGGACAACAGTTAGATCCCCCGCCCCCGCCTATCAGGCACCCAATCGCCAGCCCATAGAGAAATACGCATGTATAGAATAAGACGATCATTTGCATCTTCAAATAAGATGCATCAGGTCTCTTATCAGGTCTTTCTCCGGAACATAGGAAGTAGGCAGGGGAAACATACATACACAAACACGAAGGTGCATTACTATATGTGGTCGGCCATTATATTTCAAGGATGGTGACAGACGGAGGCGCCAAGCTAGTTAGTCATCATCGTTGAAATATCACAGTCGAAAGACAGTAAAATTCCCCATTCGGCAGCTGAAGACAATCCAAATTGCATGTTGTTCTCCTGCGTTATTTAGTCTCAGTCTGTGTCAAGCACCTTGATACCGGAAATAACCCCGAAACCCAAGGCTGCGACCATGACCTTGGCTAAACCGAGGTGATGACTCAGCAGTTCCGGTCCCAACACCTCCAGAAATGTGACGTAGAAGAACACACCCGTTGCCAATGCCTGAAACATTAAACATAAACTGATGCAGTAGCCTACTAATCAGTATCTGTGTGAACACGACAAACAACACCCAGATGTAAAGCTCAGATTGTGAGCGATTATTAGGATTTATGTCTCTTGCACGCCTGTATCATTAGTTTTAAGTTCTGTAGCAGACTGATCAGTCGATGGTTTCTGAGACATAATTTCTTTTCGCTGGTCGTGATGGGGTTAAATCAGACCTGTTTACCCCCTGGGTGCAGTCAGTGTACTTTCCACTGACTAATTGTGTACTTTGGACCTCACATGTGTATTTATTCACAAGCCAGTGAGTTGTCAGTTTCTCCAAAATGTGTATTTTTGTGTATAAACGTGTACATGTATGTGTACCCCAAGGCAAAATTGTGTACTTAAATACGCCAAATGTGTATGGTAAACAGGTCTGGGTTAAATATTTCAAACGAGATTAATTACATGTGATATGAGGTTTAAGGTTCACGAGTCTCGAACACGTTTAAACCATCACGATTCAAGACAAAAATTAGTCATAAATTACTACATTTGACGTCTGTTCCAAATCCTCGAAATGTAGCGTGCCGAGAAAATACCAAGAAAGAAAGAAATGCGCCTAGGACGGACATTCACAACACAATTTATTATATACTGGGTTTAAAATGAACATACAGACAAGAATACTATGCACTACTTATTGGTATTTTGCGAGAAGTAGAACTCTTGGTTGAACACTGTTGCTCCCCCTCGCCCTATATTTTAGTTCTGATACTTCTTGAAAATGCTATGAAATAGGAAAACCACAACACCGTTGTAAGCGTTAATTATATCAAAATAAAGCGCATATAATCATTAAAATAACCAACCCAAACAAAACGCAGAAAAGAACCCCATAAACAAAGCACTCCCCACCCCCACAGCCCACAACAACAAAGAAACAACAACAACAACATGGAACCACACCTGAAGGATGCTGGCCACCAGAAGCTGCGCCAACATGTTCACGTGACCGGATGTGACCCCCATCCCTATGGCAACTCCAGTGGGCGTCATGAAACTGAACAGCAGCATGCAGAGGAAGACTCTGCGAGGCTTGTCAGTCATGGCGGTGGTCAGTTCGAGGCCCAGACAGACAGCCACGATGGCTTTGTGGATAGAGATGGCCACGCTCGTAGACCAGATACCAGTCTCCGTTTCCTGGGATAAAAAGTATAATATACATTGCACTGTCGTTTCTGCCAAGGCGAAGGTGACGTGTGCAACTAAACACGGGTCAGAACGATGCTTGCCTGACACACTGAAAGAGGACGATGCCGTCTTTGCCTGAATTCTACATAAAAATTCTACCCAGTCGTGGCACCGTAATTAACTTAACCTCTTGACCACTACTGATGATACCGTTCGGCAGAAAAGCGCATAGTTACGCGTCTTTTCCGCCGAGCGGTATCGTTAGTAACAGTCAAGAGGTTAAATCGACTGCGAAGCACAAATAATTAACGTATACATAATTAGGGATGGATCTGTCTCGATAACTTGGTCCAAAAAGGCTTCACACAATAATATATAAGTTATTGGTAGCATGGGTTTGCTACACGGACCCTTGTAGGCCTGAGGGAGATACAATTAACCATTGTACCCCGAAGACCTTCGGCCTTCGAGATACAGTGGTTACTTTGACCTCCCGCAGGCCTGCAAGGGTCCGTGTAGCAATTAGGGCCTTCGGGGTACAATGGTTACTTTCACCTCCCTGAGGCCTATAAGGGTCCGTGTAGCAAATCCCTGGTACCAATAACGTATTGTTTTCATCCCTCTTTCATTCTTGTGAAAGAACTAAACTAAAATCTTCTGACCTGGATCACACCAGACATGACTGACGTCCAAAACAATAAATATGTATACATGATAGACTTATGACGTAATATAGCATCTTTCATGACGTTGCCGTCTGCATCGTTTCGAACAACACTTTGTAACTTTATACTTTAGAACGTTTTGGTGCTCTTTAATGGATTAAAACTGGCATCACAAAGAAGGTACAATAAGTTCGCCATTAGTCGCTACAAGGGTTTTTGTAGCGAGGTCACATGGTACGGTTTGCACTAAAGCGATTGGTCGTGTGACGTAGGAATGAAAACAGCAGGTTTTGGACCGACAGTGGTATCTCACAGGTAGCGAGTACATAAGAATCATGTGCACACAGTAAACTTCCAATATAACAATACACCATGGGAACCAAACTGTTTAGTTGTTAACTCATTCGCGGCCAGCCGCATCCGGATGCGCGGCTTATGCCGCGCATCCGGATGCGGCTGGGGGCGAATGAGTTAAAACAGAAGTTTGTTATAAGCGAAGTAATTTACGTTACAAAATGCGTGGTCGTCCCTCTAAGAAATGTTGAAACCGACTTTTGTTATGTCCGGCCTTGTTATAAGCGAAGTTCGACTGTGAGTATGAATCATACCTGCAGTCCAACTGCCAGTCCGTCAAATATGGTATGGAACGACATCGCCACCAGGAGAAGGACTGCTCGGAAGCCAGTCAAGTGAGGCAGACCGTAGCCGTCATATTCGGAATGTTCTAGAAGTTCTTCGATGGGGCAACCTTGCACTGAAATGTCCTCTTCTGGTGTCTTATTTGTGCAGTTTTTGTTTTCCGCAATTTTGCGTTCGTAGTCTGTGTCTTTGGGTTCATCGTGTCCGGAATTACTGTCTTCAAGTATTGCGTTTCCAGCTGAATTGCGTCCATAGTTCTGGCTTGGATCTGAAATCTGCCCTAATATTTTGTCTCCTGGCATTTTCTGTTTTTTCAAGTCTTTCAGTCTAATACTGTCCTCGTGTAATTTCTCTCCTGTAATTTGCACCGCATTGTGTTCGTCGGTATGGGCATGGGCGTGTCCGTGCGAATGCACTTTACTGGAGTGCTGGTTACTATGGTTTCGGAGAGCCACTGTGTGCGACGCTTTGTCAATCAGGGCGACCAGGAAAAATCCTAGACCCACCCCGACCTGAAAATACGGGTATCCTCCATGGAATCCGACAGACTCCTTGTAAGTATCAAACACATCTTGGCCCTCTGTCAGCATGTTGAGAAGGCAGGTTCCCAAGAACACACCTCCAGCAAAACAGTTAAAGAACTCCAGTATCAGCTGGCCTCGCCCGGTCTTGGTGAAAGTGAGTTTGCATTTTGTGATGAGGAATAGAGGAAGGTTTCCCAGTATGAACGTGATGAGGAAAAAAACGACCAGGCTGATGCCTTTTTCTGTATTGGCATACATGCTGGTCACTTTTTACAGGATGACACAAGTTTCGATGTGTTTCAAACGCAGGCACCTTCACAGCAATCCGAGCCTTGTTGATGTTCTACATGGCAGCCTCTGACACAGCTATCTGTTGTCTGCACACAGCAAAGACAGGCTCTTTAAAGAACAATAAGTACACTTCAACGCTTGTGTTGAATCATTTAGCCCCGACACACCACACCAGCAAGATATGCTAGTTCAAGGATGGTGCTAGAATAGCTTGGCGCCCATGGGCGCCAAGCTATTCTCGCACAACCCTTAATCTAGCATGGGTTGATCTGTTTCCTTAGTTGTTATACAGTTTTCAGAGGACAACTCCAAAATTTGGGATTTCGACCTCGGGACACAATGGGTTAAACACAGGCTGGGGTAGAAAAATGCGTTTCCAAGGTGTGTATTAATGTACAGTACGTATTTTATCTATCTAGTCACTGTAAAACAAGACTTGTTTTGCAGTGACTGAAGAAATACATGCTGTACATGGATACAAATCGTTTAAAGGCATTGTTTCTCTAATCGTTGTCAGAAGCGCAGTTTGTCGAGGCGATTCCTGCAGTAAACACCTCGACAGAAAGCGCGACCGAAGGTTAACATCGATTTCACCAAGAACGTAATTGTCCGGCGTAATCCACTCTTTGGACATGAACTGTTCATGAGAGATGGTTCATTCTTGGCCGAGGACCAGTCACAGATTTGGACTGGTATGCATGACAGTGTTATGAAATCGTTGGCAATGGTCTAAACCAGAAGTCTTAACCTACCCTTAACACAGCAGGCTGTGGCTACTGGTTTAGTGTGACCTGGCCGACGCACACGCCGGTCTAGTTCACACTTATGCCTATGCCTGCTGCAAGGAATCACCGCTTGGGTGCCGGTCTTTGATTTTTTGACCTTACGGCTCTAGGCCGTAAGGTCCAAAATCACAGACCAGCACACACATTACCGCGAGTACCATTAAATGAATTCGTTAGTTCACCGAAGAGGACAGCAAAGAACAAACGAAAGGACACAGGCAAAAACGTTTTCAAACTGAATGGGAAAGCCATGACTACAGTCGGATGGTGAATAGGCTGAGAGTGGTCATACCTGTCGCTCTGGAAGCATATAAGGCATCGCCATTCATATTTTATCTCTCTCCTCCAATTAATCAATCAATCAATCAATCAATCAATCAATCAATCAATCAAAATTTAAAAAAAGAAACTGCGCTCGGAAAGGCCCCTAAGCGCTCAAACTAACGTCACCAAGTCTCCCAGAGTTACATTCGATATAGTACCAAATCCTCTGAAATCCTTGATCGGTTTCTTTTTCCCCTTTTATTCAAGTTATAGGGAATGCCAGAGGGAATTGCTCTGAAGCTCCCTTCCCAGTAGACGGAAGACTATCTGGCCAAAGTCGGCCACAGTGGGCTCGCGCATAGTCGTACGCGGGCCCACTGCGGTCGACTTCAGCCATATACTCTTCTGTGTACTCGGAATCTGTCATTCCCCGTCACTTAGTTACATTAAACTTTCAGATAGCAAGGTTTGACTGTTCTTAGCCGATTCACCGTTAGGCACCCGTTGTTATAACTGTTACAGCCGCTAGACCGTAGTTTTATTTTTACTGTTACACCTTTACTGCTGACTTTTATCGCTGAATGCTCAGTACGTAACCTAGAAGTGTCGGACATGCGTGCCTTTTACTCAGTGATAAATGTAGAACCTGAACTTTTTAACGGGATGTAAAATTTAACAGAAAGGCTCAATCTATTGAGACATGTTTCAATGACAATTTCTCCTCTGAGGGCATTTGCATACCTGTTAATTAAATGCTAGTTAAACGTGGCACCGATACGCTTTTAAATTTATTTTTAAAAATCGTATTTTCAGTAGACAGAGAAAGCCAAGATTATTTTACCTTCAAGTTCACCACTTCTAAGTAATTTATACGTTTTTTGTTTTTTAACTCCAAAAATCGTGTTTACAGTAGACAGAGAAAGCCAAGATTGTCCATCTTCAAAAACTTCATTACTTCAGTGCATTAAATTTCCAAACACCGTGTACATATAACACTGCAGACAGGATCCTTGTTTCGTTCTCTGATTGCATCTGACTATATCATCTTCAGAAAACAATGATTATTTGACTGAATGGTCTGATCCGATCTTGAATCTCCATTCTCCATGCTCAAGTTCAGTACGCACAACTCCGCATTATTCCGTTCAGTTAACATCAGCATAAATACAGAAACTCGTTTTAACTGTATCCCAGAAAGCAAAGGTCCTCGGGCCCACGACAGCCGCAGCGGACCCGCGCACGGCCGTGCGCGGGCCCGCTGCGGCTGTCGTGGGCCCGAAGACGTTTTGTTACAGGGGATCTGACTACATCTGTGCGTGTCGCAAATAAACTTCAGAAAATGGTGATTGAATTTGTCTTACTTAATTGCACATTATGCCCTGTGACTGAAGACACAGGCGGTAAGTTCATTATTGTAAAATTAACTCTCAACCACCCCCCACCCCCCGAGATTTTCATTGTAATACAGGGCAGAATTATTCAGAGCGAGATGAAAATGCAGAAGGCATATTATGTTCTTAATCACCAGTGTGTCTCCATTGTCTTCTCCAAGCATACGCACATTCAAGAAAGAGTCAAACTGGTGATACTTTTCAATTTATAAATTCGCATTCTTCCGTTGCATGGCAAGAGACGTAATTTTATTATTAGAAAATCGAGATTTTCCACGTACATGTATAACAATAAGAGAGAACACGCTTCAAAGGACAAAAGAGCAGACACACACAATATTAACTCATTCAGCCCGACGCACGTATTTCCCAAATTTAGGAGGTGTCATCTAACCACTATGCACCTATTACAGGAGATGGATCCACCATGATAATTTAAGGGTAGTGCCACATTAGCTTGGCGCCGACAGGCCCCAAGCTAATCTGACACTACCCTTAAATTATCATGTCGACCCATCTCCTGCAGTAGTGCGTCAGGGCTCAATGGGTTAAGAGAACACGTTTTGTGCTTGTTTTGTTTGTTTTTTGTTAGTCATTTGTTTACATTTTACAAACTAGGAAGTCACCCTTTTGCACTGGAATTTATATTTCTACAACAGTACGTACATTCAGTAAAACTAGTACTGACCAACCTGCATGTGAATCCGATTCCAGTCATTGTCTTCTCAGTTTGGTTGTGCTTTTCTTTGTGCACTAAATGTAGGCCTAGATAGGCACCGGATAAAGGCCTAGATATGACTTGTGTGCTCATGAAAATCTGTCGCTCCTGCAAATGCCGGCGTCGCACGGGCTTATGGAAGTTATAATCTTAGGTCTTATTAATGACGCAGTTAAAGTTTCCGTCGAAACCGCAGCATCTGCGCAAGTTTCTTCTATTCATGCATCAAAACAGGCCACACGATAAGGTGCTTGGTCAGACAGCTTGAATACTACTTACGTATTTTTATGCTCGAGCTCGCTAGCTTGTAATCTGTACTGAGGGTTCACGGCAAAGGAGGACACTCTGTCAGCGTGTTTCTGTTGCTATAACATTTTCTTTTTCACATCCACATCCGAGGTGAATCGACCGAGATAGTTCAAGGGTAGTGCCTGATTAGCATGGCCCTCTCCAGGCGCCAAGCTAATCAGGCACGACCCTTGAACCATCACGTTCGGTCCACTGTCCACCACTTGTACGTTGTGCGGGGCTCATGAAGATCTGCTCTTCTAGCTGTACCGTCTGATCTCTTTCGTATCCGTGTGCCGGCCCAGGCAGATGGGGTTAACCGGCATGCAGTGAATCTGAGAGACGCAATAGATAATCGCTGGCAGAGATGGGGTTAACCCCTTCCCTTCCAATGGGCGCAGGTTCTCTTTAAAAAAAAATCCCAAAAACATTATGAATATAGCGTCAAAGATCTCTGACAGCCGTCAAAGGAATATGGATGCAGAGTGGTTTCAGCAAAAGGCATAGATCCTCATGAGCCCCCGCATGTGCGGGGGCTCATGAGGATCGATGCCTCTTGCAGCACATTTGGGTGGTGTTCAGTTTTCTCGGAAATCAAGGGGTTAATCGTGGCATGGATTTAAGATAACTGTAATCAACAAGTTGTGTACGTTCATCTTGCCACAGTTATTTACTGTGGATTTTTTTCCCCAGCAAGATCCTGGTGCAAACACACCGCACAATGCATGGTAGGTAGGTCAAGTTATTTCTGATAGGTATACATGCTATATGTGTCAGAAGTAACCTCTATGGGCAAATTATTGAAAGCAAAGCAACGGATAGCAGCCAATCAACCAATTAAACAAACAACAAACCGATCAACGCAGTGCAGCCCGATTCAACGCAGCTGCACCTAACCAAGCCCACATAAGACTGACCAAAACAAATCTGACTAACCAAACCCCATAAGACTGACCAAACCACATCAGACTGACCAAAACAATGCAAAGCAAACCGAAAAAACAACAACAAATAAATAACAAATAAATAAAAACAACAAACAGCCGCTGAACTGGCAGTCCTTTGAATCACTCTCAGACACTCTGAACATACCAGTTTTATGTGCGGCCTTCAAATGCCAAGGAGTGTATGTTTTAATCCTGATACATTTTAGGTATGGTTATAGCTGATGCCCAGCGGGACGAGGGTGTTTCCAGATATTTTGACACTCGCTAATTTGTGTGTGCGTGTGTGTGTGTGTGTGTGTGTGTGTGTGTGTGTGTGTGTGTGTGTGTGTGAGTGTAGTAGTAGTAGTAGAAGTAGTACTACTAGTAGTAGTAGTTGGTGTATATTCACCGGTATGATGTATGCTCTACTGAGTGAAGCTGTTCAAAGTACTTCCCCTCTACCGCCACATTATTTTGTTTCAAGTCGTTGCCCAGTAGGCAAAACGCCATCGGGCTGAAGTCGGCCGCTGTGGACCCGCGCACTGTCGTGCGCGGGTCCACAGCGGCCGACTTCGGCCCGATAGTCTTTTGCGTGCTGAGTCTCTCCGCTGCAGAAAGTCACATCATTCTTTGGTGGTATTTCATTTTTTTTTGGAGGGGGGGGGGGGGGGGGGGGGGGGGGGGGGAGGGGGCGGGGGGGGAGAGGGGACGGGGGGGTGGGGGGGGGGGGGGGGGGGTGGGGGGGGGGGGGGGGGGGAGGGGAGGGAGGCTGTGACCGACAATAGAAAACGGCGGTTCCGAGGGTTGAACGAGTGTTCGAAGCTCCTCCAGCAAGACATTTTCTTGAGGTTCTGGAACAAGAAAACGTCAAAAGGAGCTACAGCAGGATAATAACCAGAGTGTAGCAAAGTTTCCGGGCCACATTCTCCTGTTTGAAAATATTCTCTTTGAAGTAATAAATTAAAAAAAAAAAGCTATACTACAGACTGTTGCTTTTGATAAAACTGGCGTAGAGTTATCTGTTAAATAGGTTAATATCTGCAGCGCCGATTTTTCCAGGGCCGCTCGATGGAAAACGTCAAAGTCTAGGGCCTTATTTTTTTTATTTTTTATTTATTTATTTATTTTTTTTTTTGGGGGGGGGGTGGTGGTTGGTACGTGATTTTAGACAAAAGCACTAGATATCAAAAACCAGTGGATACAAATTTACATCTTACCATCACTTACATCATACTATTATGCTCTTAAAATGACATAACATGTTTTCTTCTTCAAATCAGATGGTCATGAAAAACACCACCACCACCAATCACACAACAAGAAGAACTTTGGTATCAAAACACATGAAAAGCCTCTCCAACCTAACCACATTGGTGATTGACACCGAACTTTTCTTTTTGTTGTGACTGTTCTGTGGATTTTTATTTTTTGTTGGTGTCACTTTTTTGTTTTTCGTTTCATTGCGTTGTTGGGGGGGGGGGGGGGGGGGGTGCAAGTCGCACTCTTGTCCGTTCGTTTTGTTTTGCGGCATGTTTAACCGTGTTGGGTTATCAGTTAATTTGTTTCATTGCGTGTTGGCTTGTCTGCCATGGTGCAGCGTTCACTGTGACGCTGGGCGTTAGTCTCGCGTGGCAGTTTTTCCGCTTTTAAACGGGCCGCACGGTCCCCTGTGACTGCGAGTCATCAGTGACCATTGTTGCTGGGGTTTGCTACTTGCGTCTTGACAGACTCTTTTGGCTTTTTCCGATGTTACGGATTCTGGCCTGGGATTTTTGTTTTCCCTAGTGTTTTCGGAGTATGAGCTCTAGCGCGTCGTTCGTTGTTTCTTTTCCGTGTTGTTTCTTAGGTCGGCTTGTTTGCCTTAGCGCGTTAGTTGTGCGCTGAAATGCTTCTCGTGCTGCTGCTGATGATGATATTAACAGAGACATGGACTTCCAGCTCTCGCTGATTTCGTCCAGGGGGGGTGGGCCAGGGTGGGGGAAGGGTCGTCTCTCTGTCTGTCGCTGATGTCCGCGCATCACTTTGTTTCCTCCTTCATCATGGCTGTCCGCGCCTCCGGTGGCTGAGTCGTTGGGAGAGAGCCCGTGTTCCCTTGGGTGCCCGGGTCCTCCGTCTTGCTTGGTCGGTGGTGTTTTCCTCCTTTATTCTCCCTTTTTTAAGTCACAGTCCAAGGCCCGGTTTTCTTTGGCCCCGCCGGCCAGTCCCCTTTTTGTTTGAGGGGGGTTGATTTTTACTAACCCCCCTATACGTGTTTCTGTATATCTCTGGAGGGGGGTGATGTACCCTCCGTTTTCCCAGGGAGTGCATGGACGAAGGATGCTAATCCTCCCTGGGCTCCCTATTTATTTTGATGGGCGGCGACCGTACGCAGGCGAGTGAGGAGTCACACGGTGTCGGAGTGCCATCGTGGGTACCTCGACCCCCTGGGTTCTCTAACCCCCCTATCCCGCAGAGTGGCCCTTCCAGGAGTGTCCTTCCTACGCCCCAATACGGGGAAGATGGACCCAGGAGCCGGCCGCCGGCCCCCGGGCGCGTCCCACCGAGACTCGGTGGGGGGGGGGGGGGGGGCCACCGGGGTCCGCCGCCGGCCCCCGGGACCATCTCCCCGCTGGGAGGGGGGTAATTGGTCAAACAGCCACCCGGCAGAGACCTATGGGGCATTCCCTCCGAACTCCTGGGGGGGGGGGGGGGGGGGGGGGGCAATCTTAACCTACCGGGTGGCGGAAAATAAATGAAAGTAACTTGTAAAGACAAAAAACACACACACACAAAAAAGGATGATGTGGTGGGTGGTTCCTGCGCCCCCTCCCCCCCACGCCCGAACGGCGCCACCGGACCCAGCGGTGGCCTCCGCCGGGCCGGGGAGTCCATCCGTGGCGGAGGGGGAGAGGGGGCGGTTCAGGACCGGGTGATGGTGATGGTGGGGGTGATGATGTTTCTTTTATTACCGTGGGGGGGGGGGGGGGGGTTGGGGCGGGTGTGGGACCATGAGACGAGGCGGGATGGTGATGAGGGTGACCTGTGTCTGCTGTTCGGCCCTGACGGGCCCACGGCAACACTTCGCGAGTGGATAGCGTGAGGATAAGTGGTGAGGGGTCGGTGGGGGACGGGGTCCGCCACAGCGTGACTCTGGGGGGGTTTTATGCTGCGCTTAAGTCGCCGCCCATTATCTATGTTTATAAGGAGTGCATTGACGTTGGATGCTAAACCTCCTTTGGTTGGAGTTTATTTGAGTGGTTGGCCCTCCCTCGTCCAGGCTGGACTCCAGCCGCCCGGATTTACCCGCTCTCTATTGGCTCCCCCCTGTGTTCCTTCCCGGGACTTGTCTGGTGGCCCCGGGAGGCCCGGCGGGGGACTTGGGCCCCGTCAGGGCGCCCCACGGTTTCCGGGCACGGCCCGCCTGAATGGCGGTTGTCCATTGCCCGGCCACCGCAGCCCCCTGTGGTCCCGCCTCGGCCGGGTAGGGTTGGGAGAGTGGCAAAAAAAAAAAAAAAAAAAAGGAAAAAGGAAAGGAGGGGGGTGGGTGGGGATGCATGGATGAGGTCAATCTTTATTATCTGGGGGTGGGGGGGGGGGGGGTGGGGGCGGGTGCTCGGACCATGAGATGAAAGGGTAGGGGATGATGGGTTCACCCTCTCCCCCCTCCCCCCCCCCCCGGCCTTTAATGGGAGGGCGGCGGGGCGAGGCGGGCGTCCCCGGAGTGGATAGATACCAGAGGCTATGGGGTGGGGTCGTGAGAGCAGGTACCGGGCAGTTCTGGGAGACCTGGCNTCGGGCTTCCCAGTCTAGGGTGCTATATTTTGAGTGCCCCCGGTTGGGCAGTCCAGGCGGGGTGGTTGTGATGGGGGTGGGGATGATGGGGGTGAGGTGGGGTGGGGTGCCATCTTTATTGTCTCGGGGGCTCTAGGAGGGGGTGGGGGGGCGGGTGCTTGGACCATGGTTGATGACGGGGATGATTGGTGGTGGGGGGACCCCTTCAGTCACTCAGTTCTTGCATTCCTTCAGTCTTCCCTCTTAGTAGGTAGTGGCAGCCAAAATTTCATTATAACTTGAGACCTTCCTTACATTGTTTTATTAATAGAGCATTAAGAAACAAACAAACAGCAAAAAAGATTTTGTAAATATGTTGATTAGTTCCTGAGATACGACATTTTAAACTTTTAGGCTTTCGTCCGTGGCCCGCCAACCTAATGAAAAGCCATTTTCAGACAAGGGATACAGAGACACTTAAGAAGATACAGGCTTCATCTTTTTATTTCACAATCTGTATTATCAGGAAAGTATCAGAAACAAATATGAAAACCATAATGCAGTACAATGATGTGCAACGAGTTGCTAAAAATGGAAAAAAATAAATCGGAGCCGAGTTGACATTGCACAGAAGTCCAACTTTGTGACCATATTGTGAACAATCTTTCGCTTAAAATAACCTTTTGTGAGATGATTTTAACAAATATATATACAAAAAGTAAGCCTATTTTTTTTCAGACTGTAATATACATAAACCGTTCTGATAGAATGTGCCAAAGTCCAGAAAATGCTCAAAATGACATATCGCAGACATGAGCAACGACGCGCAACACAAAAATTAGCATAACTTCTGAACGCCTTGATGGATTTTCATGCGGTTTGGACACAAGTCAGAATATATATTCTGCTGCAATATTAAAGAAAATCACTTTCATACATCATGTCATTCATGTTGAACATGGTACAAATAAAATAAAAGTATCATCGACAACATGTTGAAAGCACAAATATGACTGAAAAACTTTAACCAGTATGCAGATTTTGAGGCCATTTGGCACAGAGGAAAAAAAAAGGATATTCAGTTATGATTATGAACAGAAAAAAAGATGTAAAGAGACACCTGGAATTTGGAAATAATGTACGTCATAATTATATTGATGAATATATATGTCTAAAATAGCAGCTCGGCTTGATGAACCTTGCGAGACAGTCTGCACAGTCAAAGGACAGATGTAAGGACCAATGAAACCAGCTCACTGCTTGAGCAATGCAATCAGCACTGAACAAAAATGCACACTACAGCAGAGTGTTTTTGAAATGTTGGTAATGGTCTCCGATGTTTGCGGCAAAAGTAGTTGCGTCATCGACACTTTCTTGAAGCTTCATCACTTTGTTTGCCGTATGGTTTAGTTTTCTGGAAAGTGTCCCTTTCGTATACTGTCTCAAGCGAGCTGTGATGCTGTCGTGGTTGATCTGGAGTCCCTCTAATCTCATTTTAACAAGTCTCAGCTGATGTGTCCTTTTGGTTAAAACTTGCTGCAAAGTCCTCATTTCAGCCTGAAACTTGATATTAAGTGTTTGATTTTCCTGCTCCACTTCTTTAATGCGATGCCGCACACTGGTCAGCTTCTTCCCCAACTGCTGAATGGTCAGTTTCATGCCTTTTCTTTCAGAATCCAATGTCGTGGTGGTGTTACCTAGTTCTGCTGGATTAAACGCTGCCACAATGCTAGAATCCAGTGTTTCCGCCCAAAACGAATCTACATTCCCGTTTTTTCAGCGAATGAGTCGATTCTTAAAGTTGCCCACTTTTACAACCCTCCTCCTCATTGCTGCAGCGGTCACAGTCTGCTGGGTCAATCTGAACCACCACCTACACATCATTTCGAATTTAGAGCCTTCGCATTTTCTAAATGACTCCAGGTCAAGAAGTAAGCCTTTTGTTGGCGACTGTAGTGATGCCAGGTGGCAATCGCATGTCAAAAGTTGCTGTCTGGTGATGCCAAGTTGGTGTAGGTGTGGTCCTACACGTCGTGTCATGACGCTTCTTCATAAAATCCTCTTGCAGTTGTATAGTGTTCTGCTTTTCCCAGTTTAGCTTTGTCTCAGGCACCAAACATCTCAGATGACTCTCTGTCAAGTCCGGAAAAAGGTTCCAAAGAAATGCTGGTGCGTCATCAAAAGTCTTGTCACACTCTTCATTCAGAAGATAAACTTGATGAAGAAGTGAGTTATCCAGTGCACTGAAGGTGGGCAGGTCAGGGCGCCTCCCCCTCCCTTTGGCTAGGAAGACTTTCTTGAGTACAGTGTACGCCTCATCACCACCTAAAACAAAGAAGGTTGTTTAGTTAAATATAATGTTAACCAGTTTAAAAATACTGGAGGTTGTTTTGTTAAATATAATGTTAATCAGTTAAATAATACTGGCGGTTCACTATCAATATCATGATGACTGAGTATGGCTCTTTACACAAACAGTACTATTAGTATTGTCATTGTTTACCTTAAACATCTTTTGAGGAGGAAGATTTAATTAGGCCTAGAGTAAAGAAAAATAAAAAGCAGGGTATTTTGATCATGCTGAGTGTGACTAATTATTTATCTCAACAAAAGAAACGAAGAGAAATGATGAAATACTGGCCGCTCTGAGACCTATTTTGTCAATGCCGCATAGACAGTACTATTGTCATTGTTTACCTTAAACATCTTTTGAGGAGGAAGATTTAATTAGGCCTAGAGTAAAGAAAAATAAAAAGCAGGGTATGTTGATCATGCTGAGTGTGACTAATTATTTATCTCAACAAAAGAAACGAAGAGAAATGATGAAATACTGGCCGCTCTGAGACCTATTTTGTCAATGCCGCATAGTCGCTCATCAAATTATCTGCCCCTAGCTGTTATCACTCGCTTCGATGCCCGACAGTTAAACTTGAATATAACCATAACAGATGAGCATCGACGTTTGAAATTAAATAGGAAAGTGATAAATGCATTTACAAATACATTACTAAGCAGCTAGTAAATCTAACTGACTTCTGTAGTGAAGTATTTTCCTATATTCAATGGCACTTTCCATCCAAAGAAAGATGCGATGATCAATGAGGCTGAACGCAGTGATAGAAGGATGTGTATGCAAGAATTCCGAAGAATAATAAACGAAATAGCTTCTAAACCATACAAATGACAATATAGCATAAATCTGCAAAGCGATTAAGCTTTTACTTACGTAGTTTTCTTGCAATTTCCTCGAAAGTGGAAGTACTGGTTCGTCTTCAGTCGTCGCCATTTTGAATTGCGGTCAGAAGAAGTCGCGCGCAACGTGAGTGGGAAATTCCTCAAGCAGATTTTCCACCACATTTGCATAATTTAGCCTCTAACACCATTCGATAGATTTGACGTTCCTCTACAAAATGGTACCCAGATGTGTGTTTTTATACATTCTGTTTTGCTAAAAACACGAAAATTTGTTTTTATTTTTGTGGAAAAACTACAATATTTCATGTGTGTATACAAAAATCACCAAACACCTTATACCAGTTTGAAGCTGACATCATGACCCACATTTTGATACTAAATATAGCTGTGTAGCGTGTGTGTGGTAAATCTGCTGGCTTGTTGAATGGAGGGATCGTGTAGGCGCTTACGCGAAGCAAATGCCGGGAAGTCGGCTTGCGGCTCGCGCAAGCCAAAACACATGCTTTAAAGTTTATTTTTTCAGTTTTTTCACACAAACAAAACATATATCATATTATCATCATTGGAAAGAGGAAAGGACGTATATTATTTTGACATAAGAATGAAAACAATCGGTGCAGTAGATGCATGATTTGCATACACTCAGTCTTACTTCCTTTTTCACATCATTCAGGCACCCTTCGTGCCCGGCCGGGGGACTATCTAGGTTTGAGCACTTCGGGCCCGGGGGTGCTCGGACGACGACGAGAGCTAGCCCCCGAACTCATCGCCATGATCCAGGATCATGAGCCTTCCGTGCTGTGGGAGGGGGCAGGTGGGGTTCTGCCATGTTTGATTAAATGTACTTAGCTAAGGGTGTTGGTTGATTAGGTGTACTGTGTGTTTGGTGGTGGTGTACCAAGTTGCTGGATCGGGGTTTACGAGGCCTTCTAGGGTGAGGGGCGTGTTCAGTTTATCTTTTATTGTGGCTCTGGTTTCTTCTGTGTGTTGGCATTCTAGTAGTATATGTTCCGTGGTGAGTGTGTGGCCGCATATGCAAACTATTTGGTTTGGTTGGACTAGGTATCTTTCGCCCCCCAATCGGATTCTCGTTAGTCGTGATTGGTCTTCTCTTTTACCTTGGAAGAGGGTGGGTGTGTTTTTGAGTTCCCTCGCGAGGTTTTTTCGTCTTCCTCTTTTGTTCTGGTGGAATTCTTTTGACCATAGTGTTTGAAAGGCGGGTCGAAGTACCTTAGACCTTTCGTTCGCTGACAGAGGTAGGTTGAAGAAGGTCGATTCTTGGTCGAGGCCTTTCTTCGCTACTCTGTCTGCGCTTTCATTGCCTGGGATTCCCACATGATTTTAATAGTTTTCCCGTGCTCAGCTAGCTCTGCTGCTTGAACTCTAATCAAGTACGTTAGGTCTTCTCTGAACGAATCTAAGTTTTGGATCGCTTGGACGGCTGATAGCGAGTCCGTTACTATGAGTATATGTTTGCTTTTTTGGAAGTCGCTCTTTATTGCCTTGTAGGCTCCTAAGATGGCCGCGAGTTCAGCCGTGAAGACCGCTGAGTGGTCTGGTAGTTTGATGGCCCTGTCCGATTTGTTGGGGGCGTGGATACCTAGTCCGGTTGCGTGGGTGGTTGGGTCATGGGACCCATCTGTATAGATGAATGTGTAGTCTTTGTATGCTGTGTTTTTTTTAAATTTTTATGTCAAACTCCATTTTCATTTTGGGCCCATCTTCTGTTTTCCGATACTTAGTTAGGTCCAGATCTACCTCTATTTGTGGGAGTCTCCATGGTGGTGTCTTCATTTGTATGTTCGGTGTCCTACTTGGTAGTTTTAGATTTATGGAGGCTTCGATTTCCTGGACCACAGTTTTTATTTGTGGTGTTTGGTTGCGTTTGCCTCTGGTTTTGTGGTCTGTGGTGAGTGTGTGTTTGGCCGGGTGGTCGTCTGGCATACATATTGTTTTATAATATTGGTTTGCTGCTCTTTCCTTTATTATGAGTGTTATGGGTTTTTGTCCGCTCTCTGCCAGTACAAGCAGGTTTGGGTTGTGTCTGGGGACCCCCAGGGCCACTTTCAAGGCGTCCGCTTGTACTGACATCAGTTTCTTACTTTGGCTTTTGTTTAGGTTGGTAAGAAGTGGGGCTGCGTATAGTAGTCTGGACATTACGAAGGCGTGATATAGGTTCAGGAGTGATTTGGGGTCAGTGCCCCAGTCTGCTCCGCTGACCTTACGCATTAGGTTTATTCCTTTCCTGGCAGACTGGCATATTTGCTCGATGTATGGTGACCAGTTATTGTTGCTTGTGAACGTAACTCCTAGAAATTTGATGCTTTGGCTGTATTCAATGTCTGTTTTTCCGATTTGTAGTTTGGGGATGGGGGCTTTTACTTGATATTTTAGGCTTCGGTTGCTCCTAAATATGATTGCTTGGGTTTTGTTGGAAGAAATTTTTAGGCCTGCTCTTACTAGCCAATTTTCTATTCTGGTTAGGTCTTGTTGGAACTCTGGAATCCTAGTAGTTCCCATTTAAACTTTCTTTGTCTGCTCTTGATCTTGCCTATTAGTGAGGTGTCATCGGCGAATTGCATTATTTTGTGGTGTCTGACTACGTGCTGTAGGCCTGTGAGTAGGAGTGAGAACAGGATGGGGCTGAGTACCGATCCTTGGGGTACCCCGTTGTCTAAGGTGTGTTCTTTAGAAATCGAGTTCCCTATTCTTACTGTTATTTTTCTGTCTGCCAGGAAGCTTTTGACAAAGTTATACATTTTATTTGTTATTCCAAGGTCGCCCAGCCTGCTAAGTAGTTTTTCGTGCCAAACCATGTCATAGGCTTTCTCTATGTCTAGGAAGATTCCTATGAGTTCGGTTCCCCTCTCTCGATGGGTGTTTAGGATTTCTTGTTGTAGGGTGGTTAGGTGGTCGAGTGTGCTGCGCTTCTTTCTAAATCCACTTTGTTGTGGGGGTAGAATGTGGTGTTTATCGCAGTGGGTCATAAGTCGGTATTTGAGTATTTTTTCTAGTGTTTTGCCCAGCTGGGATGTTAGCGCAATGGGCCTATAGCTGTCGGGTTGGTGCGTTGGTTTTCCTGGTTTCGGGAGGGGAAAGACTAGATTTGGAGGCCTGCCATCTTAACCTATGGCTTGGAGGGTATCTCGAAAATATCGGAGGAAAGCGCTGAGGTCTGTTTTGATTTGTAGTATCTAATTTTGGCTACTCCCCAGCTCATGAACCAGGTGACGAATTGGAGTTCCTCGCTGGTCCCCTGGGGGGTGGGGGGGGGGGGTGGGGATTCGTCCTGGCCCTGCCCGTATATGGTCGACAGGCCTTCCCAGGTAAAGAATGGGGGAGGAATGGCCAGGAGCGCCTCGTTTATCGAGGGCACCTGGGGCCTGTTCGCGGCCTCCGTAGTCCTCTGCCCCTGGGCTGGTTCGTTCCGTGGTAGTTGGGTATGTTCTTGCGTTTGTTGGTTGTTGGTAGGTTGTTGGTCGGTCTGTTGGGGGGGGGGGGGGGGGGGGGTCCGCGTTGGGTGTTGTTTGAGTTTGGTTGTAGGTGTTTGGTGGTTCCCTCCTGGGTGCGGGTTCGTTGATGTTTGCCTGCCCGTGGGCCGTTCTCTGGTCCGTTGGGCGGGTGTTTGCCGATTTGTTTGGCTCTAGGGGTGTTTCTCCCATGGACCTTTCTGTCACGTTCCTTACAATTTGTGCGGGGTTTTCGTACACCGTCGGCTGGTCGCGGTTGGCTGTCGTTTGAACCGATCGCTGGTGTGAGTGATTTGGTCTGGGGTATGGCATGTCGTTGTTGGTTGGTGGTGGGTCGTGTTGGGATATTACTTGTTGGTGTCGTTGTGGTGCGTTTCGTGGTCTGTTGGTTCCTTGGTTTGGTGTGCCTTTCCTGGTGTTTTTTAGGGCTGTCGCGTATGTTACTCGCCCTGTGCTGGCGATTTGGGCGGCTTTGTCATGTTCGCGGCGGTGTTTGCATCCTCCGTAGTTGGCCGAGTGCCCAGCGTCCAAGCAGTTTGGGCAGAAGTATTCTTCTGGTGTCTGGTATTGGCATTCGGCTGTTCGGTGTTTCTGGCTACATTTGGCGCACGTTGGAGGGGCCTGACACCATTTGGCTGTGTGTCCAAATTTCTGGCAATTCTTACATTGCATTGCATTGCTTTGTACCTTTCTATGTGGAATATCTCCCCGCCAATTTTAACTGCTGTCGGGAGGGTTTCCCCTGGAAACATGATAAGTAGTGCTCGGCTGGGTTGGCCGTGTCTCATAGTTAGCCGCCTAATGATTTTGGCCCTCGGATGTTTAATCTTAAGCTGTTGTTCCACGAACGGTATCTCCTCGTCGAGTTGTATGGGTTTGAGGATACCCAGCGCTTTGGTTTCGCCCGCTTTCGATCCTGGTGGTTTAGGGATGGTACAGGTGATTCTTGTTTCGCCTGCTGTTTGTTGATTAAGGGCTCTGGCTTGGGCCTGGATTGTTGGGCATCCGATGAGAATCCGTTTGCCGTAGGCAATCCTTCTAATTTCGTTCTGTGGGCCGAAGGTTGTGGTCATGACCTCGTTTAGTTGGCTGCTCTTCATATAGAAGAGTGTTGTGCTGTTGTCTACTGGTGTGATTAAGATGGGGAAGTTGAGTTATTGTTGCTTCCTCATGGGCAAACGCTTGCGCGGTTTGCGCCTGTGTTGCGAATGGGAGATTTTCCTCATCTTCCGAGCTGTCGCTATCGTTGCTGGTTTCTTCACCAGTTGCGTGTTCGTTGCCACTTTCTTGACCATTGTCTTGGTCCGTTGCATTCGCGATGTCATGTTCAGGTTCAGGTTCGCTATTGTTTGAATTCTGGGTATTGTTGGCCGTCCCCTCGGGAGGGGGCTTGGCTTTGTTTTCCGCGTCTTTGTTTCGGGCTACTGCGCTGCGAGTCAGTCGGCCT
This sequence comes from Semisulcospira habei, assembly GCA_036245525.1. Lineage (NCBI taxonomy): Eukaryota > Metazoa > Mollusca > Gastropoda > Semisulcospiridae > Semisulcospira > Semisulcospira habei. The sequence goes on along the minus strand of BTPG01000007.1, from coordinate 99,827,019 downwards.
TCTACGTGCCCGGGGCTAATCTCTTCATTGTTTAGATCGAGGCCTGTTGTTTTAGCCGCCATGTTTGGATCATTGTTTGATTGTTTCTCTCCTTTGTTGGACTTTTTGTGGCCATTTCGATTGTTCCCGCCAGCCAGGTCCTTTGTCGGGCTCTGGCGGACATTTTGACCTGAGTTTGAATTTGAATCTTCCTGCCCGCCTTCTTGGTTTGAATTCAAATCCGCTTGGTCCTCCTGGGAGGCCATCTTGTTTTTGTTCCACGGGTTGGGCCTAGCCAGCCCGTAACTTTCGATTTTTTCCTCGCGTGGGTGTAGGACTGATAAGCTCAAAAGTAAAACTGTAAGAGTAAAACTGTTAGGCGTAAGAGTACGACTGTCAAGCGTAAGAGTACGACATTTGATGCGTAGGTAGTGATTCCTCGGTTCGTCCTTGATGTCGTTTACTGCTTAAGAGTAAAACTGTAAGAGTAAAAAGCTATTAGGCGTAAGAGTACGACGGGGAAGTGGCGCAGTGGTTAAGGCGTCTGCCCCCAATGCCAAAGGTGCGAGGTTCGATACCGGGTTCCGGCGTTGGATTTTTCTCCTCTGGTAAGTGTCACCGTCTGGGCAGTGGGCAGATGTTCACATCTGCACGGGACATAGACGACCCCGGCCCCCACGAGTCCCCTGCTGCCTTGCAGGCCTGGCCGCTTGGCTGCGGAAAGGCTAAGGGAGGAAACCCCTGACATCAAAGCCCCCGTGTCTCCGGGGAAGGCTTTTGAGCCAGAGACTAAGACACGGACAGTCTGATATAAAACCTACGACCAGAGGACCTCGATGCCACCGTCCCAGCTTGCTAGGCCATGGCAAACGAACCAAGGGTTTAAAGGGTGGGGCCAGTACTGCGCACACTGCACTCCACCAAAAAGCTCCACCGCGCAGGCTTTAGGAAACGCCCACGGACTATGACACTGACCTTTCCAAGTCCTGTAGCGATGGGCAAGGGGCAAAACGGCAGGTGAAAGATGTCACTGGAAGCCGCAGTCTCAAACCTGTATGCAGGCGGTTCAGGATATTGGTCGCCTGATGTTGACCTGGGGATGACAACGTCACTCGGCACACCCTGAACGACCAAGCAGCCTTCTCTAGGGACAGCACTGCTTGCTCCACACGGAGAGGGGCCTAGAAAAGCTCATCCCCTCGTAACCCCAGTTGGCTAGCCGCGGTCAACGGGCATCTTCTCATGCGGTCAGAAAACAAGAAAAAAACAATGGATCCACTCTCATGACGACCACGACCGGACTCAACGTAGCATGCTGGAACATCCGAACCATGCTCGACACAGCAGACAGCGGACGCCCTGAACGTCGCTCCGCCCTCATTGCCCATGAATTGCGGAGGTTAAACATCGACATCGCCGCGCTCAGCGAAGTACGCCTTCCGGAGGAAGGCAGCCTCCAAGAACTTGGCGCTGACTACACCCTCTACTGGTCAGGCAGGCCTGCATCAGAAAGACGGCTCTCAGGCGTGGGCTTCATGGTGAAGACCCCCATTGCGACTAAGTTGGAAAACCTACCAACGGGTCACTCCGACCGCATCATGTCCATGCGCCTCCCACTGAGACACCAGCAATACGTCACCCTTCTCAGTGTGTACTCCCCCACCCTCCTGGCAGAGCCTGCAGAAAAAAACAAGTTCTACTCTGACCTGCGCAGCCTCCTGCAGAGCACCCCTGCAGACGACAAAGTCATCATCCTTGGCGACTTCACCGCCAGAGTGGGCCAAGACTCTGAAGCCTGGAAAGGAGTCCTCGGCAAGCATGGCGTTGGGAACTGCAATGACAATGGTCGCCTACTGTTGGAGCTCTGTGCAGAGCAGCAACTTGTCATCACCAACACTACTTTCCAGCAAAAAGACAGTCGAAAGACCACCTGGATGCATCCTCGCTCCAAGCACTGGCACCTTATCGACTATGTCCTAGTGCGTCAGAGGGACCGCATTGACGTCCTCCTCACCAGAGTGATGCCCAGCGCAGAGTGCCACACTGACCACCGCCTTGTTCGCTGCAAACTCAGGCTCCGCCTCAAGCTGAAACCCAAGAAAGGGGGCCCCCCCAAGAAAAAGCTTGATGTTGCCAGCCTTCAGCGTGACGACAAGAAACCTGCCCTTCAGGCCGATTTACAGCGCATGCTCAAAGACACAGTTGATCCAGCAGACTCCTCCCCTGAAACACTCTGGGAACAACTGAAAACTGCTATTGTAAAATCTTCTGTGGAAGTCTTGGGCTTTGGTAGAAAGAGGAACAAAGACTGGTTTGACGAAAACGACGTAGAGATCCAGGAACTTCTAGCAAAAAAAAAAAGAGCCGCCCACCAGGCCCACCTAGCCCAGTCTTCCTGTCCTGTGAAGAAGTCTGCCTTCCGCCTCATCTGCATCAGTCTCCAGCTCAAGCTTAGAGAGCTCCAGAACGAGTGGTGGTCCAGACTCGCACAGAGGACCCAGCTCTGCGTTGACAACGGTGACTACAGGGGTTTCTACGAAGCACTGAAAGCAGTGTATGGCCCTAGGCACCTGGTACAAAGTCCCCTGCGAAGCGCTGATTGGCAGGCACTCCTCACAGATAATACCTCTATCTTGAACCGCTGGTCGGAATACTTTCAGGACCTCTTCGGCGCTGAGCGCACTGTTCAAGAAACAGTCATCCTCCAAATCCCACACCTTCCACTAAAGGTTGAATTGGACAAACCGCCCACCGCCGAAGAGACCCTCACAGCCATCCACCAGCTCAAGAGTGGCAAAGCAGCAGGCATTGACGGAATCCCGCCAGAGATCTGGAAACATAGAGGCCCAGCACTGCACAACAAGCTCCACGACCTCTTTCTCTGCTGCTGGGAAAAAGGAACACTACCAAAGGACCTCCGTGATGCAGTCATCATCACCCTGTACAAGAACAAAGGAGAGAAGTCTGCCTGCTCTAATTATCGTGGAATTACCCTGCTGTCCATTGCCGGGAAAATTCTCGCAAGGTTGCTCCTGAATCGGCTGGTACCTGCCATCGCTGAAGACCACCTCCCAGAGGGCCAGTGTGGCTTCAGAGCCAACAGGAGTACCACCGACATGGTCTTTGTGCTGAGACAGCTTCAGGAGAAGTGCCGCGAGCAGAACAAAGGGCTGTACGTAACATTTGTCGACCTAACAAAAGCGTTTGACACTGTGAGCAGGCAAGGTATGTGGCAGATCCTGGAGCGACTAGGCTGTCCCCCAAAGTTCCTCAACATGATCGTCCAGCTCCACGAGGACCAGCAAGGCCAGGTCAGACTAAACAGTGACCTCTCAGAACCATTCCCCATTCGCAACGGCGTGAAGCAAGGCTGCGTGCTGGCACCGACCCTCTTCACGATCTTCTTCAGCATGATGTTGAAGCAGGCCACAGTGGACCTCGACGATGACGACGCAGTGTACATCAGGTATCGTCTCGATGGCAGCCTGTTCAACCTCAGACGACTGCAGGCCCACACGAAAACCCTAGACCAATTGATTCGTGAGCTGCTCTTTGCTGATGACGCTGCCCTCGTTGCACACACAGAGAGAGCCTTGCAGCGCATTACGTCCTGCTTCGCAGATGCCGCCCAGCTCTTTGGACTTGAGGTCAGTCTGAAAAAGACAGAGGTCCTTCATCAGCCGGCACCCAAGGAAGAGCATCGCCCTCCCCACATCACCATCGGCGAGTCCGAACTGAAGTCTGTACACCAGTTTACCTACCTTGGCTGCATCATCACGTCAGACGCCAAGCTGGACAAGGAGCTGGACAACAGGCTGGCAAAAGCGAACAGTGCTTTCGGCCTGTCACCCCTACCCGGGTATAGGCCGTCGACGAGAGACCTCCAGCAACTCCTGTCCTGTGCTTCTCCTTCGATTCTACTCCAGGTGGTTCCCAGTCTCTTGATGTCTGCTTGGAGGTCTCGACGCCAGGAGTTTCTCGGCCTACCTCTTTTCCTCTTTCCCTGGGGGTTCCATGACAATGCCTGCCTAGTGATACTGGAAGCTGGCTTTCTCAGACTGTGACCGATCCATCCCCATCTTCTTCGCCCAATTTCATTCTCTGCTGTTATCTGCTCTGTTCTCTCCCAGAGTCTGACGTTGCTGATCTTCTCTGGCCAGTGGATTTTCAAAATTCTTCTAAGGCAACTGTTCATGAAGGTCTGTACTCTGTTGACTGTGGTTTTTGTCAATCTCCATGTCTCTGCTCCATATAGGAGAACTGCTTTTACATTGGAGTTGAAAATCCGGACTTTGGTGTGTTGTGACAGCTCTCTGGAACTCCACACTTTTTTCAACTGGAGAAAGGCTGCTCTGGCTTTACCGATTCGTGCTCTGACATCTGCATCAGTGCCGCCTTTTTTGTCTATGATGCTCCCGAGATAGGTGAAGGACTCCACCTCCTCCAACGGGGTGCCAGCAAGCAAGACTGGTTCTTCCCTGGTTGCGTTCAGCCTCATTGTCTTTGTTTTCTGTTTGTGAATGGTGAGGCCCACTTGGGACGAGATGTCAGCAAGCCTCGTGGTCTTGTCCTGCATTTGTTGATGAGTGTGGGACAGTAATGCCAAGTCGTCTGCAAAATCGAGGTCGTCAAGCTGTGTCCACAGTGTCCACTGTATTCCACTTCGTCTGTGCTCTGTGGTCATCTTCATGACCCAGTCTATGGCCAGTAGGAAGAGGAACGGAGACAGCAGACACCCCTGCCTGACACCAGTTCTGACCTGGAGCTCTCTGGGGAACTGCCCTTCGTGGATCACGCGACATGTCATGCCATCATAGCTGCTCTTGATCAGGCGGACGAGCTTTGTGGGTACACCGTAGTGTCGTAGGAGTTTCCACAGAGTCTCTCGGTCCACGCTGTCAAATGCTTTCTCGTAATCCACAAAGTTGACGTACAGCGGGGAGCTCCACTCCAGAGACTGTTCCACGATGATGCGGAGAGTGGCGATCTGGTCTGTACATGATCGGTTCTTCCTGAATCCTGCTTGCTGGTCTCTCAGCTGGGGGTCAACGGAGCTCTTCATTCTCTCTAGGATGATCCTGTTGAAGACCTTTCCTGGTACGGACAGCAAGGTGATTCCTATGTAGTTGGAACACTTGCTGAGGTCGCCTTTCTTGGGAAGCTTGATTAGGTACCCCTCCTTCCAGTCAGCTGGCATCACCTCCTCTTCCCAGATCTTTCCAAATAGTGGGTACAGCATCTCAACTGTTGTCTCTAGGTCTGCTTTCAGAGACTCCGCTGGGATGCCATCTGGCCCTGCTGCTTTGCCATTCTTCAAAAATGCCACTGCTTTTTTGATCTCTTCCCGGCTGGGTCTGTCACAGATGATGGGTAGGTCGGTCTCTGCCGGCTGGATGTCGGGGGGGTCGGGTGGGCTAGGTCTGTTCAGTAACTCTTCAAAATACTCGGCCCATCTGTCGAGTTGGTCTGCTCTGTCTGCAATAGGCTTGCCTTCTTTGTCTTTTACTGGTCTTTCTGTATGGCCATACTTACCCGACAATCTTCTGGTAATGTCGTAGAGCTGTTTCATGTTGCCGCTGCCTGCTGCCTTTTCTGCCTCTGCTGCCAGGCTGTCTGTGTAGGCCCTCTTGTCTGCCCTGATACTCCTCTTCACCTCGCGGTTGGCTTCCGAGTATTCCCCCTGTGCCCTTACTTTGGCTGCTCTCGTGCGACTGTTGTTGACCGCTGCTTTCTTCTGCTTCCTCGCTTCTATCTTCTTCAAGGTCTGTGCCGACAGCCAGTCCTTGTGGTGGTGTTTCCTGAACCCTACAGTGTCTTTGCAGGTTGAGTTCAGCGCCTCTCTAACTGCCCTCCACTGCTGCTCTGTGGTGACCGCCTCCTCTTCATTTACTAGCTCCTGTAGCGCTTGAAACCGGTTGGACAGCACCAGTTTGAACTCTTCTCTAACTCCAGTTTCTCTCAGGAGGCCTACATTATAGCGCTGTCTTCTTGTTGTCTCTGTGCGGCTTTTCTTTAGCTTGAGCTTCATTCTTAAGGTAAGCAGATGGTGGTCTGAGGCGACATCTGCTCCCCTCCTCACTCGAACATCTTGAAGGGATCTTCTAAATTTCTTGCTAATGCAGATATGGTCTATTTGGTTCTCTGTTGTATGGTCAGGTGAGACCCAAGTTGCTTTGTGTATTCTTCTGTGTGGGAAGATGCTGCCTCCAATGACAAGTCGGTTTAGAGCACAAAAGTCTACAAACCTCTCCCCGTTCTCACTCATCTCCGAGCCTAGTCCCTGTCTCCCCATCACCTCTTCGTATCCGGTGTTGTCCTCCCCTATTTTGGCATTAAAATCACCCATGACGATGGTGATGTCTCGCTCCGCACATTTGTCCACGGCACTCTGGAGTCGGTCGTAGAACTCTTGTTTCTCTTCCTCGTCGCTGTCATTGGTGGGCGCATAACACTGGATGACGTTCAGCTTGAGCTTTTTCTTGGTTCTAAAGGCTGCTGTTATAATTCTTGGCCCAAGAGGTTCCCAGCCCATCAGCGCTCTCTGTGCCACTGGTGACAGCATGAGTGCTACTCCTTCTGTATGGGGGGCATTCTCCTCTTCATGACCTGAATACAGAATCATCTCCCCACTTAACAGCCTTTTCTGGCCAGACTGCGTCCATCTGGCTTCACTGATGCCTAGCAGGGAAAGGTTGTACTTTTGCATTTCCGCTGCTATCTGGGCGGCCTTGCCGCTCTGGTACATGGTCTTGACGTTCCATGTGCCCATGGTTGTATCCCTGGATAGAGAGAGGCGGCTCGGTCCTGTGGCTTCCGAAGACTTCCGGCTTTCACCACAGGACGTCATAAGTCTTCTAGTAGAAGAACCTTCCTCCTCCAGGAAAGGAATTACTGTTAGTCTTTTCGTCGGCGTTTTTGTAGCTATTTCCTTTTTTGCAGAGTGGGGAAGCTACCCCCACGCCCAACCCCCTTACTAGGAGGACCAGGGGTTTTCTGTCGGGGTCACCTTCCCTTAGACCATGTTGGTTCACGGCACCTTATTTCATTCGGTGCACCCCTCTCACGAGGGACCCCCTATCCACCACCCAGGGGACGCGCCTCAACGCCGTATGGTCCCAGCGCGAGGGTTCAGATTCTTGCTGTATTTTTATTTTGAGTAGCCACGGTCTTACAAATAAGCTACATTATGGCATCGGGAGATGGATCGACCATGATGGCTGAGGGGCTTTGCCCGAGGGCGGTCATGTTTGTTCTGTCTTCCAAAGCACAGTGTGTACACCATGGTTATTGCTCTACGTTTGATTTAACACGAGTCTGTTTGTTTGTTGTTGGCTTTTTTTCCCCCCTCGTTTTCTCTCTTGTGCACGCACCATATATAATTACGCTATACTGTTACACAGTGGTTGGCCTTTGGTTATTTATTTGACCTTATTCACTGATTTGTAAAATTTAATACTTCGTATTTCAGTAGTTTCTGCGGAGAAACACATCGTCATTATAATTATATGACATTTTTGTTCCTTTTTCTCTTAATTGATTTCTTTTTGCCTCGTCCTTTCTCACTATTTTCTCTACTGGTCAAAATGCGTAGCAAAGTTAAGCTACATTATGACATGCCGCCCGCTCTGGTTCAATTAGAGTTTTGTTACCGTTGTGAAGAAGTAACCTAATGCCCGATAGTGTGCAAAACCATAGAACCAGATCCGGCGGATTTTATACCATTGCAGTCAGATTATCCACACAAAAACTTTACTTTATTAACGTTAACAACGTTGAACCGTTCCTTATTCTTATTATTTTCGGCAACGCAGGGCTTGCGCTTGCCCTCATGATTGCCCTACTTAAAACAACTCGTTCAGTTAATGATTTACGTTCCTCTTCCACCCCTCGAATAAATTACCAGTTATTGTGTTGCAAGATGAAGTTTTTCAGTAAAGGAAAGTACGCCAAGGCTTCTTCCCTATTTATAGCCTCTTTCACGTGCATCGTGATAATTCTTCAGGTGATTAGATTACTTCTTATTATTTCTAATGACATACACCCCAACCCTGGCCCATCCCAGACTTCATCCTCAAAAGACCTCTCAATTATCCACGTTAATGTGAGAAGTCTTAGCCATAAACTTGACATTTTAAAATGTGAAATCAAAGACTATGATATTGTTACTATGTCAGAAACTTGGCTTTCGGATAATATAAATAGTGATAGTATAAGTATTGATGGATTCCATCCCCCTGTTCGAGGAGATAGACCAGATCAGTATGGTGGCGTTGCCATTTATGTTAAAGATAATCTTGTGTGTAAGCCTAGACCTGACCTTACTGTACCATCGCTCGAGGCTGTGTGGGTCGAAACTAGACTGACCCAGCAAATTATCCTTGTAGGTTCCTTTTATCGCCCACCTAATTCCTCTGTCGACTACTGGCGTCTTGTTGACCAGTCAATTAAAAATGTAATCCCTACTCAGCACAAATTTATCATATTGGGAGATTTCAATTCTGATACACTTCGGAACCCCTCGCCATATCTTACTGATATCTTGGTTAAAAACAACCTTATGCAATTAGTTTCCTCTCCTACTCGCATAACATCTACAACCGCAACGTGTATTGACCTTATTTTAGTTCCTAGCAGGGAATTAGACTCATGTGTTGATGTTCTACCTCCCATGTGTAATGACCATTCTGTTCCTATTATTAAGCTTAAAGGCCATGTGTCCAAATGTACGATTTAAACGAACAATATTTAATTATGCCAAGCTTGACAGGGAAATGTTTGCTCGAAAACTCGCTAGAATTGACTGGATAGCCATAGTAACTATTCCGTCTATTGAAACTGCTGCCAAGATATTTGGTGACACACTCCTAGATACTGCCAAGAAATGTATGCCAGTCAAAACTATAATAGTCCAACAACGAGATGCTCCATGGTACAACGAGCAGTTAGCTAAAATTTAAAAAATAAGGATAATCTCCATAGGAAGGCCCAAAATACTAACTTAGAAGCTGACTGGAAACTCTTTCGTCATGCTCGTAATACTTACACAGATGCAATACGCAAAAGACAGAAAGAGTACATGTTAGAGTTAGACAATCGTATCTCTTGTAATAGAAACTTCGGAAGTAAGAACTGGTGGAAATTAGTCAAATCGTTTATGTCAAAAAAGGGATTCACGATAGAGGATATACCCCCTATCGAGGAAAGCGGTAACATTTATTACTCTAACGAGGAGAAGGCAACAGCGTTTAATAATTACTTCACAAGCCAATCTACGGTAGAAGATAACAAGGATCCAGTACCCGATATGCAATATGTACCCACATCAATCTCCCATATATATCTTAGTCCTGCAGAGGTAATTAATGTTATAAACGATCTAGAGCCAAATAAGGCCGTAGGACCTGATCTTATACATAATAAAATTTTGATAGCTAGTAGCACGCTTATTTCAGAAGCTCTTACCATTCTTTTTAACCGGTCGCTTGACGAATGTATATTTCCATCCGTGTGGAAAATTTCTCATGTAACTCCTGTCTATAAAAAAGGTGACAAAAGCAGATGTAGCAATTATCGCCCTATATCCTTGCTCAGCTGCATTGGTAAAATTCTAGAAAAATGCATCCAACGTCATATATTCCAATATCTTTATTCGAACGATCTAATAACTGTTAGCCAATCAGGTTTTATACCTGGGGACTCAACAGTCTATCAACTCCTTAGTATCTATAATGACTTTTGCATGTCATTGGATAGAGGCATAAATTCCCAAGCTGTATTTTTTTATGTAGCCAAAGCCTTTGACAAAGTGTGGCATCATGGTCTGCTTAAAAAATTAGATGTAATAGGAATACGTGGGAAGCTTCTACAATGGCTGGCTGATTACCTGCGCAATCGCAAGCAAGCTGTTGTTATCAAAGGATGTATATCTAATTATCTTCCCCTAGAGGCGGGCGTCCCGCAAGGATCAGTGTTGGGCCCTATCCTTTTTTTTATTTATTTATATCAACGACATTGTACTAGACATTGAATCTAAAATGAAACTGCAGATGATACCAGTATGTATTTGTCCCTGAATAATGATAATATTAGAGCTGACATAATGAACTCGGATCTTGAGAAAATTAGTGTTTGGGCCCATAAGTGGAAAGTAAATTTTAATCACCTAAAGACTGAATTATTGAACATGTCACGTAGCCAGAACTTCCAACCACTTCCCCTACTCTTTGATAACAGTCCACTTCAAAGTACTGCTACACACAAACACCTTGGCATCATCTTGCAAAATAACTGTAAATGGGATACCCATATCAAATCTGTTATAGCCAGATGTTGATTACTTATAGCTTGTCTAGATTCATATAAATATAGACTATCGAGACGATCTCTGGAGACTATGTTCAAATCTTTTATACTGCCACACTTTGACTATGCTGATGTGATCTGGGATAATTGTACAGGGGCACTTTCAGATGAATTGGAAAGTCTCCAGTTACACGCTTTAAGAACCATTACTGGCGCAGTCCGTGGCACTAGCCACCAATTACTTTATGAAGAAACCGGTTTCATTCCGTTGTGGCAAAGACGTCGTCGTCATAAACTCATCCTCTATTTTAAAATAGTCAATGGTATAACCCCCGCGTACTTAGGCCTAGACCTACCTCAGCTAGTATCCGCATTAAATCCTTATCATAAACGACGTCCACTTGAACGCCAAGTCTCCCAGTGTAAAACTGAATTGTACAAAACTTCATTTTTTCCATCCACCACGGGCCTTTAGAACAGTTTGCCCGATCACATCCAGCGTAGCCAATTCTTAAGCGAATTTAAATCATTCCTGTCGCGAGACGATTGTGTGGTACCCCCATATTACTATTTAGGTTGTAGAATAACACAGATAATCCACTGTAAAATTAGACTCAAAATAAGCGACCTCAATTATGACCTGGTTAGTCGTCACCTCTCTAATTCCCCTGCCTGCTCTTGTGGAGCCAGCTCTGAAACCGCCGACCATTTTTTACTCCAGTGTAGTAATTACGATGCAATAAGACGTTTAACAATACTTACACTTCCACCAGAATACACCAATATACGAAAAGAAAAGGGGAGACTGCCAGTGCTAATATTGTAGGAAGGTTACAAAGTAAAGTAGGTTATAGCACTGTCAGGGGAGGGAAATGTGCATGATCGACCAGTGATCGTAGATCTACTGTGGCCAAAGCACAAAAAAAAAAAAAAAAAAAAAAAAAAAAAAAAAAAAAAAAAAAAAAAGCGATAGGAAAGAGAGGGGGCGCTAAGAAAGTGACTGAAAGCAATGCATATGGAAGCCCCCCCCCCCCCCCCCCGAAGGGGGGCGTATCACATATCCACTGTTCCAGCCACTCAGTGCATGGCAATTTAAATCTAGGTCCTAAATTTAACCTTCCTAAAATATTAGCACTGGCAGTCTCCCCTTTTCTTTTCATTTATTACTACAATATCGACTGCAACCCCTTCCCCCCTTTTGGTAGGTTCTCTTTTAGGGTGCATGAAAATTTAACTCTAGGTGGTGGCATGGAATGTTTGCCCCTGCAGACACCACAGTAAAATGTGGTTGTCATTGCAGGTAGGCAGAATTTCCTGCCTCCTCCAGTATCGCCGATGGTGTACTGAAGAGGTCGCCAAGACCGAAACAGCTGTCCACACCGGCTAAATATCTGGACCCCCTTGGGGGACCTAGATTTAAATTTCCATGCACTGAGTGGCTGGAACAGTGGATATGTGATACGCCCCCCTTCGAGGGGGCTTCCATATGCATTGCTTTCAGTCACTTTCTTAGCGCCCCCTCTCTTTCCTATCTCTCTCTCTTTTTTTTTTTTTTTTTTTTTTTTTTTTTTTGTGCTTTGGCCACAGTAGATCTACGATCACTGGTCGATCATGCACATTTCCCTCCCCTGACAGTGCTATAACCTATTTTACTTTGTAACCTACACCAATATCGGGGGTTCTTTCTCCGGGTACTCCGGTTCTTCCACCCCCCCCCCCCCCCACTTTGGTACCGGTCTCAGGCCACTTTACAAATTCCAAATACAAGCGATCAAAAATCTCTGTAACTTCAGTAGCTGACTGGCCCTTCGTTTGTCTTGTACTGTGTTTGTCTTAAATGGCGTAAATCCGTGTCTGTTTCGTGAGTGTGTGTGTGTTGGGTTTCAGGCGCGGCGCTTTGAGTCGATTTCCCCAAAATTGAGAAAAAGCGCCTATATAATAACGGTATTATTATTATTATTATTATATACATTTTCTCCTTAATGGAAGTAAAACCCTACCATCCACAGTGAATAACGACATATTTTCAGCTGTACACGAATTTATTACTGCCGCAAAAAGATTTCATTGAGTTATAAAATAGGACTGCAAGAAATAAAGGAAATAAAGAAAATCTAAAGACCAGTTGAGACAATTTTCTCTCTCTCCCACCCTCTCTCTCTCTCTCCACTATAATGATTGAATGTTTTCCTCTATTTTCATTTCTTTTTATGTATTCATATATGTATTGACATATATTGATTTACTTACCTGTAGTGTATTTAAAATCTGCATAAATATTATGTATAAAAATGTATATGTGTGTGTATGTATGTATATGTATGTATATATATATATATATATATATATATATATATATATATATATATATATATATATATATATATATATATATATATATATATATATATATATACATACATACACACATATACAATACAATACAGGTAAGTGAATATGAATATATATATATATATATATATATATATATATATATATATATATATATATATATATATATATATATATATATATATATTCACTTACCTGTATTGTATTTAAAATCTGCATACCACCGTCATGCAAATTTTGCAAATAGTATAACTGAGTGTCCAGATCATCATATAAGCCTGCGGCTTGTTTTGATCTGATGACAAGTGATGTATATTCTTTTATGTATTTTGCAAAAGTAATAAACTATTTATTTAAACCAAAACCGTTTACGTGTAAGACTAAGACTGTTTGGGCGTAGAAGTGAGAAATGGGAAATATAGGCTAGAGCGAAGCAAAAGCTTTACGACCAGGCGTAGGCGATGCTTCCTCGATTCGCTGTTGATACCGTCGGTTGGTAAGCGTAGGCGCTATACCTTTTAGTTTTTTCTATAGAAAATTCTATGAGACTTTAGGTAAGAAACATGGGGTCCTACCTTGCTCTAGAACCGTTCGTCGCTTGCTTGATTTGTCTGTGGCGGGGGCTCCTTCGGGGTCCTCCTTTGTTGTCTTCTACTTCTATCCTATGGCTGGGGCCAGGGACCACCACCCTAAAGGGCTATCGGACCCTGCAGCCTCCTTTCTATTCCTATCACTCCCTATCTATCCTCGATGAGAGCACTGGCTATGCTAACACTAAAATATAGGTGGTCAGAGCCACCGACAGCTCTGCCACCAGTTGCCTAGGCTATACTATGCACACTGTCACTGCGTTCCGCTTTGCTGAACTCTGGAGCACGTCTTCTCTCCTCGGCTGCTGAGCTGGGCCGGAACGCTTGAGCCGTTCTCGTGCGCAACGGGTCGCCACTTTATTGGGCCCAGTCTGGGGGACACTGGCGCGATTTGGTTGGTTGCCGCCACTTTTCCGCGCCCCGCGTGGCCGGGGCTGTGGGCGGGTCCGGCTATTGAGTCACTTCCAAAGACTGTACCCTCCTTATGATGTTGCATAATATTTGGTCATCGGTCGGCTTCGGGTGGCTGAGAGGCCTCCGCGCCAACTGTTAGCATGTTCACGTTGCAAGTTCAAAGCTGGGCTTGAGATGGTACAAACGTGTACGTGTGCGTCATCATTTTCAGCACACGTTATTGTACCTGTTTTTTTTTTTTTTTTTTTTTTTTTCTTTTTTTCTTCCCCTCTCGTTCAGAAGTGATGTCCAGGCTTGTTTTGCCCTTGTGTTCAGTTTTCTTGTTTGTTCTGTTCATTTCGCTTTCGATTCATTGCGTTATTTCAAAAGTTTCTTTTCATGAGTCTTCTGTTCCGAGTGTGTTTCTAGGCCAATTTTTGGCGAGTTTTTCCGTCCAGGCCTCAATGGTTTGCCTGTCAGTTTTGGGTCTTGACACTGGGCGTCGTTTGTCTGGTGAGCGTGAGTCAGTCGTTGTCGTCTTAGTCATTGCGTTATTTCATTAAGGTTGTTTTCCCGAGTCGTGTTACGAGTATGTTTTTACGCCAGTTTTTTTTTTTTTTTTTTTTTTTTTTTTTTTTTTTGAGTTATTCTGTCCAGGCCTCAATGGTTTGCCTGTCAGTTATCACGCCTGGGTTCCGGTCCACGCGCTCTCAGTTTCTTGGCGTGTGCCGTTATCGTGGGCCCCGCGCCGTTATGCGCGTTTGTTTCGGGCGGTGTAATCAACGGTTCTCAGGTTTGAGCTTTGATCTGTTGATCGTTGTCGTCTTCATTGCGTTATTTCATTAAGGTTGTTCTCCCGAGTCGTGTTACGAGTATGTTTCCACGCCAGTTTTTTGGCGAGTTATTCCGTCCAGGCCTCAATGGGTTTGCCTGTCAGTTTTGGTCCTTGAAACTGGGCGTCGTGTTCAGGTCCACGCGCTCTCAGTTTCTTGGCGTGCGCCGTTATCGTGAGCCCCGCGCCGTTATGCGCGTTTGTTTTGGGCGGTGTAATAACCGGTTCTCAGGTTTGAGTTTTGATCTGTTGATCGTTGTCGTCTTTCCCCCCCCCCCCCCCCCCCTTCATCCCGTTCAGAGGTGAAGTCAAGGCTTGTTTTGCCCTTTGTTGGGTTGTGTCCCTGCAAATACATGTGGCACATATGCATAAGGGGCCCTGAAGACCAAAAGCACACGTGCATATGGGTCCCTGCACAAGTGTCCACGCGTCCCTGCAGACCAACTGAACAGAAAACAAGACTCACACATGCAAGATACGAGGCCCCGATGCTCAATGGTTCCTGCGGAAAGGTATATATGTTCAAACGTCCCTGCAGAAAAGAGAAAGAGACAAAAAGCACACATGCACAAGATGGTCCCTGCGGAGAGAGGCATAGATGTTCCAGTATCCCTGCAGAAAAAAGAAAAAGGACACACACATACACACAAGGGTCCCTGCAGAGATAAGAGGTATAGATGTGCATGTTGGCAATCTTTTGCTGTTTCCTTGGCCCCAATGTCCCGCGCTTTTGGCTAGCAGGCTGTTCAATCCAGGCTTACTTATGGCCAAGCATGTGCCGTTATCGTGGCCCCGTTATGCGTGTCTGTTTAGACGGTGTTATTATTTGTTCTCAGTCGTTCGTCGTGCGCCGATTTGCGCTCGTTGTGTTTGGTCGGCCTTGTATTAAGCCGGTTTGTCTTGGCTGCGAGGCGTGTTCAGTTTTGGTACAGCTCTGTTGTGCGTTTCAGTGTTAACGCGGTTTGTCGATCGCTTTTGTGTAGCGTGGCCTTCCTTGAGACTGACACGTCATTCGTAGACTGGCGGCCTTTTGGTGCCGTTGGTCTGTGTTACATCAAGTTCGAGGTTTGTTGTGTTCGCCTTCACTCGTTACCGATGTGTCCCGTGTTCCATAATATTGCGTCTACATTCTGTTCACTGCTCGCCGCGTGCTTAGGCTACTCCTCTTGGTTGTCAGTGTAGCGTGTCCAGTTTTGGAGTTTGGTGCGCCGCTGCCCATCGTGGCATGAGCGTTGATTGGTCACGCTGCTACTGCATGCGTGCCACGAGCCGTGTCCGTTTCTGCGCGGCGGCTGGCCAGGGTGGGAGGGGGTTGCCTCTTTACGAGTTGTGTTGATTCGTGTTTCTTTACAACCACATTGTTTGAACACAGTTCTATGCGTTCATTCCTTTTAGATCTGTGATCTGTGATAACAGCCCCAGAGTGTTCACAGATTTATAGGGTTTGAGTCAGAGTGTGACGCCGGACCCGGCTATTGAGTCACTTCCAAAGACTGTAACCCGTCCTTGTGATTTTTACTCTGTACCGTTGCATAATGTTTGGTCATCGGTCTTCGGGTGGCTGAGCCCCCGCGCCGGCTGTTAGCATATTCACGTTGCAAGTTCAAAGTTGGACTTGAGAGATTACATACGTGTGCGTTCATTTCGGCATAAGTTATTGTGCATTTGACGACCCACGCAGTTATGTGTCAGCCTTTCCATCTTGGTTAGATCTTTGTACACACGAGTGTTCATGTGTTAATGACTGGTTTCCTGGGCATATTTGTTTGGGTACAGTTTTGGGTTGTACATTCCCCTCACGGCTGGGCCAGTTATTTCCCGTGATTCAGTGGGCCGTTTAGTTGAGATTCATTGCGTTAAGTTGTTTGTTAAAAAGCTGTTATACAGCTTAGCGTTGTTCACTTTGTAGCCTGAGGATGATTCTTCCCCAAAGTTTCATATTTCGGTCCACGTATCCTTTTTGTTGTGTTTTTTTTTTTTGCACGGGTATGTTTCTAGACCAGTTTTTGGCGAGTTATTCCGTCCAGGCCTCAATGGTTTGCCTGTCAGTTTTGGGTCTTGAAACTGGGCGTCGTTTCTCTGGTGAGTATGAGTTACTCTAATATCATACCTGGGTTCAGGTCCACGCGCTCTCTGTTTCTTGGCATGTGCCGTTATCATGGGCCCAGCGTCGTTATGCGCGTTTGTTTCGGGCGGTGTACTCATCGGTTCTGGTGGTACTTTAACTTCCCGTTTAGAAGTGAAGTCAAGGCTTGTTTCGCCCTGTGTTGGTTTTTTGGTTGTTTGTTTTTATTTGTTGGTGAGGGAGTTATTTTTGTGTGACTAGACCTGTGCCACTCGTGAAAGTGTGACCAAGCCAGGCAGTCTTTTGTTCTGCAGTTGTGGTGGATCAGCCTAGCGGCCAACCTAAAAGCGGATAAGCACGGCGAGGGTAGTCCCCAACGATCATGTGTGAAGAAAATGGTGCCAAACTTCGCACACCGACAACATTACGTTCTTTAGCCTGTTTGTTCTGGCTTGGCCGTATACACAAGGTTTTATGACACAGGTCTAGATTTTGTTACGTCACTTCATTCCCTTAGTGTATTTCGAGCACATTTTGGCTTGCAATAAGCTAGGTACTGCTCTCGTCAGCGGACCAACCTAACCACATTGGTGATTGACACCGAACATTTCTTTTTGTAGTTGTGACTGTTCTGTGGATTCTTTATTTTTTGTTGGTGTCACTTTTTTGTTTTTCGTTTCATTGCGTTGTTGGGGGGGGGGGGGGGGGGGTGCAAGTCGCACTCTTGTCCGTTCTTTTTGTTTTGCGGCATGTTTCACCGTGTTGGGTTATCAGTTAATTTGTTTCATTGCGTGTTGGCTTGTCTGCCATGGTGCAGCGTTCACTGTGACGCTGGGCGTTAGGCGTCTCGCGTGGCAGTTTTTCCGCTTTTAAACGGGCCGCACGGTCCCCTGTGACTGTGAGTCATCAGTGACCATTGTTGCTGGGGTTTGTTACTTGCGTCTTGACAGACTCTTTTGGCTTTTTCCGATGTTACGGATTCTGGCCTGGGATTTTTGTTTTCCCTAGTGTTTTCGGAGTACGAGCTCTAGCGCGTCGTTCGTTGTTTCTTTTCCGTGTTGTTTCTTAGGTCGGCTTGTTTGCCTTAGCGCGTTAGTTGTGCGCTGAAATGCTTCTCGTTGCTATGCTATGCTATTATTGAAGGGACAAGGACTTCCAGCTGGCGCTGATTTCGTCCGGGGGGGGGATGGGCCAAGGGGTGGGGGGGTGGGGGGGGGGGGAGAAGGGAGTTTAGTTCTGGCTGTCTGTCGCTGGTGCTCGCGCATCGCTAGTTTTACAATCTTGCATCATGGCTGCCCGCGCCCTATGGGGGTCGAGTCGTAGGGGTGGGGGGGGGGGGGTGGGGGGTGTTCTCCTTCGTTCTTGTCGTCAGTGACGGGTCGTTTGTTTAGATGTGTTGGATCAGGGGGTGTTTGTTAAGTAGTTGTATTGTCTGGTTTGCGGTGGTGTGCCAAGTGTCTGGGGTGGGGTTTATGAGACCTTCCAGTGTGAGAGGTGGGTTTAGTATGTCTTCTAGTCTAGCTCTGGCGTGGTTTATGGTAGGGCAGTCTAGCAGTATATGTTCTGTTGTGAGTGTGTGGCCGCATGTACATATGACTGGGTTGGGGTGGACCAGGTATCTCTCGCCCCCTAGTCTGATTCTTGTTAGTCGGGTTTGGTCTTTCCTTTTGCCTGAGAGTAGGATGGGTACGTTGTTTAGGACCCTCGTGAGGCCTTTACGTCTACCTCTTTTTGCGTGATGAAATTCTTTTTCCCATAGATTTTGGAAGGCTGGCCGGAGGGCGTTTGATCTTTCGGCTGCCGACAGGGGTAGGTCGAAGAAGGTCGATTCTTGGTCGAGGCCTTTCTTCGCTATTTTATCTGCTTTCTCATTACCTGGGATCCCTACATGGGAGGGAACCCAAATGAACTTAATTTCCTGGCCTAATTCTGTGAGTTCCGCTACTCTGAGTCTAATAAGATATGTTAGGTCTTCTCGGGAGGAGTCCAAGTTTTGGATCGCCTGGATCGCTGATAGGGAGTCAGTGACTATGAGAATTTGTTTAGTTGCATTCAGGTCTGCTTTTATTACTTTGATGGCTCCTAGGATTGCCGTGAGTTCGGCTGTGAAGACCGCCGTGTGATCCGGTAATTTGATGGCTCTGTCCGATTTGTGAGGAACGTGGATACCTAGTCCAGTTGCGTGTGTGCGTGGGTCGTGGGATCCATCTGTGTAGATGATGGTGTATTTATTGTACGTGGTTATTCTTTTTACGTCGAACTCTAGTCTCATTTTGGGCCCGTCTATTTCTTTTTTGAGCTTGGTTAGGTCCAGGTCTACTTCTATTTGGGGTAGTTTCCATGGTGGTACGCTTATTGGTGCGTGGGGTGCTTTATTTGGTAGCTTAAGATTTATGGATTCTTCTAGCTTCTGTACCACTGTTTTTATTTGGGGTTGTTGAGTGGGTTCGAATTTGGGTGTGTGGTTGGTGTTTAGGGTTTGTTTGGCCGGGTGGTCGTCCGGCATACCTATTGTTTTATAGAAGAGGTTAGCTGCTCTTTCTGCTATTATGATGTTGATGGGTCTCTGGCCGCACTCCGCCAGTACAAGGAGGTTGGGGGTATGTCTTGGGACTCCCAAGACCACCCTCAGGGCCCCGACCTGGACTGTCAGGAGTTTTTTTGTTAGAGTTTTGTTGAGGTTGGTGAGGAGGGGGGCTGCATAAAGTAGCCTGGACATCACGTATGAGTGGTATAGATTTAGGAGTGATTTGGGGTCCGTGCCCCAATCTGCTCCGCTTACTTTGCGCATTAGGTTGATTCCTTTCCTGGCCGACTGACAGATTTGGTTTACGTATGGTGCCCAATTATTATTGTGTGTGAATAATACTCCTAGGAATGTGACTTGTTTGCGGTATTCTATGTCGGTCCCGTCGATTTGAAGCTGAGGCACGGGGGTTATTATTTTGTATCGTTTGGCGCGGTTGGTTTGAAATATGATAGCCTGGGTCTTTTGGGTAGAGATTTTTAGGCCTGCTCTAACTAGCCATTTCTCGACTCTTGTCAGGTCTTGTTGGAGTTCTTGAAGTCCCACTAGTTCCATTTTATTCCCTTTCCATTTGTTCGTGATTTTTCCTGTTAGGGACGTGTCGTCTGCGAATTGCATTATGTTACTGTTCCTGACTACGTGTTGTAGACCCGTGAGTAGGAGTGTAAATAGGAGGGGGCTGAGTACCGATCCTTGGGGTACCCCGTTATCTAAGGTGTATTCTTTGGATATTGCGTTGCCTAATCTGACTACTATCCGACGGTCGGCCAGGAAGGCTTGGACGAAGTTGTACATTTTGTTGGATATCCCTAAGTCGCCCATCCTACTGAGTAATTTTTCGTGCCATACCATATCATAAGCTTTTTCTATGTCTAAGAATATTCCCACCATTTCGGTTCTCCTTTCCCGGTGGGTGTTTAGAATTTCTTGTTGTAGGGAGGCCAAATGGTCTAGTGTGCTGCGTTTTTTCCTAAACCCGCTCTGTTGGGGTGGTAGGAGTTGGTGTTTTTCGCAGTAGGACGTGAGTCTGATTTTGAGAATTTTCTCCATTAATTTGCCCAGCTGAGATGTTAGTGCTATGGGCCTGTAGCTCCCTGGCTGGTATGTCGGTTTGCCGGGTTTGGGGAGTGGGAATACTATTGCTTTTTTCCACTGGGTGGGGTATTGACCACTAGTGTATATGTCATTAAATAGGGTTACAATGGCTTGTTTCATGGACGGGTGACTTTTTTTTAATCATTTCGTATGTAATTAAGTCCGCTCCTGGGGCTTTGCCCTTCCCCGTACTTTGCAGGGCTTGGTTTAGTTCAATGATGGAGATTTCGCTGTCTAGTTCATAATTCTCTTTCCATGTGGGTCTTTCAAAACATTGGCTAATGTGTGGTTTAAGGTCTTTGAATTCTGCTGTTAGGTTTTCGTTCGAGCTGGCCATGCTGAAGGTGTGGGCTAGTATGTCTGCTTTTTCTTGTTCGGTAGCGTACACCCTATGTTCAGTTTTTAGGGATGGCATGTCTGATCTTGGACCGTTATTGAGAGCTTTAATTTTGTCCCAGCTTTCCTTCATTTGGGATTTAATATTGATAGATTCTGTAAAGGCATGCCAGTCTGCTTTCTTGGCTTCTTTAATAGTTCTGTCGGCTATTGTTTTGGCACGTTTGTATTCTATTCTGTTTTCGGGCGTTCTATGTTTTTTCCAGATTTGGAGTTTTTGTTTCCTACTTTTTACAACGTGGTCACAGTCTTTGTTCCACCAGGATTTCCCTGGTTTCCCATTATCCGATCTGTTGGGGGTGCTCTCCTTGACTGCTCGGATAATCTGGTCTGTGACGTGGGCCGTTTTGGTGTCTATGGTAGGCTCTTCATCCCATGCCGATGCGAATCTTGTGAGTTCAGAAAATTTGTCCCAGTCGGTCCTTTTGGTGTTAATTTTGAAGGGGACCCCGGTGCGATCTTGCTGGGGGGGGGGGGGGGGGGGGTTCGCCCCTACTACTTATGGTGACGAGTGTCGGGAAGTGATCGCTTCCGAGATTATCGCTGTTTACTTGCCACTGTGCCATGTTGGCGATGGTGTTGGTGGCTATTGCTATGTCTAGGGTGTTCATAGTGTCTTTGTTGCCCTGGGCATACATATGGGTAGGTTCACCCGTGTTCAATATACATCTATGAGTTTCATTTATTGCTTCCTCTAATTTCTTTCCCGCTGGGTCGGCTGTTATTTGACTTTCGTCCCATTGGGGACTTTTGGCGTTCAAATCACCTACCACTATATCTCCAGCGAGCAGCAGCTGCTTGAGGTCTTCGATTGTTATTTGGCTATAGGTTCGCTCGGATGGGATGTAGGCGCAAACTATTTTTAGTTTTCGGTTGGACGGTGTGATTACTTCTCCTATTATGGCTTCAATTTGAGGGTTTATGTTGTGGATTATTTCCGTGATCGCTAGTCCAGCTTTGGTGTAGATGGCTACTCCTCCTCCTTTCCTATTGGCTCTATTTTTATAAATTGGTGGGTAGTTGTACCCTTTTAATTGGGGGGGGGGTTTGTTCCGGAAACCCGTCTCCTGGAGGGCGAGGATTTCCGGGGGGTTGGGCGTTAACCAGTTTTTGAGTTCATCTAGTTTAGAATACAGGAACCTGCAGTTCCATTGGAGGATTTGGAGGCCTGCCATCTTAACTTACTGCTTTGAGGATATCTCGAAAATATCGGAGGAAGATGTTGAGGTCTGTTCCGTTTGATTTGTAGCTTCTAATTTTGGCTACTCCCCAGCTCATGAACCAGGTGACGAATTGGAGTTCCTCGCTGGCCCCCTGGGGGGGTGATTTGTCCTGGCCCTGACCGTACATGGCCGACATGCCTTCCCATGTAAAGAATGGGGGAGGAATGGCCAGGAGCACATCGTCTATCGAGATCTCCTGGGGCCTGCTCTCGGCCTCTGGAGTCCTCTGCCCCTGGGCTGGTTCGTTACATGGTGGTTGGGTGTGCTCCTGTGTTTGCTGATTGCTTGCAGGATGTTGGTTGGTCTGTTTGGGGGGTCCATGTTGGGTGTTGTTTGAGTTTGGTTGTGGGTTTGCCCATCGGTTCGCTGTGGGGTTTAGTGGTTTGTTTGATGTGTTTGGCTGGTTGGAGTTGCCGGGTGTTGGATGGTGGGCGGCTGTGCTGTTTGTTTGCCTGGTGGTGTAGTCCGTTGGTGGGTTGTGTTGTGCGCTTTCTTCTGGGCGGTGTGGGATTGTGTTTTCTTGTGTGCTGGTTTGTCTGTTTGAGTTGTGGCGGTTTTGTGGTCCACTGGGGCCCTGTTCGCTCGTGCGCAACGGGTCGCCACTTTATACCCGTTGCTGGGCCCAGTCTGGGACACTGGCGCGATTTGGTTGGTTGCCGCTACTTTTCCGCGCCCCGCGTGGCCGGGGCTGTGGGCGTCGCGTGGTCAGGGCCGGCTCCGCACACCCCGGGCCCTGCACACGCATCTCTGCAGAGACAATACAATCAATGCACATGTGGCCCTGCAGAGACAAAAAAAAAAAAAAAAAAAAAAAAAAAAAAAAACATGGATGAAAATGTGGCCCTGAGGGAAGAGTCCTAACTTCTCATGTGTCCCTGCTGAGAAAAGAAATCCACATGCTCAAGGGTCCCTGCAGAAACCGGAGGCATAGATGCATATGCACTGATCAGAGTCCCTGTAGAAAAAATAGGCAAAGATGCACCCGGGTCCCCGCCGAAGGAGGCACAGATGTTCAGTCGTGTGTCTCTGCAGAAAAGAGAAACACACAGCATTCACGGTTTCCCTGCAGAAACAAGAAATCCCGTACATGCACACGGGTCGAGGCATAGATGTCCAAATGTCCCTGCAGAAAACAGAAACAAGGGCACACTACACATGCACATGTTGGTTATTTGGTATCTGTGTTACCAGTCCCAGTGTGTTCACCGATTTTAAGGGTTTGAGTCAGAGTGTGACGGCGGGTCCGGCTATTGAGTCACTTCCAAAGACTGTACCCTCCTTATGATGTTGCATAATATTTGGTCATCGGTCGGCTTCGGGTGGCTGAGAGGCCTCCGCGCCAACTGTTAGAGATGATGTTCACGTTGCAAGTTCAAAGCTGGGCTTGAGATGGTACAAACGTGTACGTGTGCGTCATCATTTTCAGCACACGTTATTGTACCTGTTTTTTTTTTCCCCCCTCTCGTTCAGAAGTGATGTCCAGGCTTGTTTTGCCCTTGTGTTCAGTTTTCTTGTTTGTCCCGTTTCCTTGTGACTGTTTTCGGCTTAGTTTCAGTAGCTGCCCCCGCTTGATTGACGTGTGTTGTCATTGGCAATTTAGTCGGCCGCGCGTTGTTTTTTGTTTGGTGTGTGTAAATCATGCTTATGCATGGTTAATTTCGGGCCCGCGTATTCGCATTTGTTCTATGCGTTAGGTAATTTGGATTCCCAAATTTTGTTGCGACTTTTGTGCGTTGTTATTGGTGGGGAGGTAAACGTTGTATTACAGTCCGTTCGTGACTGTGTAGTTTCCTTCCTTGTTTTTGTGACCCGCACGGTAGGTTTTGTCCATTTCGCTTTTGATTCATTGCGTTATTTCATTTAGGTTCTTTTCATGAGTCTCCTGTTCCGAGTGTGTTTCTAGGCCAGTTTTTGGCGAGTTATTCCGTCCAGGCCTCAATGGTTTGCCTGTCAGTTTTTGGTCTTGAAACTGGGCGTCGTTTGTCTGGTGAGCGTGAGTTAGTCTCATATTACGCCTGGGATCAGGTCCACGCGCTCAGTTTCTTGGCGTGTGCCGTTATTTTGGGCCCCGCGCCGTTATGCGCGTTTGTTTCGGGCGGTGTACTAAATCAACTCAACGGTTCTCAGGGTTGTTAGTTCGAGCGGGTCTGTTGTGTTCGCCTTCACTCGTTACCGGTGTGTCCCGTGTTCCAGAAATATGCGTTTACAGTCTGTTCATTGCTCGCCGCGCACTTAAGCTACCCTTCTCTTGGCGTTGCGTGTCCAGTTTTGGAGTTTAGCGCGGTGGCGGCGCGCTAACTTCACGGATAATTGACCTGTGGTTGCCGTGTGCTGTCAGTGGCATTTTAGTCGGCCTCGCGTCGTTTTTGTTTGGTGTGTATGAATCCTTGCTTATGCATGGTTCATTTCGGGCCCGCGTATTCGCATTTGTTCTATGCGTTAGGTACGGATTACCACGTTTTTTTGCGACTTTTGTGCGTTGTAATTGGTGGGGAGGTAAACTGCAGTCCGTTCGTGACTGTGTAGTTTCCTTCTTTGTATTTGTCACCCGAGCGGTAGGTTCTGTTCATTTCGCTTTCGATTCATTGCGTTATTTCAAAAGTTTCTTTTCATGAGTCTTCTGTTCCGAGTGTGTTTCTAGGCCAATTTTTGGCGAGTTTTTCCGTCCAGGCGTCAATGGTTTGCCTGTCAGTTTTGGGTCTTGACACTGGGCGTCGTTTGTCTGGTGAGCGTGAGTCAGTCGTTGTCGCCGGTCTTAGTCATTGCGTTATTTCATTAAGGATGTTTTCCCGAGTCGTGTTACGAGTATGTTTCTACGCCAGGTTTTTTTTTTTTTTTTTTTTTTTTTTTTTTTTGCGACAGAGTTATTCTGTCCAGGCCTCAATGGTTTGCCTCAGTGTCAGTTATCACGCCTGGGTTCCGGTCCACGCGCTCTCAGTTTCTTGGCGTGTGCTGTTATCGTGGGCCCCGCGCCGTTATGCGCGTTTTTTTTAAATTTTTTTTTTAAAAACGTATTTTATGTTGTACATTAAGTACTCTTGGCTGTATTTTTTTTCGACTTAAGTAGCTCAGTAACCCCATCATTGTCGACAAAAAGGAAGCGGCATAGATCCTCATGCGCCCCCGCAAAAAGCGGGGGCTCATGAGGACCAATGCCTCTTGTCGGGTCTCCATTATATAGATCTTTATATCGCTTTCGGCAGATGTAATTATTGCGTACGGTCCATGCCCTTCTTCAATTCGCCATAACTTCAAAGAGTGTAGGTCTTAACCCTTTCAGCGCCAACACCCTACAGCAGGGGATTGATTGACCGTGATAATTTAAGGGTAGTGCCCAGATTAGCTTGACGCCTTCAGGCGCCAAGCTAATTTGGCACTACCCTTAATTTATCAGTGTCTATCGACCTCCTGCAAGTGGTACATATTCGTTAAGTAACACTTCCAAATTTCGGGAAATGCGCCCATGGCGCTAAAAGGGGTAAAATACGGACGTATTCCACGTGAACGCAGAGCGGCCGCAGGCACTGAACAGGTTAAAGGGACCTGTCCCAGGCAGTAAGGGTTAACAGTTCGTCATATCTTTTAAAAAAAAAAAAGTCTTAGTAAGACGTACGATAAATGACATAACATGATGTTTTCTTCTTCAAATCAGATGGTCACGAAAAAACACCATCACCACCAATCACACAACAAGAAGAACTTTGGTCTCAAAACACACGAAAAGCCTCTCTAACATTAAAAAAAAAAAAATTAAAAAAGCCATACCTGGGCTTGACTTTTCCATTAAAAAAAATGACTGAATCAGTACGTTTAGCACTATGTGGCCTGCGTTTAAGACATTTTGATGTATCTCTCGAGCGTGCATAATCAACTCAGCCTAAAACAAATACTTCAGTTATTTCGTTCTGTTTCGTTCTAACTAAACTCATACAGTTTAAATCTACTAATTAAAATAAAAGACTTTTCTACTCTTCTTCCTCCTGAATACGCAACAGAGTTCTTCCGTTACGCACGACTGAGGGGCGGAAACATGACACCTCGATCTGCTACGTGTGTTACACGCGTTGTAAAAAGAAGGATAGAAAAGATCAACAAGGCTTATGCCGAGTCCGAAATAGCCGCTCAGGCGGTTAAACGTCGGAGCAAGAGAGCGAAGGGAATCGCGGCCGGGTCGTGGGCGGTTCGAGTTTCCGCCCCGGCCCCCCGTATCCGCTGGACTCGCAATCCAGGGAAAAAAGACGGGCTTGTTCCGTAGCATGTCCATTGCGGAAAGGTCCTGGTAAATCAAAGTGGTACAGTTGCAGTGTGCCTGAATTGATCAGTGTTCAGGTCGTACTCCACAGGCAATAGATTTCCCTGTCCCTCATAACCCGCCCATCAGGGCGTCTATTATCATTTCGGTGCGTGGACGGTAAACCCCGAACTAACCAATCAGCAACACTGACTTAGTAGAGGCAAAACAACATCAAGTTGACAGCCTGATGTATCGGCGAAATTAGTCAGCTGCAGCATGATGGCCCAGCCTCTGCCGCAGAGGGTGCGTCTGGTAGGAGGGTGCATAGACGGCAGTGGAATGCCCCCAATTACAAACTGGTAAGTGATTCTATGATATTGGCTCGCGTGCGAAGCAAAAGTGAGTTTATGTTCTGGGCCACTGGTTGTCCGTCCGTCGTCCATGGTAAACGTTAACAATGGCATTTTCTCGGAGACTATTCAAGCCACATTCTTCAAGCTTGGCCCAAGGATACTTTGTGGCAAGACCTTTGTAAACATACCAATTTGAGTGACCTCTCTCAAAGAGTCACGCGGGGTTGACAGATGTGTGAAAACTGCTTACATTTTCAGAAAACATGGATTTTGCTGCTGCAGAAGCCAGCCCTCGTCCCCGAGGTCACACATATGTAAATCGGTCATACACGGGATTACTCTTTATATTCTTGTGCAAGGCCCTTAAACCAAAATTGGGCTGTTTCTGTTCTAATGCAGCTTTTTTTCTTCTTTCCTTTTCCAGTTGGCAAATGGAGCCTGGGATGGACCTGAGACTGAGAGTGCAAGCGCATAGCAATACAAGGACAGTGATGACGAGGAGTTTGTTCCTGGCCCGAGCTCACAGGATTCAGACAGTGTGTTGCCATCAATCTCTGGGGTCTCTGACACAGACAGTATTGTATTCAATATGTTAAATATGTTAGATTTCAAAGTGGCTGGTTCAGGGTGGGCAGGTGTCAGTGAAGCAAGTACCAGCAAGGTGCAGTGTGCGTTAGGGGGTGAATTAGGGGGCGGCAATGACAATGTGGATAGGCAGAAGGAACATGACGTTGGGGGTGGGGAAAGAGTGCTTACCGAAGAAACGGGTATGCACGTGTCACAGAGAGGGAAAGGAAAGTACAAATGGGACAAGAAACATGCATGCAAATTGTGTAGCAAGCTTGTCTTGAAAATGAGCACGCACTTACAAGATGTGCATGCAGATGAGGCAGACGTTGCTAAAATTTTGGTGATGAAAAAAGGGACAAAGCAAAGACGTCAAGCATGGATCAGACTACAAGATGAGGGTGATTACATGCATAACGTTGCCGTTCTTGAAAAGAAATCAGGATGTTTGATTCCTAAGTATCACACCAAAACTAGTAAGATAGACGACCTTCTCGCCTGTAGCCATTGCAAAGGGCTCTATCAAAAAAAGCTGATCTCTGTACACTCAAAACGTTGCTGTCAGAAACCAGGAGGGTTTCAGTTCGTTAAGAGAGGTGAGGCGTCACGACGTGGGAGGCTAATGCTTCCAATACCCTTAGACGTTGACTTTTCCTTCTATCATAAGGTTTTAGCCAGACAGAGAGATGATGAGATAAGCCGTCTCATCAGAACTGACCCTTGCTTCTTGAGTATGGAAAGAGATTATTTGACCGCAGGAACATTGAAGAACACACCGCTGGGCAAATCAGCTCCAGGATGCGGGAGTTAGGAAGACTATTAAAGACTCTTAGAGTGAGGTCAGAAATGAAAATCGCAAGTTTAAATGCTGTGATCAATTCAGATAGCTTTGATCATGTTGTACTGGCTGTAAAAGAGCTAGCAGAATTTGATGAGGACACACATCAGTTCAAAAAAGGCAATCTCGCAATGCGCATAGGCCATGCTTTGAAAAAATGTTCACAGATCAAACAGTCGCAGGCATCCAAACAGCTTGGGCATGGTTCAGATGACAGGTGGTGACAGGAGCTCTCTGAGGCGCAGCGGTTTGACTCTGTCTTCACCGGGGACTGGTACGATTGTGTGTCAGCTACAGCAGCCTAGTCGGTCAGGAAAATGACCATGAACAAACCCAAGCTGATCCCATCATGTGAAGATGTGAGGAAGGTCCAACAGTTTCTTGAGACAAGGATGGTTTCAGAAGATTATCCGACAGTGGTTAAAGCAACTCTTTGCGCTGTATCACTTTTCAACCGAAAACGAGGGGGAGAAGTTCAGAGAATGAAGGTATCAGACTTCCAGAATGCTAAGATTGGATCGATCACCAATCAAGATATATTGAAAGGTCTCTCAGAGGTTGAGAAGAAAATGGTGAATCATTTTCAGCGAGTGGAAATCAGAGGCAAGTTTAATAGGAGTGTTCCCATTTTGCTGACGAAGAAGATGATGACAACTGTGGACAGAATCCTTCAAATGAGGCAATCAGTGCCAGCTCTCGCTGGTTCCCAGTACATCTTTGCCACACCTTCTGGTCAGAGGCCTTACAGAGGCCATGATGTTCTGAAGGAACATGCGCTACAAGTACAAGTGTCAAACCCAGCCATGTTCACATTTACTCAGTTACGGAAGCAGGTTGCAACTTTGGCTCATTCAATGGTCATCTCGGAGTTAGACCAGGATCAGCTGGCAGATTTCCTTGGTCATGATATTCGGATACATCGCCATATCTACCGCCAACCTCAAGACGTCCTTCAAAAGGCAAAAGTGGCAAAGATTCTTCTGTCAGTTAACAATGGGATGACAGATTTTGAGAGTTGCATTAGAGCTGAACTGGGCGATGATGAAGAGATTGACTTTGACAATGAAGACACATAAGAAACTCGCAGAGAGGTCTCGGGGGAAACAGCACCTGTGAATGAAGCAAGTAGCAAGTCAACAACACAGGAATCAATGAGCATGACAGAAAAGACGTCCAGAGCCTGATGACAATCTAGATAGTTTTGATGATGACAGTATTGCGTCAGCTCCTGTTCGAAAGAAAGCTATATTTACAAGGAAACCATGGGGGAAAGCTGAAGAGAAAGCTGTTCAAACTCGTTTCAAGACACACCTCGTCGTGAACAAACTTCCTGGAAAGGCTGAGATATAGCAGGCAATCACAGAAGAGCCCGCACTTAGACATAGGGGCTGGACAAACATTAAGGATTACATCCGCAACAGACTGAAAAAGTTACAAAAGAAATGAATTGAGATTCTCCGACACTCGCGGCATTTTCGTTTTCATACAGATTCATTACAAGAGTGTTAATTATTATTGGGTTGGTTTCAGCATGTATAGCTTGTTATTATCTGATGGACGCCTGGATCATTTTTATATACTGTATAATTGCAAAAGGAAACAGCCGGCTGGGGACGAAAAACAATAATAAGAAAAGAAAACCATTGACAACGTAAAGATTTATTACCAGAGTGTTATGTGGGGTTGGTCCACCTGGATCATTTTGTATACTGTATAACATTTAAAACTTTGAAAATGGAACTGCAAATGGAACAACGGTTGGGGACGAAAGACAATAATAAGGGGTAAGAAAACCATTGTCAACATAAAGATTTATTACAAGAGTGCTACTATGGGGTTGGTCCGCCTGGATCATTTTGTATTCTGTATAACATTTAAACTCTGCAAATGGAACAGCGGTTGGGGACGAAAGACAATAATAAGATAAAAAGAAACAAACATTGTCAACATAAAGACAAGAACGTTATTATTCGTTTGTTTTCAGCGTGTATAGCTCTGTTTTTATCTGATGTACACCTGGATCAGTTTGTATACTGTGTAACATTAACCTTACTTTGTAACTAAACAGTGGCCCCCACCCGGGTCTGCCCTGGGGGACTTGGGTGTGGTTAACTACTTTTTAGTTCATAGGGTCACCCTGGTCAGCCCCAAAGGGTGGGTTTTCCTCTCAATTCTGGGGCATGTGTTTCTGTCTACCCTTGGTCCATTAACTTGTATTTTTCTTTTTTAAGCTCTCCCTACTGTCTGCGCTGCCTGTATCTCTTGAAAAGAAGTACCCAACGGAGAAAGAAACATTCTTAGAAAAGATGGTTACAACACAATTTATTAATATTTCGGGTAAATCCGCTTTGTCAAAACAGACAAACAAACAGAGAGATCAGTCGCTACTTATCTTCATTCGCAGAAGGAATGTGCCCCATTCATTCTGTGAACAAAGATAAGTAGCGACTGATCTCTCTGTTTGTCTGTTTTGACAAGGCGGATTTACCCGAAATATTAATAAATTGTGTTGTAACCGTCTTTTCTAAGCGTGTTTCTTTCTCCGTTGGGTACTTCTTTGCATTTTACACGATTGGTAGTCACCTTTCGGGTCGGAATAATTTTTTTCTTTTATTTATTTATTTATTTATTATTATTATTATTATTATTATTATTATTTTTTTTTTGGGGGGGGGGGGGGGGGGGATCTCTCTTGATTTTGGATGTGTGTTGCTAAATGGTCTTAGGTTTATTTAGCGTATTATACCGGCTGGCGACATACATTCAATATTCTGTTCATTATTTTATTTTATTTTTTCCCACTTCATTATCAGTGCTGGCATGTCCTGAAAAAGTCGGGACGTTCAGCAATGTACAAGGTTGGCTTCTGCACTTGTAGTGTGGTCTCGTACGTTCACGCGGAAGATTGTGATCGCAGTCGAAAAAAAGGTTCGTTTGCGGTTTTAACTTTTAGCCGCGCCTTTTACCTCCCCGAACACTCCAGTTTTGTGTTGAGATGGCGGAGGCTTGTGTCATGCCCCACACCACTGAATCAAGTCTATTGTACATGTAGTGCGCTCATTTCTCGAACTTCAACTATGATGGTGCTTTCTGCCGCAAACGACGCAGATGTCGCAAAATCACCTCCATTGAGGATTTAAAAAAGCTATTTTTTAAATCTGCCAAATCGCGTAATGTTTCGTGGTGCTAGCATAAGGATGGATGTATTATTACCGGATTGCATATATGGGAAAGGGGTTATTCTTTTTTCATGTTATTTTGCAGCAGTCAAACGACGCTCACATGATTCTTTCTCCGAGGTTGCCCATTACAGGTGCAGAAAGCACACGCTCTAAACCCATCGGGTGCACCAGACCAGTCCCAGCGACCGGTCTGGTGCCAAAATAGCAACATTGGCACCGCTGGTGCGTTTAACCTAGGCACTGGACAAGGTATACCAACTCGGCTAAACTTTATTGTTGCACTTGCTAGAACTCAGTATTATATTTCTCTCTCCATTTTATGAATAGAGGCACATAAGTCGCGGAAACCCTTTACGTGCCGAACTTGGGCAAGAACTAGTTTTCCTCATCACAAAGTTGCCAGAAAAAGGTTTGACTGCTCTTGATTGTTTGATTTGAAGTGTTTACAAACAATTACTGTGTTTTTATATGCATGCACCTTTGATGTGATTAATAAAGGCTGAAGTTTCAAGTGATTTCCTATGTTGTCAGTTAATTAATTAATGTCAGTGTTCTGTTTTGTCATTTTAACTCATTCTACCCAAAGACCGGAATCCCCAAATGTTGAAGTCGTCTTATGAAGACTGCGTTGCAGGGCAGGACACAGATCGACCACAATAGTTCAAGGGTGATGCCAGAATAGCTTGGCGCCCATAGGCGCCAAGCTATTCTGGCATCACCCTTGAACTATCATGGTCGATCTTTATTTTGCTGTGGTGTGTCTGGGGTAGAATAAGTTAAGTGTTAGTTTCTTCCTCTGGGTCTTTTTCTATCTTTCATATTTTTCCACACTTTTTAACCCACATCATACTGAGGCTAAAAGCTTCAAATTTGTACACTGCCATATATATATATGCAAACTACATTACAGAACTTACAGATGAGGACATAGACCAATTGCATTAGTTCAAGGGTGGTGCCACAATAGCTTGGCGCCTAGAGGCGCCATGCTATTCTGGCACTACCCTTGGACTATTTTAGTCACACTTGTTGCACACACTGGTGTATTCCGAATGATAAGGGTTAATATTCAAAATGCTCTGTTGCTGTTTGTCTCAAACTCCAGAGTACATAAAAATAAAGTCCTTTAATTTCCAGAATTCTCACATAAATGCCATGATAAACTGTTTTGCTTCAGAAGGACAAAACGTAGCAATGTTTAAAAGATTTCCTCTGTAAAAATCATAATCGAAAGGTTACGGGCCAGTGTTCATTGAATTTTGCACCATACAATGTTAAAAATGTTAATGCATATATACACATTAAGTTGAAAAAAAAACAAAACAAAAAAATGAATGTGAAAAAGAAGTATTCCATGAACTTGACCTTATTACAGATGCCTAATGTTGTGAAGACACCCATTTTCACTGTAATGCCAGTTTTTTTTGTGAGAGGCTCCCACTTTATTGGTAGAAACCCATTTTTTTTTCTGCACCTAGTGGCTCTGTTTCTAGAAAATGTCTATTTTATTTTAAGTTATAGAGCTTAGTTATAAGGTGAGTTCTAAACATTCGCATCAATTCCAGAGCCCTAGAATAAATAGAAATATGGGAACCCATTTTCACATAAAATGGTAAGTAACCCACTCTGGGGCTTTTGTCTCCGTGTGTGTGTGTGTGTGTGTGTGTGTGTGTGTGTGTGTGTGTGTGTGTGTGTGTGTGTGTGTGTGTGTGTGTGTGTGTGTGTGTGTGCCGGTGTGTGTGATACATGTAGTTTAAGCATAGTGCAGATCTTCTTCTTCTTCTTGTCGTTCGCAGTGGGCTATACGGTCAGACCAGCACCGGCGGTGAATGACGTCGTTTTCTCTAGGTCTTCTCGACTGCCGTAGAGTTTGGTCCACACTTCTTTTCTTTCATCGTCCAGTAGAGGACATCTCTGGAGAATATGTTCCGCTGTTTGGTCTTCCTGACCACAGGCACAGGTTGGTGATGGCGCCAGCTTGAGCTTTCTGTTCATGTGAGCGTTCAGTCTGTTGTGGCCGGTACGCAGTCTGATCAGGACGACTTGCTGCTCTCTGGTCA
Source organism: Semisulcospira habei (assembly GCA_036245525.1). NCBI lineage: Eukaryota > Metazoa > Mollusca > Gastropoda > Semisulcospiridae > Semisulcospira > Semisulcospira habei. The sequence continues at coordinate 99,794,031 of BTPG01000007.1, read as the reverse complement.
TTGTGTGGTAGTCGTCTCTTTTTTACCTCGGCCTCATCAATGCCTTGATGATTGTCTTTTGCTCACTATAGCTGACGCTGCTTTCTTGTTGATCTTTTGTGGCTCCTTCTTTCGCCAGCTCGTCTGCCCTTTCATTTCCTGGTACCCCACAGTGGGCTGGTATCCACTGGAGAGCAACTCTTCTGGTTTGTCTGACCTTCTGCAAAGCTATGGTCACCTGAGCGAGCTTGTCGTTCTCGAGGGCCTGAAGGACTGAAAGGGCATTGGAGAAGAAGACAACTTGGTAGCATGGGTCTGTGGAATTCTGAACCATGGAGGCGGCCTGCATAAGTGCTTCGGTTTCTGCTTCAGTTTGTGCAGTGTTTGCCGGTGGCTACACTGGATGTGGATGTATGTCCCCCAGGAAAATGGATCAAGATGCCAGCACCTCCATTGGAAACGGCATTTGTTGCTGATCCATCAGTGTAGATGTGGATCCATGCCTCCTTTGGGTACTGTTCGTCGACCAGGGCTAGGGTGAGTGCCCGTCGAGCGGTGTCATCCTGACTGTCTCCTGAGGCAACATGTGGGACACTGGTACAGATCTGGTTGTCTGGTTTGTCCATTGCCCAATGGTTTTCCTCTTCTTCTGTGATCAGAGGCAGAGTGCTCTGTGGAAGGACTTCCCTGTACTGTCGAGAAGGTCGCATGCTCTCATGGGCAAAGCTGCTTCTTTTGAGCAGGTTCTTGGTGAGGTTGCTCAGTCTATGCTTCATGGGGTGGTCCAAGGATGGGCAAACTACTTTTGAAAAGTAGTCCGCTACACTACAGTTACATTTGTAAAAAATAATAGTTCGCTACTTTACAATTACATTTTAAAGAAATGTAGTTCGCTACTTTTACGCTACTTTAAAAAAAAGTAGCTAAGTACTTTTCAAACTACTTTTTTAAAAAAACTGTAATCACAACTGGGACTGATAAGTATTTTGAAGTTCAAGTAAATAATCAACTTTAAAGTCAAAAATAGGAGAAAAAAGCAGCTTATATATACACTGACAGTGATGTCTAGTATAAAACATAAATACAGCCACAAGGTTGTATAGGCAGTTGAGAATAAATGGGCCAAAGAAGTTAATTGATCATTCAATAATTCATAAAAACACTGACACTTCCTTATAAACCTTTTTTGGAGTTGTACTTAACCAACACTTTTGCCTCAAAGTTAGAATCAGTAACTTTGGCTCTAATCTTTGTTAAAATAAGTCCAGCCTGACTAAACAGACGCTGGGACAACAACTCCCCTACTAAATCTGTTTTAACTTTTATACTACACAGAAAAATCAGCATTTTATTTCCAATTCACATTCAATAGCCTATCCCTAACAATGAAATGAAAGTATTTCCCAGTCCGTAATGTGGTTCAGTGACACAGGCTCCTTTTCTTAAATATACAATATCTTTAGTATTATTTCAAATTATTATAATCATAGCTATCAATACTTAGGCCTACCTTTTTTCATAATTATGATTATATTTATTATTATTATCATTATTTTTCTTTTGATTTCCCCCCCTTTGTTTTGTTCATACATTTGTAACATACAAAGGCGTAGCAAATATCATTTTTATTCCCACTTACCCCCTTCCAAGACCATCCATATTCAACTTGGTCTAAACGTTTTATCACAATGTCAGAACGTAAATTAAAAAAAATTGTGTTCAAAAAGACTAAGATAAATAAAATAAATAAATGCAAAAAAATATGACGTATGCCAGGCATTGCCAACATCATGCATTTATTCTAGGCTTTTCTGTAATATAAATTAATTCCGAAGCTTTGTGTTCTGTTCTGTATCAAAAAGTACAGTGATCGAAGGGCATGATTGATGATTCACCTGTTGTGTTCCCAGCCATTCTAATAATTCTAATACTAGTAATAGATGACAATAGATCGGCATTCACTCGGACAACTCCCCTACTAAATTTAAAACCGATTTATACGAAAAAGCCGCCATTATGTTTTATAGGCTATATATATCCTGTTCAGCACTCCAAACAAGAAAATGGAATTCTTTCAGTAAATGAAAATAAATTAATATAGCTTTTGTCATGAGGGTGAATTCCGATAGAATAAAACCAGACGCATTTCGCAATGTAAGAAAATCAAAATAGGAAAACTCAAAAAGCCAATAAACCTTGTCGGAGTGAAGCCTAAAGATTGGATGCTGTCGTCTTGCTCGCTGAATACTCTTTGCATCCGTACTTGCATTTGAATATAAATGCATTGTCCTTTTCTTTGAGATGACAAAATTCTAGATACGCTTCAAACAAAGTAGGAAGTTTCTCCATCTTCTGCGGTCAAAAATTTGTGCGTTCTGTGCTTGATTTGAAGAACAAAGAGATGACTGACGCGCGCTTTTGAAAGTCACGTGGCTTGCTATTCGGCTTATCAGCCAATCACAATCATGCGTCCGTTCGCTGAGCGAGCGATCAATCTCGCGCGAGACAGCAATTTCGCCACTCGCTTCGGCTTGGCTGAAAGGGATAGGCAAGTCACACGGCAAGGAAAGTAGCGTAGCGAAAGATACATTTTCGCTACTTCGCTACTGACAAATTAGTAGTTCGCAGCTTTACAACCACTTTTTAAAAATATGTAGTTTGGGTGGTTACAAACTACTCCAAATAGTAGCGAAACTACAAAATGTAGTCCGCGCTACTCTCGCTACTTGCCCATCCTTGGGGTGGTCGGGCAAGCACTTGAGCTTCTCAGCCTGTACCATGGTTTTGGCTTCTCTCCTCTGCCTGAGAGGTTGGATTGTGGTCAGTTTCTCCATTTCCTTGATTGGAGTGGATTTCATTGCACCAGTGATGAGTCGAAGAGCCTGGTTTTGCACTCGATCGAGGGTCTGCAGGTTCGTCTTGGCTGAGGTTAACCACGCTGTGGAGCTGTACTCGAGGTGGGGCCTGACTGTTCCCTGGTATACTGTCTTCAGTATCTCAGTTCTCGTTCGCTCCCCAGGTGGTGCCTGCCAGTTTCCTGAGTATGGCCAACTTGCGCCGGTTCGCCTCTGCCTGTGCAATGTGTGGTTTCCAGGTCTGTCGTCTGTCGAAGGTGATACCAAGGTAGGTAGCTTCTTCATCCTCTCTCAGAGGGGTTCCACCAAGCTTGATGGTTCCGGCTTTCTGCTTTGGGGACAACGTGAAGAGGGTGGTGGAGGATTTCTCTTTGTTGACGGAGATGCACCAGTCTTCTGCCCATGCGTTCAGCTTGTCTGCCGCTAGCTGCATTCTGTAAGTGGCAGTACTTGCATGCTCCTCCTTGCACCAGATCACAAGGTCGTCTGCGTATAGGGCAGCTTTGATTCCCTTGGGCATCTCAGACACCAGATCGTCGATGAAGAGAAGGAAGAGGGTAGGGGGGAGGACTCCGCTTTGCGGGACGCCATGACGAAGGAGAATTTCTTGCTTTTGGTCTGTTCGACGCTGACTCTTGCCCTGCGGTTGAAGAGGTAGGAGCGTATCTACTGAAACATGTTACTGGACAAGCATTTTCTCAGCAGTTTGACAAGCAGCCCATCTTTCCAGACCTTGTCAAAAGCCTTCTGAAGATCAATCCAAATTACAAAGACCAGCTTCTGCTCCTGAAAGGCATCTTCAACTTCCTGCGCCAAGTAAGTGACCTGGTCTTCGGTGCTGCGAAACTGTCGGAAGCCAGCTTGTTCAGGGGCGAGGAGGTTCCTTGATTCCAGGTAACACCTGAGGCGCTCATTCACAATTCTCTCCAAAGTCTTCACAACACAGGTGGTGAGGCTGATTGGGCAATAGCTGGTGGCCTTCTTTGGATCCTTCCCTTTCTTTAGAATTGGGATCATGATCGCTTCTCGCCAGAGTTGTGGTAGCGATCCTTCTTGCCAGCTGCTGTTGAGGACCTCAAGTAGCTTGTTTTCTGCTGCACTACCAAGGTGGGTTAGCATCTCGTTGGTGATGCCATCTGGACCATGAGACTTCTTCGCCTTCAACTTTTTGAGAGCTGTATGAAGCTATTTGTGTGTAAGTGGTTGATTCATGGCGTCCGCTGTTGCTTGTTTGGCAGGTCTCTCTCTTTGCTCTCTTCTTGCTTCTCTCTGCTTTTCGGGGCTAACATGGAGATTGCTCTCAGCTGCATAGCTTTCGGCAAATTGGTTGGCAGCATGCTTTCCTGTTAGTATCTTCCCATTTTCTTTTAAGGTGATGTTTCCTTTGCTCGTGTTCTCATCGCTCAACTGCTTGGTCAGTTTCCAGAGCTTTCTGCCGTCCTTCTCAAAGTTCAAGGAGCTTGTTTTCTCTTGCCAGCTCCTGCCTCTTGCCTGTAGCTTCTTCTTGAGAAATTTGGCTTTGGTTTCCTGGAGGCGGATGTTGTTTGTCTGTGATGGGTTGACTTATGCTTCCCTTCTGGCATCTGCTAGATCATCATCCAGTTCCTGCAGTTCATTGCTCCAGTAGGGTTTATAGTCTTTACTAGCACCTCTGGGTATGGACTCACGCGCTGCTCTGAGGATGCTCATGTTGAGGTCCTTCACCACCATGTTGATGTCTCAACCTTCGACACGAATGTCTTTGGTGAGTTCGCTGGAGCGGTGTCTAAAGAGGAACCAGTTCGCTCTTTTGTAGTTCCACCGTGGGAAGGTTGCTTCAGCGCAGGACTCCGTGCCCAAGGTAAAAAAGACTGGCCGATGGTCACTTCCACCTAGCAGTTCTCCGACCTCTCTGCTGGCTTGCTTGTGCATGTCTTCTGTGCAGAAGGCTAGGTCAGGAGTCGATGTAATGTGCCATCTTCTGGAGTAGAACGTGGGGCAGTCAATGGGACTGTTCAACAGAATGAGACCATTGTCGTCCTGCCAGTTCTCCACCTCTTCTCCTCTCCGATCCAAGTGGTCGTATCCCAAACTTTGTGAGTGACTGTTGAAGTCGCCCACCACAATGAAGTTGGAGGCCTTATTGCGGATCGTGTCAAGGGTGAGTGGTCTGTCGTTGGGGCAGTAGAAGTTGACCAGCTGGAAATCTGCTGTCTTCGTCTGAATCCGAATCACTTGATACTCGGAGTTCTCCATGTGCGTATCAATCAAACAGGCGTTGATGTTGTTCCTGATCAGGGTCAGGATTCCTCCCTTGCTTCGATCTGTTCTGTCGGACCTGAAGCACTGGTAGCCTCTCACTTTGAAGGACTTTTGGGGTGTCAAGTGCGTCTCCTGAATACAGCAGATGTTGATGTTCTTCTCATGCAGGATATGCTCCAACTCGGTCTTCTTGTTCAGAATGCTTTCTGAATTCCAGTGCATGACCCGAAAAGGTCGCTGCTGACTGGGATTCTTCCTGGTTGTAGTGGTGCCAGTAGCTCTCCTCCCGCGTCCCCTGGCGCGACAAGACTGACCGGAGGGACCTCCAGTAGCTGAGGCTGGGTCCCTTAGAGGCATGGGACCCGACGCTGCTCCACCCCGGAGGGTCCTCAGTGGGCGAGCGCCATTATCATCAATGCTAGTTGGCCGTATAGTCATGATTGCGGGTTTGCGTGGATCCGTGGTTTATCAGAATGCGCCGTGCGGCCCGGGTCCTCCGTCTTCAGCATTCGAGGTTTCTGTCGGGGTTACCTCACCCTTAGCTCCTGGTATGTGACCTTCCCTGGGAACACAGGGTGGGTAGAGCTTTATGCGGCTCTTGATCGCACGATAAACCTGTCATTGGACACATGTGGAATTTCCGTGGAGGTAGCAGTGCCACCTTCTACCCCGCCCCATCCTGGTAAGCTCATCGCCATTTGGTCCGCTGCTGCTTGCGCAGCTAACCTCCATATATGAAGGCCGTTCCCCTATCCGCCACCCGGGGACGCGCTAGGTTGGGGATGGTCGCCCCACTGAAAATCCCACACTGGGTTAAGGAAGTTCAGCATGTCCTAGGCACAGTGCAGATTATTTTGGCGCCAAACTTTTAGTCTGGCACTGACCACCCTTGACTCGACTGACCTGTCCATCACGCGACTGAGTCGGCTCTTGAGCAGCTATGCCAGTGTCGAGTCAGGCGGCCTATTCTGGTAATACCCTTGATCTGTTATAGTCGGTTTCGGCTGTTACGTGTCAGAGCGCCGCACAGAGCTACCCTGGAGCTATCACTGATAGTCAATGGCAGTTCATCAGGCCTTATTCAGTGTTTCAGACCTACGCCCAAACCAGCCGGCTACGGCCGCGCCAAATTAGACTGACGGCACTACCCGCCTTGAACTTTCAGCATGACTTCGGCTTCCTTGAGTCACTACTGATGTGCAAGGGGGACTGACTAGTAAATAGCAGTAACTGAACATAATGTTCCTATCCGGCCACGATTACCCTGATAATGACCCCCTCACCCAAAACACGGCCCCACCCGGCCACCTCGGCATGTTGGGGCGAAAGTCGGTCACAGGAGGCAACGAACTTAAATCTACTACTATGAACAGAAACCGCACACATCGTGTGTGGTGCCCCGTGTATTTGTTTTAACTTACCGCTTAGGTTATGTCAGAAACAGTTTAATGACTTCTGCATTTTAGCGCACTCAAACCGCTAGGCATGTGAAAAAAATCTACAAACCCCGTTGAAAACACCAAGGCGGCGTAACTGACGTCCTCTTTATGACTCTGCCATTCCGTGAGAACAAAAATCAGGTAAATATGTTTAAGTTGACATATGATCAGAAACTATAATCACTTTTTTTTAATGTAATGCCCACGATACCATAACTTATTGTCTGGGGCAGGGCAGTCAGTCTGTCCGCCACTCGTTTTTTATTTTACAAAGACCGCCCCCACCTATTCACCAGCTTTACACGGTACTGAAAGTCAGTCAAGTTATTTGTTCGTCAGGTTTCGGCAGTGTTACGATTTGGCGGCCACCATAAACTGAAAAGTTGATCATTATTCGGCAGCCACGTATAGGGCTCGGGAAGCTGACGTCATCACGCTAGTCATGGCGTCCAGCTTGAGAGCATGGGATACGCCATTAAGGCGCTCATAGGGAAATCGCTGTCAGCGGGGACTGGCCCGGCGTCAGGACTGAAAGTCCTGCGGAGGGGTGCTATCAAGGCAATACTGAACAGCCTAGTCTTGCCCCATCACCGTAGGAAACCGCTAACCGCAGAATCTGTTTTTGTTTGTTTCCAAAGAGGAATAAACATGAAGAAAAACGCCGTGTTGAAACACTACTTCCCTACTATCTGAAGCCTATCGTATCCTCTCAACTGTGATGGCGGCTGTTTGACCGACGCCACGGGCGGAACTTCCCGAGCCGACTAATTTTGAACGGTGACTTTATAGATTGTTCATAGAGTGTCTTGTATTTAAAAAAAATACTTTTTGTAAATTGCATTTTAAAAATTATTTTTGTTCAGTTAGTTTTTGTTAAGCGCCTAGAGCTCTAATCCGAGGTTACTGAGGCCGGTTAGTACTCAACATTATTCATACATTATACCGGGTCGGTCTGCATAGAAAAAGGTTTGCTTTTTCAGAATTCAATGTGAATACGTATTTAGGACATTACTTAACAGCTTCAGCATCGTTGTTGCCGTTATAGCACGCTCTTACTGGCCGGATACAACTCTTGCCCTTGCGTAACGTTCATTTTGTCCATTTTGTAGCAAATCAATGCTTCAAAGAACGAGAACTGTGAAAAGCCAAAATGGCGGCGCAACGGAGGACGCATACTTTCGTTTGTTCGTGTTTTTTCGACAACAACTTGTTTGTGAAGAAATATAGACTTCATGTGTTGTATACAAACAGGAAAGAGTTTATGGAACATTACGCACAGGTACATGTGATGCATTTGACCGCTGTAGATCGTTGATGACCTTGAACAAATCGGTTTACGTTGGGGCTAGATTGCACACAGTCTTACGGAATCATCTGATTCATGAACTGCCATACAGATATTAACCTGTTCAGTGCCAAACAAATGTGAACATCACCCAACTGCAAGAGGTATAGATCCTCATAAGCCCCCGCAGTTGCGGGGGTTGATGAGGATCTATGCTTCTTAATGACACCACTTTGAATCCATGTTCCTGGGACTGCTACTCAGTGCTATTGTTTGATGTTGAATTAAAGTACCATTACGCATAAAGCTGAAGACACATTTCAGCACCATTTGTGTTTATTATTCCTTGTCGACACACCTACTGAAATTTAACAGCAGTTTGGACACAGCAAAAGCACGTGTACGCGTAATCGCAAAAGTTTATTTATTATGCGCAGCTGTTAGCGTGTCAGTCTGTTTTTTGCTGTTTCTCGTACTGAAAGTGTTGTATAAAATGGAGTCACTGTCAGGTTACTTGATATACAGACGACGTGTGCTGAACTGGATTGTTCTGTGACTAAATGAACCATAACTAGACCTGTGTGTAGCATTTCATAACCATCTGTTACAGACTTGTGTATCTTTGAACAGTTACGGCGGTAGTGGGCCTTTAAATAAGATCGCAGAAACACAGAAGGCGTCAACCAGCATTGAACTGGTTAACCCCCTGGCGCATGCCACCGGTGCTGTTTACAGTGCTGGTGGCTGCTTGCACAAGAGGGTTAGTACATTCTGTAGCACAGTGAATACAATGTTTGGTCTCTGTGTAGTGTGTTGATACAATTTGATGATGATAATAATTCATTGATTTTTCTTTTTCAAATTTTCTTTCATTTACTTTTATTTCTCAATGTGCAGATGCTTCGGGAGCGAGGATGTGTGACAGAGCAACAGTTTGAAGAGGTTATTGCACAGGTATGAACATATATATATCATTATTTTATGTAGTTCTGTGTTCATGTCTTCTGGTTTTTGATTTTGGATCTTATGGCATATATAGTCATGAGGTTCAGAATCGTAGACCACATGATTATGGCATGCTCTTCCCAGCACACGAGACCACATCAGTATTGGAGTAATGTGGCAGTTTCTAGGGACAGTGAAGAAGTATTAAAAAGTATGGGTCATTCTCTGAAAAGGTGGTCAGCTGAGGGTGCAACAGTTTGAGCAACCAAAATCAATATTTGTGTTTACATATATTTACCCATTTTACTTGCTAGACAGTAGACTTGTTTGTCTGATAGTAAGGGGATAGCATGCATGAAACCAGACAATTGCATTTTGTTTATCTTAAGTTTGATGCCTTTTTATGCCTGAGTGAAAGCTTGAGAATGAACAAGGCTGATTTGTGACATGGCTCATAGTGTGTGACAAGAACTTGTTTGATCAGACAAATTCACTGCTTGAAATTTAACAAACTGTTTTGATCGGTTATAAACACTGTTGCACAATACCATTCATAAAGTTATACATAGCAGCCAATTTTACGTAGTTTAATTGCATGAAACGTTTTGTCCGGCAGTTGTTTCAGTTGGCTCCGACTCCAACTCGGACCGATCACATTTTTTCTCCCGTACAGAGCTTACAGACAGTACGAACTAGTTTTACAGTTACAGTACACACACTACCGAAAATCGTTTTCATGGACGCTTCTGACGTTCTGTACACACTGAGTTTGCTTAAATCTTTCAAGGAAATAATGCTAATGAATGACTTTTAAAAAATGCAGCTGAGTGTTGGGTCAAGATCTTTGAGTATAAACCGTTGGAACAAAATGATAACTTAAGTCCCGCTTCTATAACATAATGGGTGCACTATTTTGTTACTGTATTCATACGCTTGTTCCAGTGGAAGTAGCATAAAATGCATGATTGAAAGTGCGGGAAAGGGCCTTTATTTACTCAAAGCTATTCACTGAAAGTGTGGGGTCCGTGAACACCTTATCAACAGCGGTGCACGTGCAGTCCCCCGAACAGTAAAAGGTAATGCAAGAATCATGCAATTTAGTCATTGTTTGCCAGATTCTTCATATGCTTCTGTGACACAAAGGTTGATTTGAAATATGCTGCGCAGAGATTGTATGCGTTTCATGGTGTATGAGTTCGAAGAAACGATGTTCGGTCAATGCTTGGACGCAACAACACAATCGTGACTAGTAAATGGTCAAGAGTATGACTGGGTGTCTAGTGGTAAAATCTACACCCTCCCTCACAAAACCTGCTACAAAATTATCAGTTCAGTGGTCAGATCAAACTCACAGAACATGCTAAAAAATTATCAGAAGTGGTCAGATCAAACTAAGGCATACATCATTTAGGGAAATGGATAAGCCTAAGGTTTCCAGTGATACATAATTTATGGGTGACCATAGAAGAATTTGGGACATTATCAGTATATCACAGTTGTTTTGACCAAATCTGAATTATAACTTGAGAACAAAGCGTGACACATTTTAGTCCACATGCTCCATGGAACTCAGATTTTCAAAGCATGCTGCACTATGAAAAATCACTGTCAGTGTCACTGTCACAAGATGTTTGCAATGTTGACCTAAATCACCATTGAGTTGATGACTTTCTAGTTAAACATAACACGTGTTGTAATTTTTGTCAGCAGAAATCATACTACTATAACACATTAAAAAAAAATGGTCAATTATTAAAACTTATGTGTTATTAAGTAGAGCAGAGTATGTACTTTGTTTTTTTATAATGAAAGGTGTGTGGTTCTTACACATGGAAAATCAAAAGATCCAGTTTTGATGATTTATACTCAGAATGGTGTAAAAAGTAATATTGAGTCTTGTTCAAACAGTCTAGGCACTCATTAAGTCATTTATCTCTACTAATCTGTTGTTTTTTCTGAAGACAACTGGTGTAGTGATTTATATCAAGGTTTTGAAGAGGATGCATCCATGGGTGATAGATGAAAGAAACCCTTTATGAGGTTTACAGTATGCGTCCAAATTTTTGGTGTAGTATATTGTTATGTTCAAGCAGTCCAGCAAACTTTATAGGGTATTGTTTTCTTTTGACTTATTCTGCAATAATGATGATGATGATGATGATGATGATGATGATTAAACGTTTTTATTCAGGATAAAAGTTATAGTAGGACTAGGACTATATATATTATAATTATTTAGACAAGACCTTGATATGCCCCAAAATACCTAATTTTGTTCAGTTGAAATAATTTTATTGTATTTTCTTCTGCATGCTGGCGTGTAAAGGTTATGTTCAAACCAGTATGCACATTATTTTTGTTAAAGGGTATATTTTGTTGCAAATCATATAGCAGATGATGCCAACACATAAAAATAGTTATGCACATGCTGGTACACAAAACATTTGATACTCTTAACAATATTTCCTCGTGAACATAACATGACACAACTTTGAGGGATGTAAAGTTACGTTCAAACATTTATCTCCTAAATCACAAGAATCACTTTATATAAAAAATACCAACAGCTGAAAAGATGCTGTTTATTTTTTTATAATGATTAAGCATGTGACACATTCTACTTCTAGGATAAACATTTCTTTGTTTATCGTTTGTACATAACTTTACACCATTCATCACATGCACTGTGTGAAGTTACGAACACACACCAATTTCATTTCCTTTATCCATCCTGCAATAAAGTAGGTAAGATAAGCATATAAATCTATAAAATATGAATTTGAAGACCTATAAAATTTTAGTGACTGCAAAACAAAGATAATGTCACAGCTATTCTTCATGAACATAACTCTACGTGGCGTCATGTTATATTCATGCAACGATGATCGCATTTCCTGTTGTGCATTGAAATTTGTGCAGTAACCTTTATGCATGCAGTATCTTAATATTTATCATTACAAACAGCTTTCAAGTCTGCATTTCATAACTCAGCACCTTTGCTTTTAAAAAATGGTTCTGTGTTGTCATGTTATGTTCTAACACAGCATTTCGTTATTTTTTACCTTTCTATTTCATTTTTTGGTCATGAAATCATGTTAATTGTGCAAATGTCATTCATCTCTGTATACTACAGGCAATCAACAAAATTCTAAATAATTCTACATGTCAAGTTACAAGACAAATGTGTGAATGTGACCGTGTAAGGTTATGTTCATGTCATGCATCCTGTTTTCTGTTTTCTTGCTACTGTTTATGTGATTATGATGGACTAACAAATGAGATTTTACCAGAACTGTATGCACTCTGCTATAGGTGAAAGCAGGCTCGATGATACTTGTGATAATGTCTTCTTTAGAGACTTTTCTTGAATAATCTTAAGATTTTTCCTGTGTGCAAGTCAGAAGGTGTAGTACAAACACTTGTAAAATTGCAACAGCCCTTTTTGAAAATCACATAAGCATCACTAGTTTGATATTTAATGGCTGTGCTTGTTAGTGGGGTTGGTATGCACACTTATTTTTTCCCAAGAATTTGTGATATGCCCTTGTGAGACCAAAAATATGTTTTGTAGCAGTTATGTTCAATCTTGTGAATGTAAATGAATTTGTGCCAAAACTCGGCTCAGTTTGTAAAAATGGGCTTATTTTCCATTGGAATAGTTGACAGCAGACAAAAGTCATCTAGTGCAGTCATTTTTAGCTTACAGAAGCTGTATTTCTTTGCACGCGATAAAGAATGAGAATAACATTGCAGTGAAGGTGTAATGAACAACTTTGTTAGTATTCAGAACTATGTAAACATTTTTTTTTTGTTTTGATTGGCTTTTACAATTAAATTAAATTAGACTAGAGACTTGTTTCTGTGCATTTAACATAACATTTTACAATTAGTTCTTCAAGTAGAATAAAAAATTAGTGACTTTTGGAAATTATGGTGTAAAGTCAGTAAAGTTATGTTCGAACAGTTTTTATGGCATAAAAGGTTGTATTTTCCACTAACACACTTTATTTATAGACATACCATTTATTCTCGATGAGGAACATATGTTGAAACATACAAATGCAAGAAATTGCTTATTGTGCTTGTTGTGAATTGATAAATGTGTGACATTGTAAATGTTGTTCAAACTTTAAACTTCAATAACAACCAAACTGCAAATAACATAAAAATTTTACTTAGTGTTAATGTTTATGTATGCAAAGGTACATCAGATTTATATGAAATATTAAATTTATTTTGCTTTTGAAAATGTAGGGTGCTTGTCACACCTTTTGGACACTCAGTCGTACTGTACTCTTGACCAAATGCGTCATCTGTCCGTGAAGCAACCGTGAGAATGTCTGTGTACCGACCGCATAATGGCTTGTTTCTTTACAATATAGTAATTAGTAATAGACAGAAGAGTAAAATTTGACTTTTCTTGCATTATTTTTCACCTGTGACCATCCTTTATACTTTAATCCATTTTGTGCGCAGCTGCAATTCAGGTACTTGTCATAGAAAACATCTAAACATTGTTCACTGCCCACTTTTTGTCCACCATGCTTTAAGAAGCCGATCCTGCAGCCAATATCATGGTATTTTCAAATCTGTAGCCCAAAATTGTTTAAATACACAATAATAAGCTTGATTCAACACTCCTGTAATGTATCTGAATTTAATTAGGCTTGTTTATTAAAGGCACTGTTTGGTGTCCATGTAGCAACCTCCAAAGATGCCAGGTCACATTAATTATTTGTAGCTCACACAAAAACCACTGTGTGAACTATCTTTTTTTGTTCTTCAGACATTGCAGGGATAGTAGGAGTACATTATAATACCACATTGCTGGACAAATTGCAGGAAATTGGATTTTGGCTCCTTATGTCACACATTCTGACCACCTTTTCAGAGAATGACCCATATATATATATATATTTATACCCTAAAAAGTATTATCACAGGACCCTCAGGGCCTAGGTCATGTTGGATATTTTTATGTCACTCTGTGTTGTATTACACGCATAGAGTTGGAACCAACATCACAAGCCCCTCCCCCCCCCCCCTCCCACACACACACCTTGAAATGAAATGACAACCCTCCCCCCCCCCCCCTCCCCTCTCCATCATGTCCGTCCTGTCCTTACTACCATGGTGTCAGTTAACTCCCTCATCCATGCAGCCAGTGTCTGCATCTGCATGCACAATAGGATTATTATGCCAGAATGTAGTTTGTCACAGTTGTCTTTACAGGTTGAGAGTGAAATTTCTCGAAGGCGATCACTGGGCGAGGTATCATTACACAGGCGTGAAGAAATCAGTCGCACCTATTTACCACTCCACAGGGAAGTTTATGAACTGAAAGTAAGTTGAATGGGGTAATTAAGTGTCAGTGTGGTATCTAGATCAAATAGGTGACTACCAAACACGTAAAATGCAGAGAAATCCCCAAAAAGAAAGAAAGGACAAGTACAGTGCAATTGCAATAATCAAACTTCTTCTTTTAAAGCATGTTTCTTTGTTCGGAAGTTCTTTGCAAGGAAGTGGGTAAGTACTTAATTATGTAAACCCCTTATGAGGTCAACAGAATCCAATTGCAAGAAACATAGATTCGCTTGTGCCCCCGCACTTGCGGGGGCTCATGGGGATCTATGCCTCTTGAAGACACCACTATGTGTCCATGTTCCTTGGATGGCTGGGGGCTGTTTGTTGGTAGATCGATAGAATTTTAGATCTGCTATCGGTAGCAGTGTATCCAAGGGGCTAGTCATTATTTTGCTATCTTCCAACTGTTTAGGAGGAGTATCTTGACCCGACCTTCCTGTCACTGGTAGAACATGCAAGGAGCCAAGAGAGCACAGCAGACAGTCTGATGGGACGCATGAAAGTTCTCGGTGAGTCATCTATCACCAATAGAGATCAAACTAAACAAATATTTGTTCACGTCCTTAACCCTTTGGCTGTTGCTAGCGCTTTTGGTCGCGATGATGCCTGCAGGAATTATCGTGACCAAAACAGCTACCGACAGCCAAAGGGTTTCGCTCTGGTACCTACATCCACCAGTACTGTAAACAGTGCTAATGGCTGCATGCACAAGTTGGTAATGGTTAGGACACTGTAGCAAGAATAGATGATTTCCGAAAATCAGAAGTAGGTCAACAGCTGCGTGTCTTTTGATGCAAACAGTGGATTAGAAGCCCAGACAAACATGCAATGTCGCATGTTTGTCTGGGCTTCTAATCCACTGTTTGCATCAAAAGACATGCAGTTGTTGACCTACTCCTGATTTCATCTATTCTATTGGGATAGCGTTTGTGTGCTTCACTGGGCCAGGGGAAATAAATGCAGCTAATAAAGCTTTGATTATTTTACTGTTGCAGTAATCTGCCTTTAGTTTCATGTGGGAAGGAGCATCATTGATTCATTGAAATTCATATCTCATGATGTGAGCTTGGGTGTGTGTTCCAAACAGTCTAAGTTTAACTCATTCAACTCTGACACGCCACGGCAAGACATGGATCGAGCGTGATAGTTCAAGGGTTGTGCCAGAATAGCTTGGTGCCCATAGGCGCCAAGCTATTCTGGCACAGCCCTTGAACTATCATGCTCAATCTGTTTTCCTTAAGTGTAATACACTCTTCAAGGGGCAACTTCAAAATTTGCGGATTTCAGTCTTGGTGCGGAATGAGTTAATGGAAATGTACGTCTACAGAAAAAATCCTTTAATCTCCATTGCCAAGTGGCATAATCATCTGCAAGGCTCAACTCATTACTGTAGTCATAAATTATAAAACTGCATTGATTGCTCAAGTGTAGTGCTTATGTACTGATGAGCAAAAGAAAAGCAACATCATTGGAATCATCGGAAATAATGAAGATGATTTCAATGATACTGCTTTGCTTTTGCTTGTCCGTTGAACTTGGAAGTGCTTCCTATAATTCCAGTGATGGTGCATTTTATTTGCTCGTCAGTATATTATCTTTGCATCTTTGGGGCATCACAGCCATTGCTTATTGCTTATTAGTTGATGTCAAATAGATCACACATTGTAAACTTATATCAAGTTTCTTTTGTATTTGTTTTAGGTTATGAATCTAAAATCTACTCATTCCCTGTCTTCACCAGTGAGTTTTGCCATCAGTTCCTCAGTGAGATAGACCACATTGAGGATAGTCCTAGCCCTAAAGGACGTCCAAACACGATGAACGACTATGGTGTGAGTAGAGTGTCTAAATTTTAATTCCCATACTACAATGGAACCTGTCTTGAGCAACCACCTGTTTTTGCAAAAAATGGAGTCCATTTAGCCCTGATGCATTACAGCAGGAGATGAATCAACCATGATAATTCAAGAGACTGAGTAGTGCCAAATTAGCTTGGTGCCAGGCTAATCTGGCACTACCCTTGAATTATCATGGTCAATCCATCTCATGCGACTAGTACAAAATTAGGTGACATTTCTGAATTTTTTTAAGGTTTAATGGGTTTAAGTCATTGACTTATTCCTTCTAATCACAAAATATAACACAAATGAATGTAAATTGAACACCACAATTCCAGATACTGTACATTGCAGACAGATTCAATGAGAAAAAATACAAATGCAAAAGGCAGATAAAGCTCTTTTTGTTTAATGTTACTCTATCGTCCGTTCTTTTATCCCATTCAGTCCTTATGAACTACAGCAGGAGATGGGTCGACAATGATAATTCAAGGGTAGTGCCGGATTAGCCTGGTGCCTGTCGGCACCAACCTAATCTGGCACTGCCCTTGAATTATCATGGTCGATCCATCTCCTGCAACTGGTGCATAGTCATTAGGTGACGCCTCCAAAATTTGGGAAATACGGCCGTCGGGCTGAATGAGTTAACAATGTTGGTGTGCAAGTATCCTGCCTTGTTTTCTTTTGCGTTAGTCATTTTACATGAACTCTACACTGTACAGCTGTTTCCAAAAACAAACAAGCAAACACAAAAAAATAAAGAAGTAAAGAAAACAGAAAAGTTAGGGGCAAAAAACCCTTCTAAAGAGAGAGCATTAATATCTATCAGTAGTTTTATAGCAATCATCTTTCTTGTCCTGTATTTCACCAGGTGCTTCTGGAAGAGTATGGCTTTAATGAGAGGCTGTTGAACCCGCTGAGAGAGCTCTACCTGCAGCCAATCACTGCTTTGCTGTTCCCCTCTCAGGGCGGGGGACATCTCGACTCCCACAAAGCCTTCACTGTGACATATGAACCTAGCAAAGACCGTGAACTCAGTACTCACTACGACAATGCAGAGGTGACCTTGAATGTAGCCCTAGGTTATGAGGGGTTTTCGGGTGGGGATTTATTTTTCTTGGGTATGAAGGGGGAGAGACATTCTTTCTTGTCCAAACTTGGGTGCAAGCATCTGCCTGGATGGGGAGTCTTGCACCGTGGCCTTCACATGCATGGGGCGGAACCGTTGGTCTGTGGAAAGCGTTGCAATTTGATTGTTTGGATGCGAGCGTCCTGCATTCGGAACAAACTGTGCCCCATGTGTGGGGGCCCTCCAAAGCTGTTGGAGTCCAAGGGCGTGGACGACGGCTTCAGAGTGGAGCGAGAGGACCTACTCCGTGTTGAACGTGAAGGGCCGGATGTGTCCAGCATAAGTTGCAGAGGAACAAATAGGAGTGAATCAGCTGTACATGCCAGAATCATTGACGTGTGCCAGATGCTGTGATAATTTTACTGTTTGAATGCTTAAGCCTTTGGCTGTCGTAAACGTTTTTGTTGTGGTGATTCCTGACTGCGACAAAAACTGCTACTGACAGCCAAAGGGTTAATCCTTAATTCCGCTGTGCAAGCAGTCATCAATACTGTGTGCACAAGGGGGTTAAGGGTCTGCCCTTGTTGATGTTTAACCCCCCTTGTGCATGCAGCCACTGGTACTGTAAACAGTACCTGTGACTGCATGGTCAAGGGTGCTAAAGGCGCAGATCCACGGTCCGTTCGTGTCGTGCGACTGTGCGGGATGGTCGGCCACCTGATCGGATGTCTGACGGGATGGAGCGCTCCACGTTCCCACATAGCCCAACCCGCAGATACCACTACCTGCTGGAAATTCCAGGCGGGGTCAAGGTCTCTGCTTCGGTAAACAATGGCGGATTCACACATCTTCAGCGCCATTTTTCAGAAGAGAGGGGTGTGCGCGAAACTTGCAATGTGATTGGTCATCCGGTGCCAGCCGTCAGACTCTGCGGGATGAAAGTAGCGCCAGCCTCTACTCGTCCCGCAGCCCGTGCGATCCGATGGTGACATCAGAAATCTGATGGTTGCCCTGGAAACCCATCAGATCGCGCACAGTCGCACGACACGAACGGACCGTGGATCTGCGCCTTTCCAGGTGGTAGATTTGTTTCCTCATATTGAGAGAGTGCCATGGGCCAAGTTGCCAGTTTTGTTATCTGTAATATACAAAGTTATTATATTATATTATATTGAGCAGCATTTTGCTTGATATAGTGCTGATAACAGGCAGATGTGATTACGAGACCCGAATCAAAGTGTCCAAGTTGTAAGACGAGGACATTTTGGTTCGTGTCTAGTAATCACATCTGTCGGTTATTGGCACTATTTCAAGCAAAATGTTGCTCAATATAATTTATGTACCCAGTCCAAAACAAAACTGTGCCTCGCATCATTCATTTTGCAGCTGATTGCGGTGTTCAGACTAAACACATGAATGGCAGATGACTGCCTAACGATGTTGACTCGGCACGTAGATTTCGTCTGACTATGAAGTTTGGCACCCAGTGATCAGCAACCATGTCACTGCGGAGTGAGAACCACATAATGAACAATTTTTGTCCATCCTCACAACCCGGAGCGTAAAAACTGAGGCTGCAGTGAAGCCTGTTCATCTACCAACCAAGATCTGGACAAAAACGACTGGTTTGGACGCTTCAGCACAAAACTGGCTGCACAAAACTCCCACAACCCTGACAAGCTGCAGTTTTTAACCACTGACATCACTTCAGCTTCAAACGACAGACGCTCTGAAGCATCAGGTGAAACTGAGGTCAGCACAGCCATTTGAATAACTTCAGATGGTGACACAGAGTCATGAGGAGCGCACCAATTAGAACCATTCAGAAAACTGTCTGGATGCAGTGCCATACAAATAACAATGCGACACCTGAGCTCTTCGTGGCACACTTCTGTGACAAATATTAGAAGGCTCAGCGCTCTGAAAAAAACAAAAAAACAGTAGCCATCTCCATTTACACTTTCATGTATCATGTACACTTTCAACACTTCATCTGCATGTTCTATTATCAAACATGACACTCTCCCTCTCAAGGCCTTTCACACGATTCCATACGAGATGGAAAGTGTCAACAATGGCGATCTGAGTGCGAAAGGCGTTCTAACAACACCACCATTTGACAGGTGATTGCACATCAGGTTTACAACATCGGCCGTGTTGCAAATTTGACGGTCGAGGCAACACGCCTTGAAAAGGGAGATTGTCAACAACTACAAACACGTGTGACCGCATTTTGTCTGAATCGGTTTTACATTCTACAGATTAGCTGTTTTCTCCAAACACGACGTTCCAGAGAGCGGTCTAGACAAAGATGCTGCACCACCAAATATCATCTTTCTTTGATCGAACGTCATGTTTGCCACACACGCATTGTGGTAATGTAATGACGTACAACTCGCTAAATCATCTTCAACGCACATGGGTGGCCACCACAAACTGCCCAGTTCGTTTCAATCTGCACAGCTTGTATATCCTATCTGTACAAATGCCATATCAATCCATTGTCTAGGTAACTGTTATGCAAAAACTATACAGAAAGTATGTTGAACGTAGATCTTATGTCGAACGTCAGACAAAGGCGAATATTACAACATACCTTTCTCGAGTTCCGTCGATTTGAAGCTTGCCGCAATTATCGATCCAGCATAGCGCCTATGCATCACGTGATACGAAGAAACGATGGGTAAATGTTCAAAAATGAAATCGGCAGCAGTTGAGGAAGAAAAGACAACTATGTCGAACGTCGATTATTACAACACAAACCGGTAGAAGTAAACTCGCTTTTCAAAAAAGGCTGTTTGTGTTTTTATCTTAAAAGATGCGAAGTGGGTGCATTATGCATGTACAGGAGAGGAAGTGATGGTCATAATTCGTCTACTATGTGGTTCACATTGTGCGAAGTTCAGGGAAGAGACTTTATGTCCGAAAATTACAACACACCTGACGTTCAACATGCCGTTTTTTACTAGGCAATACCGCAATATTTCGCACATGAAAATATCTGTTCTTAACTGGTAAATATTTATACATGTCTTGCCTCACAGAATTAATGATATGAAACCAGTAGGTTGACTTTTCTTTGCACACCATCACATCGCTCACACGAGGTCGATTGGTGATGCTTTCTGGCAAGGGAAATTTTCAGCCTTGGTCAACATTTTAATCATACAGTCACTAAACCTCTCAAAATGTGTCTCCCATGTTATTTCTAGTGTATATCCAGGAATTTTACCATGATCTTAACTACTAAAAACAGATGAATCAGGACTGGAAGTGCTTTTATTGTTTTTACAGTTTGGTCAACCATTTTGGTAACACCTTTTGGCAATGGGTCATATATATATATATATATATATATATATATATATATATATATATATATATATATATATATATATATATATATGACCTATTGCCAAAAGGTGTTGCTGAATAGTTGGTTGGTTGGTTGTAAATTGCTTAACGTCCCGACAGCAACAAGACTTTATCAGGATGTGCCTGCACTGCTTGTGAAAAAATCCCAAAACAATATTGAATGTATCTCACCATCCAGTCTAAGACGCTAAATAAATCTAAGACCATTTAGCAACACACATCCAATATCAAGAGCTACAGGCAGTATAGAGAGTTTAGAAAAGGAAAATACAGGTGAATGGAACAAGGGTAGACAAAACACATGCCCCTAGAATAGAGGAGAAAACCCACCATGTGGTGCTGACCAGGGTCACCCTGGGAACTAAAAAGTAGTTAACCCCACCTAAGTCCCCCAGGGCAGACCCAGGTGAGGCGTTAATGAATAGGCAACAAGGGTGCTTGAAAATGAAAAATGATAGAATTACATGAAAATTCTGTTTGACAGTTTGTAGCATTTGCAAATATTATGTGAAATTGGAAGATAGTCTGTTCCTTAGTTTTAGATTAATCTCATTCAGAAGTTTTTATATGAGAATGTCGGGGGTCAGGTATTACAACACAACGGTGTAATTTTTTTTTTTTTTTTTTTTTTTTTATTGATCTGAGTTGGAAAATGTTTACTTGAACAGTTAAAGGATTAGTAAATGTGAATTTCTGTTGCAAAACTAAATCATTCAGGTTTTCAGTGTCACTGAATGCGATGAATTGTTGCAATACCTGACATCAGTGCTTCTTCCTGTTCGTTGTAAATGTGAAATGCAGTCACATTCCCATTCAGACCAAGGTCTCAGGCATGTAAAAAGAATTAAGAGATACAACAGCAACATTTCCTATGATCATTTTTATTTCAAGTATGTGAAGATCAATGCAAATTCAAGAAAACAGATATTATGTCAAACATCATAATTACAACAAACTGAATGGAGGTTTAACATTTATCCATCCAAAACGACAAGTTTGCCCCCAAGTCACTTTTCTTCCCCTACAAACACTGCATACACATTTCCTTATTTGTTTGACTGATGATCAATCCTTCATATTGCTAAATCACATATCGTTCTTCACTATTCTTCATTTATTTGAACTGCTTAACTTCTGTCTTTGCCTTCTGTCGGTTCTTCTGTGCTCGCTCTGTCTGCCTCTCTCATTTGCAGCAGAACAACTGGGTCTTGTGCTTTTCTTTTCCTGTATGCTGCACGTTGTTCAGCATTTGTTGACTTGGGTTTCTTCCCTTTTGTGGTTTCCGTTTCGATGTGCACAGCCCACAGTCTCGGTCGTATTTTGGTCATCTGAAATTTAAGCAATAATTTAATCTAATGAAAGAAAGAACTGGTGCATACAAAATCCATTAATTATCCATGAAGCACATTGCTATATAAGCAATTTACATAAATCATTGTTTACATTTTAAAAAAAAATTTCACACCAGGAAATGCGTGTACAATTTCAACACTTCATCTGTATGTTCTAATAATAATAATACCGTTATTATATAGGCGCTTTTTCTCCAATTTTGGGTAAATCGACTCAAAGCGCCGTGAACTGAAACCCAACACGCACACTCACGTAACAGACACGGATTTACGCCATTTAAACAGTACAAGACAGACGAAGGGCCAGTTCAGCTACTGAAGTTACAGAGAGTTTTGATCGCTTATACTTATTTGAAATTTGTAAAGTGGCCTGAAACCGGTACCAAAGTGGGGGGGGGGGGGGGGGGGGGGGGGGCGGGTGTTCTACAAACCTGACACTTTCCCTCTCAAGGTCTTTCACACAACTCCACGGGTGACTCTACGAGATGGAAAGTGTTAACAATGGCGATCTGAGTGTGAAAGGCGTTATAACACCACCACCATTTAACAGGCGATTGAACGTCAGGTTTACAACATCGGCCGTGTTGCAAATCTGATGTTCAGTCGACGCAACACGCCTTAAAAAGAGCTTGTCAACAACAACTACAAACACGCGTGACCACATTTTATCTGAATCGGTTTTCATGCTACAAAGTAGCAGTTTTCTCCAAACAAGACGTTCCAAAGAGCGGTCTAGACAAAGATGCTGCACCAAATACTATCAACTTCCTTTGACTTAAATCTCGCTAAATCATTTTCAACGCACATGCCGTTGGTGACAAAAAACCGCCAAATTCGTTCACGGCACAGCTTTTTATGTGCTATCGGTACAAATGCCTTATCAATCCTTTGTCTAGGTAACGGTTATGCAAAAAATATACAGGAACTATGTTGAATGTTGATTTTATGTCGAACGTCAGACAAAGGCGAATATTACCACATGTATATACTTTTCTCGAGTTGTACAACAAACCAAGGGGAATTACTCAGCGCTGGACAACACACAGAGAAATACGCAGGTATAGAATAAGACGATCATTTGCATCTTCGAAAAAGATGCATCAGGTCTCTTATATAACCCATGTCTTTCTCCGGAACTTAGGAAGCTAGCCTCACCTATCTGGTTTGCGAGAGACTTTCTCGAGTTGTCTCGGTTTGAAGCTTGCCGCAATCATCAATCCAGCATGGCGCCTATGCATCCCGTGATACGAAGAAACGATGGATAAATTTCATCAAAATGAAATCGGCAGCATTTGAGGAAAAAAAAGACATCTATGTCAAACGTTGATTCTTACAACAAAAATTGGTGGAAGTAAACTCGCCTTTCAAAAAAGGCTGTTTGTGTTTTTATATAAAAAAATGCAAAGTGGGTGCATTATGCATGTACACAAAAAGTGATGGTCATAATTCGTCTGCTTGAGGTTCACATTGTGCAAAGTTCAGGGAAGAGACTTTCTGTCGCAAAATTACAACACACCTGACGTTTAACATGCCGTTTTTTGATAGGCAATTCCTCAATATTTCGCACATGAAAATATCTGTTCTTAACTGGTGAATATTTATACATGTCTTGGCGCACAGAATTGATGATATGAAACCAGTAGGTTGACCTGTTCTGCACACCATCATATCGCTTACACGAGGTCGATCGCTGATGCTTCAGTTCTGGCAAGGGAATTTTCAGCCTTGGCCAACATTTTGGTCATGCAGTCACTAAACCTCTCAAAATGTGTGTGATGGGGTGACGTGGATTGATGGAAAATTTTGATGGTTGGGCTTAATGACTCTGAGACGCGTTCATGTTGAGTTTTCTTTAATTACACCACAATGCAGAAAGCAAGGCAGAAAGCAGTACAGGGTCTCCATACAGCATGTCCGCGTCGGTGCTAAAGTCCCCGGGGGTCTGGGATAGTAATGAAATGGCAAAGCTGTATTTCTTGCCAGTCCTGAAGAGCTAGAATAACTTCTGAACTACATAATGCATAACTACATAATAATATAAACTTTGAATAGAAAGGTTAGGACATTTTACCAGCTTTACTCTGGATTAAGTTTGGGGTTACGGGCTGTTAGTGAAAAATTTATATTCATTTTTAAAGCGGTCTTAGAATGGCCACAGCCGAAAATTGAAAAGGCTACTAAACTTATCACAATTATCACCCTGGTAGGTTACAATTAACCAAAAGACATATACATCATTAAAAACTATTAACTGGGCCAACTCTAACCATGCTAAATACTAAGCAAATGGTGTTGTAGTTTGGCTACAATACACTGTCAAAAATATCTAAGAAACACAACACGTACACTGCGCTATCGCGTACACAATTCCTAACGCTGCGTTTGGCAAGGCACCGCGAGCTGCGCACGTTATCAGTCGACACTTGAAGAGTGAAATCCGAGAAGAAATGGTCATAAGTGCTATCGGCCTATGTACATGGAGGAACATCTGGTTCGCTGTGTTACATGTGTATCCCATGTTATTTCTAGTGCATATTCAGTCATTTTACCATGATCTCAACTACTGAAAACTGATGAATCAGCACTGGAAGTGCTTTTATTATGCATGAAGTTTGGTCAACCTTCATAGTAACACCTGGCAATGGGTCAAATATATACCCACTCCATAAAATCAGTTTCCCCTTCTTTGACACATGTACTGATATATTGTATAACAAGCAAATTAATATTCATGAACTTGCTTGATATACTTTCCTTCCCATAATCCCTTGCAGACCAGAAAGATTCAATCTTGATGCTTGCCTCTGTCTAAGCAAAAACACTAAATATGCTCATACGTCACATTAGCAAGCTCCTTATGCACACTAGTAATGAAATACTGCTTAATGTGCATGTATTCTGGAAAATTTCTTTCCCATACACACACATAAATGGAGAATAGACAGCAGTAACCACACGAATCGAATCGACATACTATTGAGATTGACCACACTGATGTCCGCTAGTGATAGTGGCAACTTTAGAAAAGGACTAAAATAAAAACCTGCTGGCATTTTCTGTCATTATCCATGTTCTAATTAAAAATAGACTTTACTCAACAACACGCACGATTATAGAAAGCACTGATGTCTACACTAACACAGTCAACGAAATCTCCGCGCTGAGTCAGTTGACAGTCAAATATGGGGCACACAACAGCTCACCATTTGGACCAAGACAAACACACATCGGAAGTATCGCACCCAGGTTCATAAATAGACAATGTCTTTGGTCGCATCTAAGGTAGCTTATTCGCCTGTTTTCTCCAACATCGGAGGCGTGCGAGAGGGAATTTGTGCGATCAACTTAATCGTTTTCAGCAGTGTAAGATTTGCTGGGTTCTGTATGGTTGAAGAATACATTCCGTGTTGGATGGTAAAGTTCCCTTCAGACGGCTATGTGTATGTAAACTTTACGTCATGTCACCTCCTTTGTAACATTTCAGAAAAGTCTGACATGAACTCCAGACTATGCGGGCCCTTGACTGTGACGTCAAAGAGTTTTGTGGTGACGTGATTTTTCTAGTATGTGTAGAACACACAGTGCCACTGTCAGTGGCGCTGAAGGGGTAAGGTTCGCTATGTTTCAGCGCAAATCTAAAAACAAAACTAAACATACCCAACGAAAATCTACACTGTACACAGCTTAAATCAACCTGGGCTTAAATGTAAATGTGTGCTGTCGCTATTCCATTGAGATATTTTATTTGAGTAAATTCAAGTCTTTGTCGATTTATGCCAGGCGGAATCATGCTGTGAATATTCACGCTGAGTTTATTTAGTTATAAAAATAAATAGAAAATCAGAGGAACACATTTGCTATGGGTAGATGTATACCTGGGTGGATTTGCGTTAATTACATTTCAGTTATTAGTGTCAAGCTGGGAAGTTTTGTGTCCAAATATAGCGAAATTGACCACTTCAGCACCAATGGCGGTATTCCAAAGGACTCTGGTAAAGTTTTGTTTTGGACTGGGTACATACATTATATTGAGCCACATTCTGCTTGATATAGTGCGAATAAACAGACAGATGTGATTACTTGACCCGATCAAAATATCCTCCTCGTACCGAATCGGACTGTTTGATTGGGTCTCCTAATCACATCTGCTTGTTATCAGCACTATATCAAGTAAAATGTTGCTCAATATAATATAATTTTTTTATTTATTTATTTTATTTTATTTTCTTTTTTTGTCTATCAGGTAAATATGGCCGCTAACCTAAAGAACTTTTTGATTTTCATATTTGTAGGTCATGATTATTTAGGTGCCTTTGACAAACTAAAAGTAGGTCAAGACCAAACCGGCCGGATTTTCATGCACACGGACCCTAGTGACACTGCACATTGGTTGGCTTTCTGCTGTGTCCTCTGCAGATGCTCTCCATTTCACTTTCAATATCCTGTGATAGTAGTGTCACTGATGATGTCATAAGTCATCGATGTGCGATTTTTAAGACTAAACATTCTAATTTTCTATTTGCACACGACATAACACACTCCATAACAAGTCATTTTCTAATAAGTGAGGTCAAAATAACCCGGATTAAAGCATATTTACGAAGAAAAGCGTTATGGTGAAAAATTCGTTTCTTTTGTTGATCAGTATATTATATATATATATATATACCTCTTGCTTGCTCAGTCACATATTTTTGTTGGTGCCGTTTCCTATTGAAAGCGAGGAATATGCATGCACCCCTGCAGATGCAACATCATGGGAAAGAAATGCAGAGATTACTGTACACTGTTTGACACAGGCTGTGATCTGTTTGCTTGACAAGCATTAAATTAATTGTTATTCAGGCCATGTTGTTATTGTGTTTCTCTTTAGTTAGTTATTTAGACCTGTTTTCTGTGTTTGATGCTCACACACGCACACAGGCATGCACAGAATGACGCACACTAATCCCGTAGAAACAGGGGGGGGGGGGGGGGGGGGGGAGGAGAATTACAAAAATCTTCTGTAGCTTAGTGTGAACTTGTGTGAACCCGATAATTACTTATCACAAAGGCTTCGGGTTTGAAGCAACAGACAGGAAATGTGAATAGCTACTAGCTACCATAAACTATATTTTAGAGGGAAGTCCTAGGAATTTATTATTAAATTTTAAAATGGGCTAAGAGAGCTCATTGGAATTTGTAAAAGTAAGAAAATCGCTAATTGAACTATGGTGGTCATAAAATCACTAAACACAGAGCATATGAGTAGAAGGGGAGTTGCATGAGGAAACTGATTGAGAGTTACGGATTCTCGATCGGTAAAGCCGTTAAAAAGTTATAGAGGCTAGAACACGGGCTACCTCGCACAACTTTCAAAGTACTACAAAACGACTAGCTGACTGACTCGTTGCTGGGTTGCGGCCCCTGGCTAAGCGTGGGTAGCGTGAAGGCTAAGAGACTTGGGTGGCCAGAGGGTAAAGAAATAAAAAAACACATCATAGCGTCTCACCCGAGGGACCGCGTCAGCCGGTTACATTAGGAAGACATTTTCGGAGGGGGGGGGGGGGTGAAGAAAACAAAAAAAAACAAACCAGACAACAACGTGGGGGGGGGGGGGGGGGGGGGTCTTGACATGTTACTTTCTAGCTTCCCAAAAATCGAACGACGAAAGTGGGAATTTTGTTTTATTTATGTATCTTTTGTTTTGTGGGGGTGGGGGGGGGGGGGGGGGGGCAGATCAACCAGTGACAGTCCAACCTCGTCAACAAAAAAAAAAAAAAGCCAAGAAAACACGGAATGGGGAGTGGGTACTTACTTACGCCTGTCACCCCTCCCAGGGTATAGGCCAGCGACTCCTGTCCTGTGCTTCTCCTTCGATTTTACTCCAGGTGGTTCCCAGTCTCTTGATGTCTGCTTGTAGGTCTCGACGCCAGGTGTTTCTCGGCCTGCCTCTTTTCCTCTTTCCCTGGGGGTTCCATGACAATGCCTGCCTAGTGATACTGGAAGCTGGCTTTCTCAGACTGTGACCAATCCATCCCCATCTTCTTCGCCCAATTTCATTCTCTGCTGTTATCTGCTCTGTTCTTTCCCAGAGTCTGACGTTGCTGATCTTCTCTGGCCAGTGGATTTTCAGGGGAGTGGGTGGGATGGAGGTTTTGGACGGCAGTCCTGACGTTCTTTTCCAGCTTCCAAAAAATCAAAGTGTATGTGTGTTATTTTGACCCTCCCCCCCTCCCTGCCCTCCTCCGCTAATGTAGACAAACTGTAGACAGATCTACTGCTGCTACCACACATCAGTCATGCGCGCGCGCGCGCACACACACACACACACACACACACAAAGTGACACCAGCAAGTGAACACCAAATTTCATTTCAAATAATTTACATTAATGATTGAAAAATGTGCATGAAACACCAGGAAAGTAAAAAAAGCATTCAAGAAGCAATAGTACACCAGTGACATATGAATCCATTTAATTTAAAGTTATTTAAATCAAAGTAAACATATGTATTTTGTACACAAAAAGTTTATTATTTAGGAACAATCATATTGACAACGTTGCTGAGGACAAATTCAAAAGTGTGTCTTTGAAACATCGGCCTGTGTTGTGTGCTGGCCTGTGATTGTAGACCTTACAGCAAAATAGTCCAGCTGTTATGTTGCGGTTTTAGTTATCCGTCTAAAAATAATTGTATTAACTCTTTTAGCCCCAACACCCTAAAGCAGGAAATTGATTGACCATGATAATTCAAGGGTAGTACCAGATTAGCTTGGCGCCTGAATACCAGATTAGCTTGGCGCCTTCAGGCGCCAAGCTAATCTGGCAATACCCATGAATTATCATGGTAAATCCACCTCCTGCAACTGGTACATAGTCGTTAAGTAACACTAATTATCAGGCTGATGTTTTTCAGTCCGCCCATGTGTAATCAGGCTGATGTTTTTCAGTTCACCCATGTGTAATCGGGCTGATGTTTTTCAGTCCACCCATGTGTACTATGGTAATAAGCTCTCTCTCTTGGCTTGACTTCGCGAACGAAGATTTTATAGGAGTTGCCCACGACGTCTGCAGGCTTGTTCGTGGCTGCGGAGGCCAATCCGAGACAGGCAGGTTCGACCGCAGTGGCTGCAGGGGAAGGTATGGCCAGGGTTCTGAGCTGCGGCATCTCTGTTTTTTCTCCTGAGCCGCTTGTCCTTAAGGCTAGCTCTGCGAGAGTCCTCAAAGGAGACAGCTGCCTTGTAAATGGTGGAGCGCCAGGTGTCACGGTCCGCAGCAAGCGAAGACCACTGGTGGTGGTCGATTTGGCAGGCACTAAGTGACTTCTTGAGACAGTCTTTGTATCTCTTCTTTGGTGCCCCTCTGTCACGGTGTCCAGTAGCAAGCTCGCCGAACAGGGTGACCTTTGGTAGGCGATGATCCTCCATCCTGGAGACATGCCCCGCCCAGCGGAGCTGTGTCCGCAGCAGCAAAGCCTCGATGCTCACAGTTTCAGCCTGTTCAAGGACCTCGACGTTGGTGACATAGTCACTCCAGTGCCCAGGATGGTTCGCAGGCAGCGCTGGTGGAAGCGTTCGAGGAGTCGTAGTTGGCTGCGGTAGAGGGCCCAGGACTCGGAACCATACAGCAGGGTGGTGAGGACCACAGCTCTGTACACGCTGATCTTGGTGCCTGTTTTCAGCTGTTGATTGTGCCACACCCGCTTGAAAAGTCGCCCGAAAGCGCTGTTCGCTTTTGCCAGCCTGCTGTCAAGCTCCTTGTCCAGCTTGGCGTCCGACGTGATAATGCAGCCAAGGTAAGTAAACTGGTGGGTAATAAGCTAAACACTGGTTGACCGCATCGAATATATATTTGTTCTGTGTGTGTGTGTGTCTGTGAATAAATACTTTTCCTTATTGAATACATAATGAACCCATGAATTTGCACCCTGAATCCCTCGACCTAGGTCTATTTTTAGACAAATCGCAAAGATTACAAAATGGAAAGAAAAGTGCATTATTTTGATACTTTGTACTGTAATTTTAATGCATAATTTGAAGTTGAAATGACACAATTATGAACAAGCTCTCAAAGTTTTTTAAAGCCAAAATAAATTGCACATATATTTACATGTGATGGGCGGACCCCTCTGCAGTGCAGAATATGAAAAATGGGAAGAAAAATGGAGATTATACAGTACACGTAAGAAAGAGCAGCATGTACGTGTTGCATTCACAATAAAAATTGTGGCAGCCAAAGCCAAGCTTAATTACACATTTTCCCCCATCATATCAGTTGCCATGCCAATATTTTCCTACCTCTTGTCTGACGACAGGTCCCAGAAACCCAGATGTACGAGTTATGTCCCCCGTCAGGGGACATACCTCGTACATCCGTGTTTCTGGGACCTGTAAGTTCGGTGACTTCTGTTTTCCTTGCAGTATTTTATTGTCAAATCCTCATTCTTCGGGTTCTGACCTTTGTGTCCTCTGACAGTTTAACCTCCCAATCTTCCCCTTCCTAATATTACGAGCGTCAGTATTTCTTTGTCTGGCGTGTGCTGTTGCCAAGTCATCAACAACTGAATCGCAAATCAATCGTCCGAAAAACGCCCATTACACAAATCACACCAAAATAATGCTGAAATAGCAAAGTTTTAACACATTCGAGACGTGTTGATCCGGATACGCGGCTTTATCCGGATGCGGCAGGTCTCGAATGAGTTAACTTACTCCCCTTGTGAATGCAGCCAACGCCGCCGACGGCGTTTACAGTGTCTGCATGCACAAAGGGTTTTAAATACAAGTGATATCGGACAGTGACATAAAGCAAATACACCAACACAGTGACATACATGTAGTTGTCACTGAGCCAACAGTGTCAGGATGTAGTCATTTTTTTTCGGGTGAAGTTTTCCCGGGCTATTGCTATGACTGATGAACATGGGAGACATATATATATATATATATATATATATATATATATATATATATATATATATATATATATATATATATATATATATATATATATATATATATATATATATATATATATATATATATATATATATATATATATATATATAAATTCTCCTTTAACATCTTGTCCATTTGTACACTGATTTGTATGTCAAGTATGAATCAAAGTCTATCATGGGACTAAACTAATGATTTACATTTTTGGTGTCGTTGCTATTAGCAAATCAAAAAGACTACCTCAAAGACAAACTGCTAAAATGTATTATAAATATATGCATATAAGTAATGAGAAATTTTATGAGAAATTTAAGACCCCCTGACAATTTAATGTGAAACTGATTCAAACAGAATTCTTATACGATTAAAAAAACCCAATAATATGGCATAGAACACTGAAGCGAAGAGGAATAGCATGTTTTGCAACACTTACAGAACACTGAAATACACGTAGGACAAAATGCACAACTTTGAAGAAATGTGCACCTAATCAAAAATGTAAAGTATAATTAAAATGTAGCAAATATTTTGAAGAAAATTCCAAAGTACCGGTACCAATCAACAAGTAATGTAAGCACACAATTCGAGACAGTTATAAATTTATGAGCATGCACAAAGAGCTTGAAAAATGCAGGTACGTGTATTATTTCATTAGATTAGAACAGACACAGCACTGGTTGTCTCCCTCGATTTGATACCGCTGGCCAGCGGTAGTGAATCGAGGGAGACAACCAGTGTGACAGAACAGAGACGTGTATGTACATGTGAAAATGGAATCTCTGTCACGTATAACCTCCTGGATACAATTAAGGAGCTTCGAATCACAGAAAAGCAGGCCGCTTTCCAGTGCGCAACAGGCCAAGGGCCTTCTTGCGCGCTAGGTCAATTAGTTATCCACAAGAAATGAAATATACAACAACCCTTTCAGCTCCGGAGCCAAACGTCCACCTACATATGAAAAAAGTAAACCGTTCGGAAAAAATATTCCGCGACGACGGACAGCTCCTGGTAAGTGCCTGATATAGTTTGACGCTTACAGATCTAGAGCCGCCAAGCTAATCAGGCACTAACCGTGAGTTTTTAACAGCCCATCCGTCCTCTTGCAAGTGGCACTGGAAGTGAAAGATACAGGTTTCAACACACGATTTTCAAGAAACAGTTGTTACAGTGCACATACTAGACATACGATGAGCTGGAACTCTTACTGTTTATATCAATACAAAACATCACTTTAAAATGTAATCATTATGAGCAGAATCCGCTACTCACGAGGAAAAAATATAATGAAAACAATCGTAAGACTTGCGATGAAAAAAGTTTAATAGCTGATACATAGTATCCCTTTGCGCGTCGGTATGTCGAATCATCGCGACTAAAACTGCTACCGACACGCAAGGGGTTAATGAAACGTGCAGAGAAATGGACAGTTTACAGATATCCGATACGAAAAGTGATGGAAACAAGCCAGATTTTTCGGCAGCGGAGTTTGACTGGCAACGTGAATAATATACTTCAGACTAAGGAAAATGGAATGAATACTGATATAAAAAACCAAATAAAGCGGGTGCAACACGTCCTATCGTCCTGCATGACTATTAAAGCAAACCAATCAAACTGCAAAATGTGCTGGTCTGTGATTTTGGACCCTACGGCTTAGAGTCGTAAGGTCCAAAACCCACAGACCAGCACAAACTTTGCTATTAACATGAAAACATCATGTGACAAGTAAGCCTGACTACTGTCTACTGAAAATAAGGGGTGGGGTGGGGAGAGGTTTTGTGTGTGTGTGTGTGAGTGGTGGGGGTGGGGTGGGGGGTCGTCAATGCGCATTTCTTACAAATAATAATAACAATAATGAAGATTTGTTGAAGCGCTTGATTTAAAAGTAGCTCAGAGCGCTGAAACGGGTCGTATCAATTTAGTAACAATGATGCTTATGAAGTGGTGCATTTGCAAGTAGTGAGTTAACAATACCAGTTTTAGATTATTCAGTACAAGTGTGTCACGCTTAGAAACTGGCGGAAAATTAAAATGTGTAGACGGACCAAGCTCAGTGATCAGATAACTAGAGACAGTGACTGAAAGCGCTTGTTTATACGTACTGCAGTGTTACATAATAGAATTAAATTCGTTCACCGAATCTTACAAGCAAAAACATTCAAATGTGAAGTTAAGACAAAAGTAAAGGAAAAGGGCACTTGAAAGGGAATGAATTGTGCCGTCATGACGGCACAGCCGGTTCGCATTCTTACTAGCGCCAGTAAGGGAGAGAACTGCGTTGTGTTGGCCGCACAGTTCTCTCTCTTCCTGGCGCCTTTTCCTACTACCTATTTTTTACCTAACGCCATTCAGCCCTGACGCACTTCAGCACGCCGACAGGCGCCAAGCTAATCTGGCACTACCCTTGAATTATCATGGTCGATCCATCTCCTGCAACAGGTGCATAGTCGTTACATGACGCCTCCAAGTTTGGGAAATACGTGCGCCGGGCTGAATGAGCTAAGCAGTTGTCCCTCTACCCTTATTTAAAGAATTGACTTATCGAGGCGGGCATACTGTACGCTTACAACAACAACCCTTTGACTCCCAGAACTAAATGACTTCCATTCTTGGAAGTCCGATTTAGTCCTGGGGGTCAAAACCGGAATTTCAATTATCAGCAGTCTAGACAAATATACAGTTAGTTATTTGGGCCGGGTTTAACGCCGAGCAGGCAACTAAGGCCATCTCACGGCGGGACAAATATACAGCTTGAAACATGCACTGCAGATCTTAACCCTTTTAACCCCAAGGTCGAATTTCTCCAATTTTGGAGGTGTTGCCGGCCAACGACTATGTATCAGTTGCAAGAGATGGCTGGACCATGTTAATGCAAGGGTAGTGCCAGATTAGCTTGGCGAAGCTAATTTGGCACTACCCTTGAATTATCATGTTCAAGCCATCTCCTGCTGTAGGGATCCGGGGCTAAAAGGGTTAAATTGTTAGTACAGCATGCAACATTACACATCGTAAGAGAAACTAGTAACCCCACTACTGAGACTAGTGCAGTTCTGTCCCTTCAGCAAAGGCAAACACAGTTCGTCCAATATGACAATTTGCTGGACATGCTACGTTTTCTCTTTGCAGAATTACACCAATGGCATCCAGTAGAAAAACGATGTTACTTGAAAAAGACTCACGCGTCTAAGTCAACGTACTAATTTTAAGGAAAATAAAAATCGGTACAGTTATGACGTAAATGCTTACACATATTACGAACAGAACACAACGTACACTCCTGTCGATACAGGAACACATCACTGACGTAAAGTCAAAGAGAACGCATACGAGTTCGTCAGATCCTATACACACTAGAGCAGAATACATCGAGCTTATCAATGTTACATGTTACAGATTAAACTGATACAGGTGATGCATCTGTTAAATATATACGACAGTCTATTACACAGGATTAGGTCGAGACTGACACGCGTTTTAGCGACTTTGCGCCACAAATTATATTGAACTCTGGCATTTTTGTTCATGTTTCGTTATCTGTTGTCAGTGTACAGTTTTGATGTCTTCTGATGACTTTAGTGAACAGGAGAGATCAATATAATTATGTGCACTGATACATAACACGAAAACGCGTTTCTCGATTTAGACCTGCGGTCAGTTTATTACAATCTACAACGCTGCACATGGGCAGCTTTTTGTATATCATTGTAGTCGGTACACAAGGAACTGACATTAACTCATTCGAGACGTGCCGCATACGGATACGCGGCTATCAGCCGCGTATCCGTATGCGGCACGTTTCGAATGATTTAACCGAGATGCATGGTGAAGTAACAGGTTGTATCCCAATGCGCAAGAGTCCAGCGGGCCGATGTTGGCTAGCGCACAGCGCGGGCCAACGTCGGTCCACTGCACTCACGGGTCAACAGCAGTCAACATCGACCCGATGGTCTATTGCGCACCGGGGCACTAGAGCAACTCACAAACACGCACGACGACTATTGCTTGCAAGGATTCTTGCAGAAATTACTATGGTTACTACAAAACTTCGACAAAACCCCCTCCCCCCCCATCCCAAAAAAAGAAAAAGAAAAAAATGAAAGAAAAAAAAAAGAAAAAGAAAATACACCGCTATCTTTCACTCGTCACACACATTGTGGGTGCACAGACAGCAGTTGCAACACATGTTGAAATACTTTTCAAAACGGGTGTGAAT
Source organism: Semisulcospira habei (assembly GCA_036245525.1). Taxonomy (NCBI): domain Eukaryota; kingdom Metazoa; phylum Mollusca; class Gastropoda; family Semisulcospiridae; genus Semisulcospira; species Semisulcospira habei. The sequence goes on along the minus strand of BTPG01000007.1, from coordinate 99,759,136 downwards.
ATTTATAGGACACTGCTCACAGAGTACGGATTTTTTTTTTTTTTTTTTTTTAAAAATGAAGAAAAAGAGTGGCAACGTCAACACGACACTAAGATGAATAAGCATTATCAACCAACCCCCTTGTGCATGCAGCCATCGGCCCTGTGAACAGTACAGCATGCACAAGGGGAATATTAACTTTTACATAGTGAAAAACAGTATTACTTAACTCATTCGAGACGTGCCGCCTACGGAGTTAAACTTCGGAACATCTACGGATGTATGAACTGATATCACAGATTCTTAAATTTTCTAATCTGACAAGTAATTTGCTCTCATTAACTCCTTGGTCTATGTTGCCACCGGTACTGCGTGCAAGCACAAGGGAGTTGATGGTCACTAATATTCTACAGTATCCATACAGCGCCTACAAAGCTCCCCAGTAGCAAAACGTCTTCGGACCCACGACGGCCATCGTCTGCCCGAGGACCTTTGCTTACTGGGCTCGAACAAAGAAACGACAAACATTGGTCTACTACATCAAACGTGAATGACAACAAAAAGGAAACAAATAGTACTTTCACACAATTCAAACTTAACCCCATTGTGCATACAGCAACCGGTGCTGTTTTGCAGTGCCGGTGGCTGCACGGACAGAGGGTTGAATGAAGCTTTATTATAAAAAGACACAAATTTATCATAAGGATCTGTTGACAATGTCAAATAATTTGGCCTCTATGATCACATGCGTCAACAAATTAGTGCTCGTACGTGATTTTGGACCTTACGGTTTAGAGCCGCAAAATGAGGTGAGACTCGCACAGCAAAAGTACACTCATCTATATCAGAGGCGAGGGCGTTTGCAAAGGCGAGGGGGTTTGCAAAACAACAAGAAAAAAAGTGCGACATTAGTCCCGCATATACCACCTTTGGGGTAGAAAAATTGCACGCGCACTTGCGTATCTCACATTATGGATCGCAAGCGATTCTCACTTTCTCACACACAAGTCGGGGAAGTTTTGCGATTCGTTCACTCATTCGGTCACAATTCCGCATTAAAAATGCGCTACTGTGACCGCACGACCGAGCGCAATTTCGCGAGAATTCCCTACTTACACACACACACACACACACAGAATTACAGCAATTGCATGAGCTTTGGATGCATGAATGGGCAAAATCATGGTAACACACGCAATATTTAATTATAATAAATGATAATTTCTTTCTTTTGTTCATTTGAAATTTTAAAGCATATCGGTCGACAAACAGCAGTAACGATTTGTAATAATCTTTGTCATTCTTTCACAAGATCACCGTACTTTGAGACTGAAGAAACATCAATTCAACAAGAAAAGTTTAACATAGCATGAAATAAAGAGGATGTCTGTTCTACCCCCCCACCCCCCCCCCCCCCCCCCCAAAAAAAAAAAAAAAAAAAAAAAAAGATACAGAAGAAAAAAAAAGCATATTTTGTTCAACTATCCCAATGCGCAAAAGGCCATCGGGCCGACGTCGGCCAACGGCTGCTGAGGTCGGCCCGAAAGCCTTTTGCGCAGTGGGATAGTACAAGCGTCAAAATGAACGCTGACGTTTCAAATACGGCCGGGGTGCAGTTTGCAGAATGATCCTCTTGTTGAAAAGCTTGTCCAAACGAATGCAATTTCAACAGCCTCTCGTAAAGTCGCTGCACACTGATTTCAGACTGTTAGATTTCTTAACTTCAGATTACTTCCGGTCTGTGTCCAGATCACTTTGGAGATGATTCTGGGTCGCCTGGAGCCACCCTCTGCTTCATGAAAATATTTTTCACAGGTGCTTTCGGTTTCCCCATGGGCATCTTCTTCTCCTGAAATAAAGCGATACCAACTGAAATGAAAAAGAGATTCAAGACTGATTGCATCAATGCAACCTATTCACAATCCAGACCAAAAAGGTGACTGCCAAGCGTGTAAAATGCAGAAAGGAACCCAACGGAGAAAGAAACCTACTTAGAAAAGACAGTTAAACACAATTTATTAATTATTTCGGGTAAATACCCTTCTTCAAAATGGACAAACAAACAAGTATAGAGATCAGTCGCTACTTATCTTATCGCAGAAGGAATGTGGCAATTGAAGGTAACTTTCTAATTGTGTTGTAATCGTCTTTTCTAAGAGTGCTTCTTTCTTCCTTTGGGTTCTACCCAACCTATTTCACACATTCGAGACGTGCTTCACCCGGATACGCGGCGTCAATCCACGTATCCGAGTACAGCACGTCCCGAATGAGTTAACACTGTAGCTTTGGGAAAATGTTTAAGACTGAACAATCAATACAGCCTATTTCACACATTCGACACGTGCTGCAACCGGATACACGTCTTGAATGAGTTAACACCAAATGTGGCTTTGTGAATTTGAGAGAGAAAAAAGCCGCTGCCATTTACAAATAGCAATACAATTTTACATCAGCGGGAACCTATTTTGGCAATGAACACCATCGGACTTTCAAAGACTTACAACGAAAAAATGGATTAATTGACTAACTGGTTTAAATCAGTGCAGTAAAGCAACAGAGGCTATCTAACAAGGAAGAAAATATGACCCCACTCCATATTGATAGTGGTATACATTTAAGAATGGTCTCAGCGGCCCCTTCCGATTGAGTGTGGTAATTTGTATTAGCAGTGTTTAAAAAAAATAGTTACAGAATTTCAATTATACCTTAGAGAGAAAGAGAGAGAATCAATGAATCTTAATTTTACAACGGTGAAGATATTAACAGAGTCGGTGACTATGTCATTTTTCGTACCTGCCGTTGCTAAAACTACGACTAAGTACACAATATACATAGAGCAGGAACATCAAAGCATAGTGATACAAAATATGCAGTCCACTAAAAACAAACACACGCACACACATGCATACACACACACACACACACATACAGTGTGAGAGAGAGAGAGAGGGAGAGAGAGAGGGAGAGAGAGAGAGAGAGAGAGAGAGAGAGAGAGAGAGAGAGAGAGAGAGAGAGAGAGAGAGAGAGAGAGAGAGAGAGAGAGAGAGAGAGAGAGAGAGAAACCCCTCCGAAATCCCCCTCCCATAACAACAAACAAACAAAAAATAACAAAAAACAACAACAAAACAAAATACCCCCCTCCCCCAAAAAAAAAACCAAACAAAAAAAAAAACAACAACAAAAAAACAAAACAACAACAACAAAAAACAAACAAATAACCAAAACAAACAAACAAACACCCAAAAAACAAACTAAAAAACAAACAAACCAACCAAACAACAACAACGAAGTATCTGGCTAGAAAGGACAGACTGAATCACTGCAAACGCTTTATTAAATGAAAACGCACGTGACAAGTACAAAAAACAAAACACGATAGTTTGAATGTGTGCTACGCACTTCAAAGTGAAACTGAAAAGAAGGTTTAGTACGGAATAAATTCCAACTCAAGTAAGAAAAACAGCCACAGACGTCTCAGTGAACTGAAGTTTCAAAACGGAAAAGTGAGACACAAAAAGCCAACGACGGCAAACTATTTTGCTTTATTCTTACACATTCTCCGTCTGTATTATGCTTCCGAGGAGTCAGCCTATTGGAAAGAAACACACAAGTAAAACGTGCTTATTCATATAACTTTGTATATAAACTTTGGTGTACACATTTTCATTCACTGTACTGGTTTTAAGGCCATTGTGTGTAGCGTTTAAAGTGTCACAATATTAACCCATTTAACTCAAACGCCCGACAGCAGGAGATGGGTCGACCATGATAATTCAAGGGAAGTGCCAGATTAGCTTGGCGCCTGATGGCGCCAAGCTAATCTGGCACTGCCCTTGAATATCATTGAGCCATCTCCTTCAACGGGTACATGGTCGTTGGGCGACACTTCCAAAATTGGGAAAATGCGACCGTGGGGTTAAGAGGGTTAATGCTGCTGGATATGGACACAGAGAGAACCTCCAGTCAAAAGGCATTGGTCTTGCTGTGTATTGGAGGCAGGTATGGTCGAGTTCTACTCAAAAATCAAATATATCTTAACAGTCCATTTCTTGTAATTCGTGTAATGCCTCATGATGTTTATAGCTGAGCATAGGGACCTACCGGCAGTGGCATGGGTTTGGCTGTTTCTTTAGAGGCGGGTTTGCTGGCGGTGTCGATAAACATGAAAGCCCTCTGGCTCTGGTCCCGCGCTTTGTCCCCAGCCTCCGTGCTCTTCTGGATGCTCACACCAAAGATGTCCTCGTGGAACCGGTTAGCATCCTGAAAAATGAGGATAATGCTTATTATATACGAAAAATAACAGATATAGCGATTTGTTGGTGATATTTCATGACAGACCAGCACACAATCAGCTGCACTACTGTCTTACTCAATGGCAAAAGACAGTTGTCCAGTTTGTGAAAAGCGAGATTTTCACAGTCTTTCGTTGAAAAGATCGCTGTTCACAAAACTGGACATATTGGCATTTTTTGTACGACAGAAGCCAGTTGGTACATTTTGTTGAAAAGCGAGATTTTCAATGTAATACATTGAAAATCTCGCTTTTCACACAAATGGACATTTTGGCTCTTGCCATTGTACGACAGTGTTCCCGTGGGCTTTTGTGATAAAGGTTGCTGATTCGAACGCTGGTGGGGTAAGAATTTGTCACCACCTTTCTAGGCGACAGAAGACGCCGAGTCCAAAACCCTTGACGTTTCCATGCATCGCAGCTAAAAAGTACTTTTAAATGCAGTATCCGGCGGAAGACAAAAGTTGCATACGCTGACTCTTTTTCAACAGTGTTTATCACTTACTTTCAGCTTGAGTACAAAGTTCTTTGCCGCTTCCGGAGTCATGCCGCCAAACTGGACAAAGATGTACTCCAGGGTCTTGGTGACGTCATTGGCCATGGACACGTCACCGCAGACGTAAAAGTGGCCCCCACGTTTGATGACGTACTCGTACGTCTCTTGAGCGTGTTGAAACAGTATGTCTTGTACGTACACCTGAAAAAAGGATATTCACGTCATCAAACTTGCTAGATGAGAACATTAAAACAAAAAAAGAAGAAAAAGTGCTGATATGTGATTTTGAACAGCCGTAATGTCCAAAATCACAGACCAGCACACACATTCTGTGGGTATATGTGTATACAACGTACGTCCTGTCATAAATACAAACGTTTCACAAAGAAATCACGTTTCGTACTATTCAAATCTGTACTGCCTTGTAGATGCGTGTATTATTCAACAAGAAACAGCACATATGGGCTATGATATGAGGTCCACTTTACCTGCATATCAGCACTTACACATGTAACCCTTTGGGTGTCGGTAGTGGTTTTAGTAGCGATGATTTTTAGGAATCATCGCGACTAAAACCATTACCGACACCCAAAGGGTTAATAGACAAGGGCATACGTTTGACTGGCTTATCATAAGAGGTCCAGAAAGATCCTACCTTCGGTTGTCCCGCTTCGCGTGAAAGAGCGATGTGGTAGTCTTTGAGAATCTTGTCGTTCTTGGCCACAGCCAGCTCGTCCTTGTAGATGTTGTCCACGTAGTTCTGGCGGCACCCGAAGTACAGGACCATCTCGCCCCAACCCTTCCTGTCTCCGTCTGAAAGTGGCACGATTGTTTGTAATTAAATCCGTCACTGAGGAGAAAAATTAAACGCCACCCAACTGCAAGGGGTATAGATCCTCATGAGCCCCCGCAGCCGCGGGGGCTCATGAGGATCTATACCTCTTGCTGAAACTACTTTGCATCCGTGCGCGTTTGACGGCTAGGGATCTCTGACAATAAAGCAACAATATCTTCAAGAACGCAATCTGCGTCCACCGGCTGTGAAGAGGTTTACCAGTAATTCATGTGCTGGTCTGTGATGCTGTACCTGATAGGCTTCCCTCACCGTCCGAAAGAACACAATTGAAATAAGCCGGTTTGCTTGAAACAAATTAGCAATCTGTCACATCGATATGCACCATAGTGGACTTGCCGACACAACGCGGGGTTATCAATCTTTTCTTGTCGAGACTAAGCCTTTTCTAGCCTTAAGAAGTTTTCTACCGCCCATTGTGTGGATCTCTCGTACGTACAGAGAGAAGGAACCGCAGAAAAGTCTTTCATTTTACGACATTCAAACTTCACCATAAGTTAAGTTAGCACTCTTGTCCCGCAGTATTGTAAGACGGGCTAATCTTGAACATTTATACGGAATACCGCGAATGTCAAAAGCCGTTATTGTCCATGTTTGAGAAAACCGAAATGTTCATTGTTAAAGCGAGATTTGCATTGTATAACAATGGAAATCCCGCTTTAAAAAAAAAAAAGGACACATAGCAGTATTGCGAACTATTAAGTCATTCGAGACGTGCCGCGTATCCGTATACGGCACGTCTCGAATGAGTTAACCCTCCTCTGCCTGGAGCAAGTCCCTTTAATTTATTACTTATAAATAAACATTTAACCGGTACTTACGAGTAGGCACGGTGTTCATCTCCATGTCTACCTTCCTCTGCTGCCAGAAGCTCCGGAAGGGGGCGATACCAGTGCCAGGTCCCACCATGATCACCGGTAACGTCTGGTCCTCTGGTAACCGGAAGGAATGCGCCCTGTTGTTTGAAATGAACGATATAAAAGTTGTACTCAAATTACAATGCGGCATAATTATGTACGAACATGAATAAAAAGTATATTATTTGAAAGCTGAAAAACGATATAAAAAGGCAAAATCCACATACAAAAGGTACTGCAAAACGCGTAAAATAACAAGAGAAGGAGACGTGTCTAGCAAGGAAAAGTACAGTTTATTAAAATCCAATTTCAGGTTTTCACCAGAAATTGAATTTAATAACTGAACTTGTGCAATAAATATTTGTATAATTCGTTAATAGTATTAGTGACCGTATGTCTATTTGAAAAACGGCTTTGACCGTTTTTCAAATAGGCATATAGACAGAATCTGCATGTGCAATACACGTATATCTGCTGTAGTTTATGTTATTGAACACCCTAAAAAGGTCGACATTGATATGATACAGCTGACGTAGTTAACACATTCGAGGGGTGCCGGTTCCGGTTACATAACAGTCGAGTTTCCGTAAAAGGCACGTCTAGAATGAGTTTAACAGAACGGAACTGAAATGAAGAGATTCACTACCAGTTGATCCAGACTGTGTTTCTGAAATCTTTGTTAATTCAACGCCAAACAGCCCCAGCCATCAAAGCCGGAACATGGATTGAAAGTGGCGTCGGCAAAAAGCATAGATCCTTATCAGCCCCCGCAACTGCGGGGTCACCTGTGAATCTATGTCTCTTGCATTTGTATCCTTTTGATCTATTCTCAGCAGTTAAGGGGTCCATTAACTCATTCAGCCCGACGGCCGTATTTCCCAAATTTCGGAAGCGTCATCTAATGACTATGCACCAGTTGCACGAGATGGATCGACCATGATAATTCAAGGGCAGTGCCAGATTAGCTTGGCGCCGACAGGCGCCAAGCTAATCTGGCACTACCCTTGAATTATCATGGTCGACCCATCTCCTGCTGTACTGCGTCAGGGCTGAATGGGTTAAGTGGATTATTAATTTTGTACTCACGCTCTGACGGCGCACGGTACAATGGTGTCCAGATCACAGCGGTTCAACCAGCCCGAGCACACTCCCTCGTGAATGGGACCGGCGCCGTCTGAAAAAGATCAAAAATAATAACGATTCACACGCGCGCTGGTCACCTGTGTTATTTGTATGACAGTAAAAACTGCTCAAGTGTCCACCTTTGCAACGTGGTCCCCTGTCTATACCAGCCAGCCAAGAAGCGTATCTCCCATTCATTTGTACGGTATTAGGACCCTGTATAAAACGGTTACTTGTATATGGTGGCCACATCTGTCCTGTTGCTTAGATGACCATGATATGCAGGTTTCTGTCTGTATTATAATTTAAACTAATACTTTTGTCATTAGACTAAGCCCTGTGTCTTCTTGTCTTCGCAAGGTGTATGTCTTGACGAAATTGAAACCTCAGAAACTGTGTTTTAATTGTAACACTTAAAGATGGTTTGATATTTGGGATAATGGGTCACACTAAATATTAATAACCGACAGCCGTGTTTTTCTGTTGCAGACGTGCAGTTTTGGCCTAAGTCACCACATACCAACGAAAAACACATGATTAAAGTAGTGTTCACATGGCCGATTTCTCACCGATTTTTGTCTGGCAACAATCGGCCGACGAAAGTTTCCACCTGTTCACATGGGCGTCTTTTGTCGTTTTGGAGTTGGCCGACAATTGCCAGATGTCGGTGGGGAGTTGGCAGCGAGTAGAGCAATGCTCGACTTTCCACCGATTTCCCACCGATTTCCCACCAACTCCAAGCAAGCGGGTTGTTTCCTGATCGACGATTGGTTAGAACTAGCCAATCAAATATGATTTTGTTTTCAATATTCAGTCAACCTGTTGTCGAGTTCATGGGGTGATGCCCCTTTGACCGAGGTGTGCCGAGTGTCGACGGAACAGCACGAAGTAGCGAAAGTTGGTGGCGTGTCGCTGGAAAATCGTCGCAAAATTGGTGAGCGTTCACATGGGCAACGTCGTGTGGCCAATAATCGCCAGACAAAAATCGTTGAGAAATCGGCCATGTGAACACCACTTAACACATGAGCCCTAAGAAGGCCCGACTAAAAAGGTATCTGCCAAGCGCGTGTAAAGTGAGAAAAAAAAAAATCCCACCCCCAATAGAATTCGTCCTTTCTAAGCGTATTATTTTCTTTGTTCGGATTTTCATTCCATTGTGCGGTACGGTCAGAATTCCCACACTGAAGAATTGTCCTCTGAAGACCATAATTATTGCAACTCAGGAGACACAATGACCATGATATTTCAAGGGTGATACCAGGATGGCTTGGCGCCTTCAGGCGCCAAGCTATCCTGGCATTACCCTTGAAATATCATGGTCCGTTAATATCTGTTTTTTTGTGACTTATGACTACATCTGTTCCGCAAAGGATTCCACTCACTTTGTGTGCGGTATTGCACAACAGCAATGGTGGCGTGAATCTCTCCCACGCACTCCTGGGGCGAGGAACTGATGCTGTAGAAGCGCTGCTGCAGCAGCGGAAGTTGCGTCATCAACAAAGATGGCGGCACTTTAAGCGAGGGGAACTGGTCCAAGACCTCCAGCAGGTTGGGGTTCATGTCGTACTTCCAGTCTTCGTAAGCTTTGGAATCCTGTAAGGAGCGGTACGGCACATATAAGAATGCAAAGGGATGTACATGTAGAAGCCAGTAAAACTAACTGGTAGTGTACATATTTACATTAACTTTTAAATATAAGTTATCCGTACAAACAATTTATTTTAAATAATAATAATAATAATAATAATAATGGCTACTTATATAGCGCTTATCCTAAAATATGCTCTAAGCGCTTTACAAATAAAGAGTAGGAGTGGAGGGGGTTATAAAGCCAGAGAAACAAAGGATTCTGCAATACACACGCACACACAGACAAACACACAGGTACATAATCACAAAGAACTGAGCTACATTGGGGTATCGAACAGGTGGGTCTTAATGGCAGATTTAAAGGCAGTGAATGAGGGAGAATGTCTAATGTCTATGGGTAGAGAGTTCCAGACAACAGGTCCAAAGTGCGCAAAACAACGGTCACCTCTGGTTTTGTATTTGCAGAGCGGGACTCTCAGAAGGCGCGTGTCACTACTTGAACGGAGGGAGCCGGAGGGAGTGTATAGTTAAAGAAGATCAGCGTGATAGGCAGGGGTAGAGTAGTTAATAGCTTTGTAGCACAGACAGGCGAAAAGGGGAAGAGTTGCTGGTGGTGGTAGAGGTGGTGGGGTGTGGTGTGTGTGTGTGTGTGTGTGTGTGTGTGTGTGTGTGTGTGCGTGTGTGTGTGTGTGTGTATGCGGGGTGGGGGGGGGAGGGGTTGGGGTGGGGGTGGGGGCTGTAGTTATTTTTCCTAGAACCAAAATCACAAGAGTGTTTTCATATATCAGCATACAAATATTTGCAGACGGCTCACTCAGTGCTGATCAAGGCTACAGCAACTGGCGGGTACTAAACGTTCTTCTGTGTTGGGAACTTTACAAATCATAACACTTTACAATTTCGTTTTTGCACACCACGGTCAAGATTTAAAGTAGTAAAAAAAAAAAAAAAAAGAAAGAAAAAAGAGAAGAAGTAAATGCTATATTAATTTTAAAATATGGGTCCAAACGCACCTTCGCTAGAAGCTCCAGGCGTTCCTTGTCGATGTCACGTGTTGCCAGTGTAGCCAGTAGTTGCAGGAAGGCCTGGGAGGGCGGGGTCGTGAGGTCAAGGAAGTGCGTGAAGGCGGTGCGCATTGAACACTCTGGCATCTTTTCGTAGTTTGTCCAGTTTTTGGCGGAGCCTGAAAAAATGTTGTGCGTCTACTGTATTTATCGTGCGATGGATGGATGTAAACTGTTCTACAGAAAGATTTAGCTCGGTCTGAATAAAAGCGGATAATGCAGGACGTACAATGCCGCTATAACGAGTACAAAAGAAAATAAAAGCCGAAAACATTTTTTTCTGTTACAGAAACCTGCTTGCCCTAACGCTAGCCATAATCTATCAACCGACCATGAAAGACAATTACATAATTGCTTAACTCTGTATGTATCCATCTGGGTGGAAATCAGTCCATCCTGCGCTCAGGTAAAGTAAAAAAGAAAATCTTACGGAGTTTAATCCTTTGGCTGTCAGTAGTGATTTTTGTCGAGGTGATTCCTTCAGGAATCACCTCGACAAAAAGCGCTACCGACAACCAACGGGTTAAACTCTGCAGGAATAACCTTGACAAAAAATGCTACCGACAGCCAAGGGGCTAATGGGATATTATTATATCAATTCACTCATGAACCACAGATACAAAGAGTCAATGCCGTAATTATGTGCTGATCTATGCATGAAACACTTACCCAGTGCTGTCGAAACTTCCTGTTGGAACTCCGTCTTCACCACCTGGTCGGGAGGTGGCGCGTTGTGCAGACGAGACAAGATGGCGTCCACAAGATCCGGGGTATTGGCCGGGAAGACACCCAAATGATCGCCTGGGGCGTACTGCAGCTCGGACGAGTCCATTGTGTTCAGTTTGACCAGTATCGTCTGCCGTCTGAAACAAATGATTTTTACAGTGCTTGGTTATGTTTCTTCTAATCTGTCACTTTCCTAAGTTTCTTCTCTGAGATCTTTCTTGAAACGCAACTCTTAACTCATTCGAGACGTGTCGCATCTGGATACGCGGCATAAAGCTGCGTATCCGTACGCAGCACGTCTCGAATATGTTAATCAATGCATTCAAAATAGTGAGCGAAATAAAGAGCATATCGAATAAAACATATAACGTAAGGTGTATATTGTTGATCGACTGTTGCGTACAAATAGTTTTTTTTTTTTATAGAAAAGTTAAAAAATAAACTGTATGCTGGCCTTTGGCTTTGGCCTAGGGTCTTCGGCTATAAGGCTAAAAATCACAGACCATCAAACACTATTTTCTAAGGTCAGTCAGTCTTACATGGATTCAGGCGCCTGTAGCTGTATCCGTTCTGCAAGTCGACACGGCAACACATTCTTTCCGTGCAGCTTGGACAGTGCTGTGAAAAAATGAAAACACATTATCAGTCTGTTTTGCGTACTTGTCATTAACAGTCAAAAACGATGTATCGCATTTACTGTGTATGTCTCATGTCATAGATGTTACAAATATAGGCAGCTGATCTGAAATTGAAGTCACTTTACGGTTCAGCTGATTTAGATCATATGGAAATCTGACAAAATCTGAACTCTTATTTCAAATCACTGTTGTGTCATTCGCTGTCTGTGGTTACGAATGAAATATTGTTAATGTAATATTGCTTAATATTGGAAGAAAGCTTCCCCTATAAATCTTCCACATGTCTCAGTTGCACATCTTCGCAGATATACAATATCCACGAAACTTGGGTGTCTGTGGGAGCAGTGGCTCTCTGATCTACGTCCTCCTCCATTCCCATCCTCCACCGTCACACACACGGCAACATTATTTACTTGTTTTCCCTCACCTTTGCAGACATCAGCGTCTTTTCCGTTTTCCACCGGCGTGATGCGGAAGCGGCTGGGTGTCCAGGAATGGTCGGTGCCAGACAAGGCACCGGTGGCTTCGCTGATGTTGATGTCATCACCCAGACAGAACGTCTCACACGCAGCCTATAAATAACATAAAAAACAAATATGTAAAAACGATAAGTTAAAACTACGCTAGCACACTAACTCAATTACTCGTACCATCAATGTTTTAAAGAGATGACTAGTGTAATAACAGCAATATAATAATAATAATAATAATAATAATAATAATAATAATAATAATACAATGGTGCTTTACTGAAATACAAATCGGTGCTGCGAACTGAACCCAACATGCACGCTCACGTGAAACACGCGCATTCGCTCTGAAGATAAACGCAGTACAAGACAAAAAAGCGCACGTTCACTTGGTGGAAAGGGTATAAGCCCAACAAATGAAGTCAAGTGAAATCTACTGCCATTCTCTTATTGTGACAAAAACCCGAAACAATTTAACTTTTAAGCATTGAAATGTTATATTGACGTCACACACGCAACAAATATAAAAATTCGCTGAAGGCCTTCGGGCCAACTTTGGCTGCCGCTGGCCCGCTCACGTACGTGTGCGGGCCAACGGCAGCCAACGTCGGCTCGACGACCTTTCCAAACTAGGATGCTAGCTTATTACAACATACACGAGAACATCATTCATAATCAGGCAAATATTGGCCATATATGCAAGCCATCCGATCAGGTCTGTGGAGACGTACTCACCTTGAAGACCTCTTCGGCCCAGTTGCGGAAGGACTCCTCCTGACCGCACAGCTCGTCTCCCTCCACGGTCGGGCGGATGCACTCGGCTCCCAGCTCGCCTAGGATCTTGTCCATGTAGTGGCCGAAAGCAGCGAAGTGGGGGTAGGCCCGGGATCCCAGGGCAAATACAGAGTACCTGCAGCAAGGAAAACAATATTACATTAATGGCACCTTTATTCCTAAAATTGAAGTAACATAGACGATGCCTCAGCTGTTACTGTCAAATACAGTCCCATACGCCAAAGTCGAACACGAATAAGTAAAAAACCAAACACCTGCTCCTTCTATTTTACACCGGATAAGGCGTTTCCGTCGAACTTCGAATAAGTTGAACGTGTTTCTCCTTTGAAACTCGAAAAACTCCGGGCTTATGGTGATCTATCCTCTTGGAGATGTTTGGAATGTTGTCTATGCTTATGGTCCAAGCTGATTTCGCTTTCGTTCGTCGTTGGGAGTAATTTATTACAAACAAAACCGTACCGCTTTTTGCTGCACCGAATCACAGCGTCGGCTAGTATGAACATACGAAGTGGTTGCAGCGTACCTGACGTTGCCGAGAGGTCCAGTCTCCATAGTCAGGTTGTCGTCCTCGTTGTTCCCCTTATCGTCTGTACGGCTCCCGCGGTCACTCGACACGCTCATGCGGATGTAGGACGAGGAGGAAAAGTTGGCACTAAAAACATAAAATAAAAAATGACGATAACTATATACCACAATGAGACAATAAAGTCGATAATGACACTGCAGAAACATCATGGAACTAACTGTACGAAAGATCAGCTCAACACAGAAAAACAAACAAAAAAAGTTTACAATGTTAATGCATTCAGCCCGACGGCCGTATTTTCCAAAATTTTGGAGGTGTCATCTAATGACTATGCACCAGTTGCAGGAGATGGCTCGACCATGATAATTCAAGGGCAGTGCCAGATTAGCTTGGCGCCTGTCGGCGCCAAGCTGATCTGGCACTACCCTTGAATTATCATGGTCAATACATCTCCTGTTGTAGTGCGTCAGAGCTGAGTGGGATAATGAATGTGTTTGCAGTTGAGTACAATATAAATTGTGCGTTTGTTAAAGTTATGTAGTTAGTTATTAGAGTCTTTTGTCTGTAGCGGGGTTAGTCGCGATGATTCCCGCAGGAATCATCGCGACAAAAACCGCTACCGACAGCCTACTATGGACATATCACGCGGTGTAAAGTCACATGCGCATCTAAGGAGTTTGGCAATGGCTTTATAACTGTTAAAAATTCACGTCAGTGATTGTTATAACTAACCAACTCCAACACCTTTTACACATTTTCTGTAAATGGTAAATTGACATTTCGCTTGACGTACCTTCCCGATTTCTCTGGATGTTTCATCTCGTAAAGGCTCTTCGCAAGGGTCTGCGAGGAAAAAAAAATCATTTCGTGAAAATGCGCAGGGCGCCACATAACAAGAACTCTGGTTGCCTGTAGCGTATATTGTCGAAATGATTACTTCTACCATCGCGACAAAAGCCGCTTCCGACAGGAAGAGGGTTAGGAAAATTTCAGATGATACGATTAGAATTTAAACTTTCCTTATGCAAATTTTATTGAAAGGTATTTGATGAGCATAAAGTGGTATTGTTGGATATGAATCACGTAATTAATACAAACTCTCACCTCTCCATTTTCAGGTGGGTCACCGTTGCCGAATGTACTGGTGACGATCAGAACCAGAGACTCATGCTCCAGGGATATCACATCGTATGTGTCCATACACACCACCTGCACAGGTAAATTGTGCTGCATAAATACTTGAAAGAACACTCTTTTAACTCATTCGAGACGTGCCGCCTCCATATACGTGACTTAAGCCGCGTATCCGGAGGCGGCACGTCTCGAATGAGTTAAACCCTTCGCCGCTAGTGGACGCAGACATTTCTTTTAATTTGTTTTGTTAATTTAACGTCAACGCTACACGTAAAAAAAAAATGGATATAAATGGATCAGCAAGAGGTGTAGATCCTTATGAGCCTCCGCAATTGCGGGGCTCCTCAGGATATATACATCTTGAAGATGGGTGGAGTTCACGTTTTTTGGCAGTGAACGTGTTCAGACACTAAAAGGAGAGAATGAATTAGTTACAATAGTTCATGGGTAGTGTCAGATTAGCTTGGACTGAAAAGGTTAATCTGCCACTATCTTTGAAATTTATTTTCGTGGCATGCTATCTTACCTTTGCGTCGAAAGCATGTTTGAAGATTTCGCACAGAGTAGTGGCAAAGCGTTCGGATTTTCCCGTTTCTGTGGCGTACAGAATCGTACACTTGACGCGCCTTGCCAGTGCCCTTCCCATCAATTTGGCGGAGAACTTCACAGCTCTGGAAATAAAATATTTAAAATGCGTTTTAATAAATATATTATGCAAATACAATTAGTCCTTTGCAGACATCTGACCCTACAGTGGAGAGAGAAAAAAACAATCACGATGTCTGTGTACGCAATGAACACGGTCACACTTGAACGCAATAACTTAAAAAGGGTCTGGCTCCAGGCCATGGCGGCTTAACACATTAGTTTTGATTCTAGGACCGAAATCCGCAAATTTTGAAGTTGCCCCCTGAAGACTGTATTACACTTCTGGAAAGAGATCGAGCGTGATAGTTCAAGGGTTGTGCCAGAATAGCTTGGCGCCTATGGGCGCCAAGCCGGCTATTCACGCACTGGCACAACTCTTGAACTATCACGCTCGATCCATGTCTTGCCGTGGCGTGTCGGAGTTGAATGAGTTAATGGTTTGCAATGTCTCCTTTATAAATGTTCTTCGTTTATCTTAAAATACTGCTACACACAAGGGCTAACTTATGAAGTGTGAATGTGGTAAAATGACAGATTTTTTCCGCTCTGCTTCCCAGCTTTTCTATGTTAGAGAGTTTCACTGACTCCCACCAGGGGCAGCCAAAAACCTCTGTTACGTGTGCTTACGGACACGGTTTGTGAAAAGAAAGGTGGAAAATTCTTAGTTGAGGCAAGACATTACTGAAAATCCCTTATATCGGGAAATTGTTAGCAAAACAGCCCGCCCTGGGGCAGATCATTAGAACTTAACTCATTCTGCCCCAGGACCGAAATCCCCAAAGTTTGAAGTTGCTCTCTGCAGGACTGTATTACAATTTTAGAGACAGATCGAGCAAGATAGTTCAAGGGTGGTTCCAGAATAGATTGGCGCCTATGGGCGCAAAGCTATTCTGGCACCATCCGAACTATCATGCTCGAGCCACGTCTTGCTGTGGAGTGTCAGGGCTGAATGAGTTAAACGCACATTCAACGTATCCAGCTGCTTCCGAGCTGAATCAATCACTGAGTGTGACGTCAAAGTTATCGCCGCTGCCTGAGCCCGACACAGCACCGATTAAGAGCGCATTTCACCAACTTCCCGCATTCCGAAGACAGAAAAATACAGTATCTACAGACAAAATGCGAACGCACCTGGCGAGCTCCCTAAACCCAAACTTTCTCTTGGACCTCTCCTGCGTCTTTGGCTTGTCTCGGTCCTTCTTCCACACGTGGGTCTTCCACGGCTCCTCCTGTCGACATCAAGAATAATGTTATAATTACCTGATCAGACATGCCATTCACCAGAAAAAAACAACAACAATACCCCCCCCCCTCTCCCCAATCCCTTAAATCCAAACGAAAAATGAAAAAAGTGTGGCCTACACTGCATTATACCCACAACTTTACACGTGGGGACTACAATAAAACCTATTTTGAGCTACCGCCTTCTTTTGCAAGGAAAAAAGTTGACTTCCTCAAGAGTAGTCTTGAAGTGGAAAAAGTGACACCTCTCCTTAAAGACCATCATTCAGGTGGCTACAGCCACCTGAATGATGGTCTTTAATGATAGGTGATCTCTCATAAGGGTGGTCGCTCAAATCTGGTTCTGCTGTACTACATACAGGATGTGCGCTGGTCTGCGTTGCCATGATACATGTGACGTTTGAAACAGATCAGAATATACATGACGCGCCCATCCCTATAATAAAAGTACACCTTCCCTCAGAGAAACCCCCTCAACCTAATCAACAAGAAACAGCCCGATACGAACCTGGTACTCGTATGAAGGCTTGAGCTTGTAGCACAACATCTCCTGGTGAAAGACGGCGGTCAAGGATCCGCTCATGGGAGGCACGATCCACACCCAATCTCCCGGGCAACCCCCCCGCAGCCGCTGCTCGTTCTCCATGTGCTTCATGAACGACTCGCTGGCGGCGTGATGATCAGTGATGGTCACCCCAGCGGCCTTGAGAAAATGATTAAAGGCCAAGGTTAAAAACACGTCAAGGTTAAAAGACCAAGGTCAAAAGTAAAATATAGCCAAGGTTGAATACTTTAAAAAAAAAAAAAAAAATCAACCGTATTAAGAACTGGCACACCACAGCAGAGACAGATGAAGTATTGTTCAAGGGGGTCGTAAGAAAAACTTTGCGCCTAGAGTGTCTCTAGAGCGCATTTTGTTTTTGTAAAAAAGAGAAAGGTTTCAAGGGGGAAGAGTTTTCAGAGAGATCGGGGGTTGGGGTGGGGGTGGGTGGGGTGGGGGGTGCGAGGGTGGGGGAGGCTGCACAAGAAATCTTACCCTACCCACCCTTCCCATCTACCCAAACAACTCAACCCCTTAAAACCGGACAGCAGATATTTCACATCTCAGCAACTCCCCATATTTCATGTCATGTCATGTCATCCAAAGTCGAGAATGTTTAATGCTTTTAAAGCCACGTTCAGTGTCACACAAATTAACCTGTATCTCCCAACACATCCCGTTTCGAATCCCACCTGCTATCGGTTAACACACTGAACCGGAACTGATGTAATTCACAAATTTAACTCATTCTACCCCAGACAGACCACAGCAGGATAAGGATCCACCATGATAGCTCAAGGGTGATGCCAGAATAGCTTGGCGCCTACGGCCGCCAAGCTATTCTGGCATCACCCTTGAACTATCATGGTCGATCTGTGTCCTGCACTGCAATGCAGTCTTGAGAGGACAGGGGCAAAATGTAAGGATTTTGGTGTTGGGGTAGAATGAGTTAAGAGCTTTCACCTAAAGACTACATTAGAGCCAATGAGACATATCGACCATGATAGCTCAAGAGCGACGACAGAACAGCTTGGCGTCCGTAGGCGCCAAGCTGTTCTGTCACCGCCCTTGAACTATCACTTTCGATCAATACCTTGTTGGAGTGATAGAGTCCGGGCTGAATGAGTTACACCAATAGGCCGTGAAACACTTACCTGGTAGCTGTGCAGCACAGCAATGTTGACCTCCACCAGGGCTCTGTCCTTCCACAGGGAGGAACTCTTACGGATGTCCAGGCCCATGTTCACAGCCACTTTCTGTAACAGGCAGCAATACGACTTTGTAATTATTGAAGACACCGACACCACCATGTGAGAAATTGATCACACCTGACAAACGGTATCGGGACCAGTCCATGATAAAAAAAGAAACACACAAACAAGCACAGATAGTATGTCCGTTAAAAGGTCCTGGCAAATCAAAGTGGCACAGTTGCAGTGAGTCTGAATTGATCAGTGTCAAGGTCGTACTCCACAGGCAATAAATGTCCCTGGCCCCAATAATCTGCCCTTTAGGGCCGTCCACGATACCACGTGAACGTTCAACCCCGAACTAACCAACCTAACCATACATAACTTGTTCAAGGGTAGTTCTAGATCGAACATAGTCGTTTTATCGTCTATGGAGTCTATGAACTGGCTCTGAATTATAATACTAATAAATCTGTGGCAGACCTCCATACCGTTTAGGAAACACGCGGTGAAAAACGCACATAAAGATACAACTTATACGTTTCGAAGTATACATACACCTCTGTAAGCATAAGCTTTCTTTGCGGATATATATATATATATATATATATATATATATATATATATATATATATATATATATATATATATATATATATATATATATATATATATATATATATATATATATATATATATATATATATATACATCAAAACCAATTTCTTGCGAGAAGCAGAGATGCAAATAAATCATTGAGCAAGAGGCATATATTCTCATGGGCCCTTGCTGTCGCAAGGGCCCACGAGAATCTGTCTCTTGCAGACAGAAGAGAGGTAGCTAATGCGCTATATTATCACCTGCGGCAGACCTCAGAAAAAAATCTTGCTGGAGAGTCCAAAATCAGGCTGATCAAAGGTAGACGTGTTTGACTTCGACAAAGTGCCGTATACTGATCTTGATGTATAGGAAAATGACCTACACACTCAGACTGCTACAAGAGCTGACAAGATGTCTGGATATGAGTGAAGACGATTGCGCCTTAGAGGCAAGTCGAAGGCAAAACTATATGCCCCATCTCTCGTCATTTAAGAATTCATTTTCGTCAAGTGTTTGACTTATCAAAGCGGATCATAATTCGTGTGCACACTATAATTATCGATGTGAACGTGTGTGCGCTGGTCTGTGATTTTGGACCTTCCGGCTAAAACCGTAAGGTCTAAAAATCACAGACAAGCGAACGTGTGTATGTCGATTATAGCGTCATCAGGCTGATATATCATGATATACCACATGTAGTATACGATATGCCTCTTAAGCGATTAAATGCTAATGCGCCCATCCCCCAACATGGTTATAACAAAAACAAAAAACAATTTTTTTTTAACCTCTGTCATTAAGGCAATCGTTGCATAACACTCAGATAAAATCACCCCGCCTAAAAGAAAAAAGTCTACAAGGAAAATCCCCTACAAAAATAGCAAAACACAACGACGAACGAACGAACGAACGCACGCTCATACATACACACTAACACAGAACATAGCTGCATTCATTTCCACTACACTAATCTCTCCAGCCAATATAACTGTTATTTTATCAAAATCCTCACCCAAAAATGCACCATCAGGCTCAATCAAACGACAATATTTAATAAACCCTGAAACGTCATTCCATCCATTTACGTTCACCCCAAAAAAAAAAGAAAATGTGTCACCGTGAGTGCTTTTCATTCATAATGTTTCGGCAAATATGCCATCAGCCCCTGCGGCGAATTTCCACAAAGCTGCGGCCCAGCGAGCAAAACACTACAGGGCCGACGTCGACCGCAGTTGTCCCGCGCACGGCTGTGCGCGGGCCAACCGCGGCAGGCGTCGGCCCGACGAACTTCTGCGTCGTGAGTGACTATTTACCCCAACACTGCAAAAGAAAAATCTCTGGGTCGCGAGCTCTTGACATTGCCCCTCCAAGGTACGCAAGCGTGTTTGCACTTCCTGTTCCAGAGTTGCCTCTCTTCCACGGATTGCTGCCATTTTTGTATGAGATTCTGTCTGTGCCCCTAGGCCCGCTCGGTGCATTTCTTTCAATGGGGGTTAATCAGGTTAACCCTTTCATTTCCAGAGAATAACGGGTCTACACTTGTACAGACATCGACTAGTCACCATAAACGTTCCCAAGAGATGGCCCGACCAGGCGGGCAGCTCAAGAGCTGTCACTGATATACTTGATGTCTATGGAGACGCCAAGGAGTTAATCATTTCTCGCGAGCCATTACTGGCAGATCTCATTTCTTGAGTATTTAACCTCGTAAGACAGATACCAGTGCGCAATCGATCGTCGCCCGACGACGGCCCGATGACATCAGTATTGCGCACTAGGAATGTACACGAGCGTACTTGGAACCTTCTGACAAGAATGAAGGCATCACTTTGAAGGACGTGTGCGCGATGGGTTAAGAGCGCTGCCAAATTTGTCTCGTACAAATCAGTAAAGTAGATCCGGTTACTTTTTATAGGACGGTTGTGGCGAGATTGATATTGCTGGCTACAAAACTTGGGCTTACGTCTCCTAACTGTGTGGGAAGAAGGAACGTTTTGGGTGTAAGTAGTAGAGTTATTAGATGCGTTAAATAACCCTTTGCGTGTCGGTAGCGATATATGTCGCGATGATTCATACAGGAATCATCGAAACATAAACCACTAGGTTGCAATCCTAAGCATAGATTGTGCATCATCATTCTACAAACAGTATATAAGTTAAAATGTGTTCACAAATAATATTATTGTAAAATTTGACACAGGGCCAAAACAAATCTTTCTTTGTTTTAATGTATGCTGTGGTGAAGCATAGGAACTACTTGCAGACAAACGCGTAGGAATCGTTCTCCGCTTCAAATATTGCAACACGTTTTCTAAGGCAGTAAACATTGAAAAAAAATGCTTTTTATACAAAAAATAACAAAAACATTTGCGTTAGTTAATTATTGTATGGGTTTCCTAATACACATACTTTTAGAATTAAAACAAAGCGTTTGGTGCGAGACTGCGCGGCACAAACTGCAACACAAGATGGCGGAACGAAAAGCGAAAGTGTGTGAGGAAAAGGCACAGATTCGTTGATTTGGGTAAGTACAAGCCTTTATTTTCCTACAAAAGTGCCTTCTGCAACAATGCGATTTTGTTAGTTACCAACTACCACATGATCTTTAAAATATGCACATTGATTTGACCAAAACGTCTAGGTTATTTTGCACAAAATATGATTTTTGATCTAAGTAGAAAAACGCGGATATCTATTATAATTTTGAAAACACTTAAAACAATGAAAGAATGAGCAGAGCTGAGAGTACGTACGTGTACTAGCAAGTTGGCTGAGCGCTAGCATAACATCTCTCCCTTTAGTTTCTTTGTCGGAGGAATGCAGGGATGGGTCAGGATCATGAGGTCAGTCGGGCACGGTACACTTTTGTTTATGTTTGATCCTCTGGCATTTTATGAAGGAAAATAAGCGCTCAAAGAGGAGTAAGACAGGTTTTTTCCCCCCAGAGAAATAAAAACACCAACAAACTGGTAGTGATAATGAAGTAGAGAATGTAAGTACTTTGTATTAGATCAGAATTCAATTAAAAAAATTGAACTTTGATTTTTCTCTTTCTTTCAGATTGTGCAGCCACTGTTTTCTGCCATGGATAATGTAAGTCGTGAAAACCAAGGTGCCTCTCGTTTTCAACCCACTAACTGGGATATGTGTGCGTTGTGTCAGGAAAATACTAAAGAGAAATTGCAGTGTCCCGCTAATGCCAGTCCAAAAAATCAAGGATCTACGTATGTGACTGGCTGACAATCTGACTAAGTTTGGTGAATGTGGCGCACTGTCACCCGGCTTTTTAAATAGACTTGATGATGGAGATGGTGTTGAAGAAACGTTCAGGAAAACTAAAGCTTCATTTCATCTGTCATGTCGTTTGAAGTACAATTCAACAAAGCTGAAGAGAAAACTTGCATCTTCCGATGCAAGTGAGGAAAGTGGACCTGCTAAAAAAGTTACTCGCAGGGAACAAAAATCAACTGGAGATGAAGTAGTTGACAAAGATCTCAGTTGTTTTTTGTGTGATAAGAATGCACCACTAAAGGATCTTAGACATGCTTCTACTTTTCAGCTGGATGAAAGGATTAGAAACTGTGCCCTGATTCTTCAAGACAGCCACCTTTTGGCAAAATTAAGTAGAGGTGATGTGATTGCCCAAGAACTGAAATACCACCCTGCCTGCCTCACTAGCCTATACAGAGAAGCTAAGCCTAAATTAGACTGCGTCGATCAGAGATCTGATCAAATTCGAAAAGCCTTGGTCTTTGCTGAATTGACAGAGTACATAGAAGAAGTGAAACACTCGTCTACAGGTGACAACTTAAAAGGGTTGAAACTGGCTGATCTTTCTAAAATATACCTAAGTCGTCTACAGGAATTTGGTGTAGAATCTGGCTCTTTACACAGTAGCAGACTGAAAACACGGCTGTCAGCACATTTTCCAGACCTTCAAGCCCACAACAGTGGCAGAGACGTTCTATTGACATTCGCAGACAGTTTGAACACTACCTTACAAGAGGCCTATGCTGAAACCATAGATGACGAAGCTGTCCATCTAGCAAAGGCAGCAAGGATAGTACGCAGGGACCTATTTAGTTTGCAGGCCAGGTTTAATGTTCCATGCACTGAAGATTGTCAGAGCACGAGTGTTCCAGAGAGTCTGTTGGCTCTGATGCAGATGATACTGCAGGGCCCAAGCATTACATCAAAAAAGGGGAAGAACCAAGCAGCACTGTCACTTGCTCATCTTGCAAGTTTTAATGTTGTGAAGACAGAGGGGAAGAGATCAAGGGCAAACGCTTCCACAACGAATAAACATTCCAAGGACAGAGAACCACCTGTCCCAGTCTATGTTGGTTTAACCATACATGCACAGACCAGAAAAAAGGAACTAGTTGAACGCATGCACAGTCTAGGCTTGAGCATTTCATACAACAGAGTTTTAGAAATTTCATCAGAATTGGCAGGGAAAGCCTGCAGACAATTCCAACACGACGGGGTTGTGTGTCCTATGAAACTTAGACATGGTCTCTTCACAACAGCTGCAGTTGACAATATAGACCACAATCCTAGCTCTACCACTTCCAAGGACTCATTCAATGGCACTGCAATATCTCTATTTCAACACTCTACTCAACACTGCAGTTGACAATATAGACCACAATCCTAGCTCTACCACTTCCAAGGACTCATTCCATGGCACTGCAATATCTCTATTTCAACACCCTACTCAACACTGCAAAGGAACTGAGAGAATGCTGTCACCAGAATTAGGAGTTGAAACGACAGGTCAGTGCTGGAGCGTTTTGTGACGCATTTGTATGACAGAGGTAGCAACTGCCAGGATGTAAACAGTGCCAGGAAACACATGTTTACAAAGACAGGCCGCCAAATTGAGAATATTCCTCCAACCAGTGAAGCCTTGTTCCAGCACTGCAAACAGGCAATTTACCAAGGAGGACATATTTGGAGCCTAGCGCATGAACCACAACCAGTGCTTCGCGATCCAAGTGAGTGGACCTAACTCGTTAAGGTTTCATTAACCATTTTTATCCTGATGCACACATTGATTCAAATAAATTTGACTGATAGTTCAAGGGTGGTGCCAGAATAGCTATTCTGGCACCACCCTTGAATTAAAACAGTTGATCTATCTCCTAATCTATAATGTAGCCTTCGTAGGACAATAAGCACATTTTACAAAATTAGCCTCAGGATGTAATGGGCTAAACTCTTGCTATATTACAATTATAATGCTGAAGGGGGACAATCAAAACCACATACAAATGGTCACGAATTAGGTTCCTAACAACTGCATTTAGCTTCTCATTCAGAACCGCTGTCAAAGGAACTAACTCGTGAAGGTACATAACCACACTGTCAGGGTGACCTAACTCGTGTTGGTTCATAGAAGCCGCTGTCAAAGGACCTGGTTCGCAAAGGTTCATGACAGCCGGTAACTCGTGAAGGTTCATAAGAGCCGGCTGTCAGGGGACCTAACTCGTAAAAGTTTTCTTTAAAAAAGCCGCTGTCAGGGGACCTAACTCTTGAAGGATAATAAAAACCGATGGTAGGAGACCTAACTCGCGAAGGTTCATGACAGCGCTGTCAAGGGATCTAACTCGAGAAGGTTAATAAAAACCAATGTCAGGGGACCCAACTAGTGAAGGCTCTTACGAGCCACTGTCAGGTGACCTAACTCGAGAAGGTTATTAAAACCCGATGGTTGGGGACCTAACTCGTGAAGGTTTACATGAGCCGCTATCGGGCCTTCACTCGTAAAGGTTCAAGCTAGTGTCAGGGGACCTAACTCGTTCATGACAGCCGCTGTCAGAGGACCAAAATTGTCAAGGTTCGTCAGTTAGAGCAGCAGTCATGGGTCCTAACTCGTCAAGGTTAATAAAAACCACTGTCAAGGGACCTAACTCGTTAAGGTTTCCTCATATTGTGATTTATTTGCCTCCATCTGCGGAGGCTCGGGCAGCGTCACCAGATTTATCGTCTGATTTGTGATGTGTTACTATCAAACAGAGGGGAGACAACCGCTTGATATGGTAATCTGACTACGGGTATGGTTCGTGAGAATGTTTGGAAATGCTGTTGGAAGAGTCACAGCCTTATGTGAAGCATTCTAACCTAATGTAGCCATAGACTCTCATTAAGCCTATGCAGGATGAGGGTGTTCAGAGATACGTTATACTGTCTCATCTCAAGAACAAATTCACTTTTTGTGTACGTTTCTCAGTATTGCGCCGGACTATTTGGATTTGTGTGTGTGCTTTAACATTTGCTGTCCTGACTAGCGACAAGAGATGAATCGACCTTGATAGTTCAAGGGTGGTGCCAGAATGGCTTGGCGCCTCCAGGCGCCAAGCCATTCTGGCACAACCCTTGGACTATCATGCTCGATCTGTCTCCTGCAGTGTTCAGAGTACCACTCCCTAAGTTAATAATGTCGACCTTGGAGCTGAAAGGGTTAAGCTCCACTTGATTAGGCGTAATTCCGCAGATATTTCCTTTACGGGCATGCGCGCTCATAAGCGCTCGTGTGAACAGCAGTCACGTGGTAATAGAGTCCGGTTGATGAAACGCGTTAGCGTCAAGTTAATTTCGCATCTGAACGATAGTAATTCGCAGCAGATCGCAAAAGCCCTCAAATAATACGATTCGTTTTGTGGGACGTTGACACTAATATTTACAAAAGCATGTTTCTACGGTTGAACAATAAATCTTTCATTGGATGAGCTGTGGGCACTGGTCTGATATGACAATTTTGAATTGAGCGTTTGAGCTCAGTTTCAATGATGATATTTCAGCTTTAAAGGGGGCGGGGTGTTGTCATAGCACCTTTTGGAATTGTTTTTCCCTGTAAAAGTAAATGAAACCGATTGAATGGCGTATTGGTATACCATACATCTACACGTCTAAATTTAAAACTTTATAAGTTCGTGACAATTTGGTCAAACTAGTAAAACAACAACATACTCTCCCACCCAAAAAAAAAAAAAAAAAAAAAAAAAAAAAAGAAGCCCAAAAACAACATAACCCCCCTCCCAACAAAACAAAACAAAAACTAAAAAACAAACAAACAACACCCCGCCCCCCCTAAACAACCATCCAACAGCAGCAACAACAGCACCCCCCAAAAATAACAAAAACAAAAAACAAACAAACAAACAAACAAAAACAAACAACCCAAGCACCACAAATTATAAAAAAAAAACACACAAAAAAAACCACCCCGAAACAAATTAAAAAACCCAAACAAAACAAAAAAAACCCCAACAAAACAACAAACAAACAAAACCAACAACACACACACACAAAAAACCCAAAACCACCCGAAAATAATTATGACAAAAAAACGCAGATATAAATTCAATGGATGATGATTGTTAACACATGACCGCCGTGAAATGGGAGAAATAAACGAAAAGCAGCATTAAGGATGCACAATAAACCATCCTTCGCGAAAATCCTTTCAAGCCCAAGCGCTAAGCCTGCCACATCGTCAGCATTTCCGTACGCCAGCAAATTCCATCTGCAAGAGGCATAGATTCTCTTAAACCCTTGCATTTGCATGGGCTTATGATAATCTAAGCCTCTTGCTACAAGAGACTGATCCAATTTACCTCGTTACTGCTCCTACGACAAAGAAAGTTATAGTGTTAAGCTGCACCACTTCGTCAACACAGATTCCTACGCCGAGTTTTGATCGCTCCGTACCCTGGCACACATGATTGGTGCGTGATATATTCGCTCATTAGTATGCCACGTGCGGGAGAGCTTTAACCTGGAGGGCGCGCGCGCTTCTGTGGACGTGCAGACTTGAATGGGAACGGGTATGGTTTAGAATCTATTTAATGACATAGCACATACTTCCATGTTTAACTATCTGCTTTGAGAAACAAATCCAATAGTTAATAATTATTAAACAATAATTACAGTAAGGAATAGACCATTGTTTTTTCATCATGTCGGTGGCGAAACAACCTTTTTTAAGTGTGTAGAGTAGACGATGGCAGTGTTGACAAAAGTAGAAATTGGACATGGGACATGAGTTAAGTCCAAAAGTTAATGTGCATGCTTGCAAGGCAAAAAAACTACAACCACCTTTTTCTGCAGCGATCGACTGGAAAAATCTGTCTTCACATAATGAAATGGATTATAAGCGCAGACACTCACCCCTTTTAATTTCGTTTATCATTTTATATGTTTCGAGTAAACATAATGTTATGTGTAATTTCTGATGTAAAGAGGAAATAAAGGTGAGACCAAACTATTTTTGTCTGTTTTACTTTTAAATCATGAACAAAATGCCGCACGCCATGCAATATATAAACTGCAAACGTTAGAATATAACCGTGGTCAGATCCAGTATAAATTAGCATCAGCAATGGCTGGACAGGATTAAGACAGGATACAGAAATATGGACATGGGATATTATTGTCCAGGATGTGTGCATCCCTTTCATAAACCTCTTTGGTTATCTTGTCTGATCCCCACACATTTTGCTGAACCTCTGTTTGTGCACATCATACAAATGCGTTATTAATTCGTCTGTCGCAGAATCATCACCATGGCGGTCTCATTACACATGCCAAGGGACTTCACTCAGCGCTGGACAAACAAACAGTTAGTTCGGGGTCAGGGGTTTCTAACTGTTTGTGCAGCACTGAGTGAAATCCCTTGGTATGTGTATTGTCTCTACCAGCGCTTGTCTTTGGTTGGTGATTTCAATGATTACGTCATAACCCCGCGCAAGAAGTAAAGACTACCTCACGGCGAAAGAGGGTGACCAGAAGCAATTAGAGCAACCAGCACCTGACTTCGCAAAAGCCAGCATGTCCATTTTCGTATTAAGCTTTTCATTGCATTAGAATGAAAATCTCTCTTTCACAAAGAGGGATATGCATATTAATCCATACGTGTAAAACACGAATTTTTATTTGAAATAAAATGAAAACCTCGCTTTTCACAAAAAGAACCTTGCTGGCTTTTAAATTATGGCAGAACTGTTTTGGATCATCGTAATGTGCTCTAGCAACAACCTGATAAATGAGCAGTGATCCCCTTAGGTACATGTAGATGCAATTGCACAAAAGGTATGGGGGGAAAACTGGCCAGTCCATGCTTACCAGGCAAAAGCGCGAGACAACTTTATTCAACAGCGATCGACTAGCAAAATTTCTTTAGTTTGGGCTGCGGTTGGGATCATCCACCGCAACATTAAAGTGATCTATGACAATACGTGATTCAATAAAACAATAGTCATTATTTGCTTCTGGCAGCGAATTAATGACACACAAGTCTCTGAAGCAATATAAGCAATATTATGTTTCTGTGTTTTCATCAAAGACCTTCCGCGAAAACAGCAAACAGAACAAAAGCTAAAACAAAGTACGTCCGTAGGGGGGCTTTACCATCTGTTCGATATGTCTGTGTATGTTTATGGAGTGCATGGAAGGGCAAGGGGTGGGTGGCACGTTGGCAAAAGAGAGAGAGAGAGAGAGAGAGAGAGAGAGAGAGAGAGAGAGAGAGAGAGAGAGAGAGAGAGAGAGAGAGAGAGAGAGAGAGAGAGAGAGAGAGAGAGAGAGAGAGAGAACCTAAGATTTTCTAGTTTTCCCCTCAAAGTAAATCAGCGCTCGGCTTGTAATGCAACAAAATGACCCAGGCACTTTACAAATAAAATAAGACTCGACGCTGGGCGCAACAAAAATTAGAGTTGACAAAGTAATATTGGGTGCATTTACTTGTTTACACCTGTAAGGATTTTGCGACAATGGGAGGCGTGTGATATCAAACAAAGATGCATACAACAGAGAAACAATGAAAACAAACAAACAAACAAACTAACAAAACCAAACACCCCCTCCCCCCAAAAAAAAAATTAATAAAAAAAAATTAATAAAAAAAATAATACTGTACGAACCTCCAAGATGTTGATTCTGCCAGGTTCACACAGGTCACGGGCACCGATCTCAGTACCCATGTACCAGCCGTTAAAGGGGCAGGCGGTGAACTCCAACCCCCCGCAGTCAAACAGCATCCCTGACACAGCAGGCAAGGCATACCACTTGATTCCAAGATCGGCAAACCAAGGGTACCTGATAGGGAGCAGTTAAAACAAAATCGCACATTATCCTGTTGTAGCATACCGATGTTAACCTCTTCACTGTGCATACGGGGTAGTAGAAGACCTTTATTAGGTGTGCCTACTCACATAGATTGTGAAAAAAGGGTAAAAATGTATTAGTTGAGGCAAGAAAACACTGAGAACCCGTTGTATCAACGAATTTTAGCAAAGCCCTCCTGGAGTAGACTGCTTTTCCCCCGTTTAATCCCGGAGCCGCATTTCCCATATTTCGGAGGTGTCAGCTAATGTCTTTGTGCCAGCTGCAGGAGATGGATCGATCATGACATATCAAGGGTAGTGCCAGATTAGCCTGGTCGCGTCGGACGTCGGGGCTAAAAAGAATAAGCGATTGCGATCAATCAAGACACTACAGGAAATACTGAAATGAAACAAATACCAATAAAAAAAAAAAAAAATCATTCAAACTGCAAACTGAATCCACGCATTTATCGACTCACTTCGGATGTTTGAGGGAGACCTCGAGAATGAGCTCTGGCGGAATCTCGAACAGCTCCGGATCCTGACCGGACGCCGACAGAACCAGGGGCAGGACATCGAACATGGTGTATTTGGGCTTCCAGCCTAGCTTGATGCACAGCTGCACACAGACAACATTGCATGTGATCATGGTCACGTTCACTACGGAGACCAAGTGCGAATACGATGCAGCTGCAAAAGACATAGATCCTCATGAGCCCCCGCTATCGCGGGGGCTCATGAGGATCTATGTCTCTTGCTGGCACAATTTAGTACCCACGTTCCTTGGGCGGCCGTGCTATCGAGTTAGAATTTTGGAATTAATTCAACACCAGCGCAGCCATCTGAGAAACGTGGTCAGGAAGAGACATAGATAAGCCGCCGGCAACTGTGGGGGCTCGTGAGAATCTGTGTCTCTTGCAGTTAAATCTTCACTTTTTATCGGCAGTCATGGGGTTAATGGTGGTTGGATTTTTCTAGAGTACTGACGATATCCATCCTGAAAAAGACGTAGGGATTTCCTGGTTTAGGACATGACATCTGAAAATATACTTTACTCAAATCAAATCAAAATTCATTGATTGGTTTGATTGGGACGTGACATCTGAAAATACACTTTACTTTTGCACACTGGTCTTTGACTTTGGACCCTGCAGCCTAACGCAACTGCGTAACTTTCAACCTGTCTATTTATGGTATGAGCCTAGTTTGGACCTTAATTGTTGGTGTATTGTTAGCTGTTACTTGTTCATATTTATGTCCTTAACTCATTCTACCCCAGACACACCACAGCAAGATATGGATCGAGCATGATAGTTCAAGGGTGATGCCAGAATAGCTTGGCGCCTAAGGGCGCCAAGCTATTCTGGGATCACCCTTGAACTACAATCTGTGTCCTGCACTGCACTGCAGTCTACAGAGGACAACGGCAAAATTTGGGGATTTCGGTCTTGGGGTAGAATGAGTTAAGCCCATCATTGGGGCGCTACGCTTAATAAGAGCTAATTATTATCATCATAATCATATTCATGGTATCATCTTTCTTCTTTTTTATATTATTATTTTATCATTATATAAAAAGAGGCAAATAATTATTGTTGCCTGAAAAAATGAAAGGAAGCGATAAGATGAAACTTTGGGTTTTATGATGCGATCAACACATCTCAGTCCTCGTCCTCCTCCCCCCCCCCCCCCCCCCTGCCTACCCCCGCCCACCACAGACTGTCCTAATGGACGATATCTTTTTGTAGAACTCAAAGAAGAATCAAATATGCGTGGGAAAAGCCCAACACGCAAACGAAAACAAAGTCTTTAACTACTGCAGAAAACAATAAAACACTCGATTGAATGTTTCCCCCATAGCGTTTTATCAAAACTGCCATGTAAATATTTTATGAAATAGATCTCATACTTCTCGCAGTCCGTGTGTGAGCAAACTGACCGATTTTGTTCAAGGTTGGTGCCAGATTACCTTGGCGCCTATATGCGCCAAGCTAATCTGGCACCACTCTTGAACTATCATGTCATTTCCATCTCCACTGCACATATAGCATGCAGTACTGCAAATGAAAACACATTCGAAATACGAATCGTTGGCTCTAAGCGTGAAAGACGAAGGTCTTGCAAGATACAAAAGAAAATCATTAGGCAGCAGGAGACGTCAACCGCCCTTCAAACAACAATCGTTCTAATTCATTGACTTTTGTTTCGCGGAATCGAAAAATGAACTAGCCTCGAAATGCTGCTGTGGGCATTTAGGGAAGATTCTATTGTCTCCGACAATTGTCTCATGGGAAAGGAACAACTGATACTCTGGCTTGTTTGCTTGTGACAGTGAAGCTTGCAAAGCGAATGTGTATTATTTTGTTTCCTAGTGATACTCTTTGCCACTGTCGATTTGTTTTCTAGGATACGACAAAAAAGTGAGTGGATAGGGACATTGGGGGGTGAGGTGGGGGACGGGGGTTGGGGTGGGCGGGGGGAGGAGGGGCAGAAATAAGAGAGGAACCGAGAAACTGTGAATAAACAGTATTGTCCCCAGTAGCAAAATCGTCTTCGGGGCAACAACGGCCGCTGTGGGCCCGATGACTTTTGCTTAATGGGACACGTACATGAACGTGATGAGCGCCATTCCAGTTAGCAAACGTCCTCGGGTCCAAGACGGCCACAGTGCGCGGACCCAATTGCGGCCATCATGGGCCCGAGTATGATTTGCTACTGGGAGTGGAGAGTATTGTAGAAGAAAACATGTTGAGGGTAAGGTTGAAAATGTGGCTGTAAGAATTCGATGAGAGAAAACGGGAAGAGAACGAGGGGGGGGGGGGGGTAGTGGGGAGGGGGAGGGGAGGTTGGTAGGGGTGTAATTGAGGGGGCAGGGGTGGTTGAGTATGAAGGGAACCAAAGTACGAGGTGAGGAGGCGGAAGGTCAAAAGAGGGACTTAAAAAGTTAAACGTTGCTAGCAAAAGAATTACCGCCTTAAAGACATAAGTTCAAGCTTCACGTTAATGTTTCGATTGACAATCACCCAAAATCCTCCCCCTCCCCTCCTCTACTCTTCCCCAATCACATACTATCCAGGCAATATAGTTTTCAGTTATATATCGCCGTTATACCCCATGAAAGTTCAAACTAACATTCAGGGAGAAGCATATAATGTTCTCAAGACATCCACACCCTCCCCCTTTTTCAAATTGATGGGAAAAAAGTTCGAAATAAAAATCGAGGAGGGAAATACTATTTTCAAGACCTCCATTGTACACCCTCTTCCACCTCTGTGGCATCGATCTGACCAAAACGTGCCTCTTCTCCACTACCCTCCCCCCCCTCCCCCCCCCCCCCCCATGGCAAAAACGCTATCGCACCATTCACCTTTCTTCATTCAGACATCACAACTAAAGGAGCTGCCACCAACACTTTTCTTCCCGTGAAGAACGCGGACCCTAGAAATAACCTACTAAAATCCAATAATCAAATAACCCTTTCTTTGCCCCGGAACTAACTGGAATCTGGAACGATTAGATCAGAGGCCCCTTTCGCTTCCGAAGCTCGTAAGATTTATCATGCTTAGACTCCTTGAGCAAAAGGCCCTCGGGCCGCCGTCGGCTTTAGCTGGCCCGCGCACGGCCGTGCGCGGTCAGCTAAAGCCGACGCCGGTCCGAGGACCTTTTGCTGATTGCCAATCGTCTGCTATAGTCACACGTCCACGTTGATGAACCGACAGACTGAGCACAATGGAGCCATGTACTGACTGATTAG
The DNA here is from genome assembly GCA_036245525.1 of Semisulcospira habei. Classification (NCBI taxonomy): domain Eukaryota; kingdom Metazoa; phylum Mollusca; class Gastropoda; family Semisulcospiridae; genus Semisulcospira; species Semisulcospira habei. Next base: position 99,726,517 of record BTPG01000007.1, on the reverse strand, counting down.
AATGGATTAAAGTTGGACTGTCACATGGTAGATGCTTGTGGAGAGATACATCGACTAAAGCAGCTCAAGTTAGTGCTCTGTTAGCCTGGCGCCTTTATTCCAAGTTAATGAGGCACTGGCCTCATACTAAAAGCGCTGTTAAAAACTAAAAGTGGAAACCTGGAACATTTATGTATGTGCAGTTTTTTTTTTCTCCACTCGATCAGTGTTTCGTGTCTGCGATCCTTACCACCGCGTATGCGTTTCCGCAACTATTTAGGGATAAAATGCTTTGAGCCGGCTGACGTTTTTAAGTCCATTCTATTTATAGAAGGGACTTTTTAGGACGGGTCGCGGTGGGGCAAATTTAATAGCATGTCCATGATGTCAAAGGTGGGCAGAATAAACCTCTAACAATTGAAGTAACAAGATAAAAATTACGTCATGTCTAGTTACGCTAACCTCGCTGCTGAACGTACATTTGGCGCGAAGCGCCGTAGGTGCGTATGTATGTATATGAGTATGTATGTATGTATATGTGTGCGTATGTATGTAAACAAGATAATCTCCGATATTTCTGTGCACACAAGCTTGAAACTTGGCGAAATACTTTTTTAAGTCGGTGGCTAAGAGAGCATTCGAGCATATTGTAATTGAATGTCTTATTACAGACATAAACAACCGTTTATAGGAAGTCGGTTGACCCAGATTAGAGTCCGTAATTTTTGTCATATTTACTTGAACGTTTGCATATAGCTAGTTTAGAGAAAGACATTGGATGAGTTCGTTAGCCAGCTTTGTGTCCTTTCAACATCTTGAGTAAAAATTTATTCTTTTCAGAAAAGCATTAAAACACTACAAAACATTTACTTATAGAGATAGTCACACAGCGGCGGTGATGTAAAAGAGGCAACTCCGTCACCACGCAGACACTGAATAATACTCTAAATATGACGTAATTCGTTCTCTCTCGCGTGCGGCTCTCTCTCTCTCTCTCTCACACACACACACGCACGCACGCACGCACGCGCACACACACACACACACACTTACAGGAGGAATAGATCCTCCTGCACCCTCCAGCGCATGAAGACCTATGCCTCTTGGAGACATTTAGAGCGCGCGCGCACGCACGCACTAACACGCACACACACATCGACGTGCTTTCAGAAGAGCATACAGGTGACCCGTGTACTTAGTATATCATGTAGCTAGGTAAAGTCAACCTGCTTTCACACAAATTATAGCAAGACTGAAATTGTACCGTGAAGTTCTAGTTTTGTCACCATTTTGTCAAGCATATGAAGCGAAAGTGAAACGCATATAATATTAAAATATTAAAATTGCGTAACAACTAAAACTTACGTCATGACAAATGACGTTTGACAAATCAATGACGCGTATGTCCTGCGCCCCTTATAGAACTCACTGACGCATTGGCGGATCTGCGATACTTTTACAATAGGAGATAATTCAACATCAGAATCAGGTCAAAGACAAAAGGTAGAGACCACTCACAGCGAAGACATCCCAACATGTTTGTTTTTTTTCTGTGGTGGAGGATGTGCTGCGTAGTAGTTGGGCTTTGAAACACAGCTATCACGGTCGATCTATCTCCTTAGTTAACCCCCATCTGCATGCAGCCACCGACACTTTTAACAGTACCGGTACTGTCTGAAATACAACAGGTTGTATGCACAAGGGGGTCACGTTGACATTGGAGGCGAAAGAGCCACCACAGACGACTAACTAAAGCGGACGTTGCTAAATTCCAGTGGTTCGATTTTCTCGACAATCGTGTTAACCCATTGCAGCCCCGAGCAGAGAGCGTTCAAGATTGGCTCAAGAATGCCAACATGGTCGGTCAGTCAGACAGAGTCGGCTAACTGTTTTAGTAAGCCACTTGAATGGGGTGTGAAGAGGGGCCGGTAGACCAGGGGCATTAGGGGTTTACTTTTATAACAATTGATCTTGTTTCGTCTTCAGCAGAGTGGGTCGAATTGTGTTGTCCCATGCCGTAGACTTATACAATTTCAACGTTTCTTTGCGATTATATATTTCTTAAAAGCACTAGACAAAGAAACCCAACCAGACAACCAACCGACCGACCGACCAATCAACCAACCATCCAACCATCCCAACCACTCACAAGCCAGCCAGCCAGCCAACTAAACAAACAAGGCTTTTTGTACTAACATTATATATTAACCCCTACGCTGGCAGTGATCACGAACTGCGCGCCAAACGACACACGCTGAAATTAGCGTGAACAAAAATGGGAACAAAAATAGGCCTAACAAGAGACATAAATGCTCATGAGCCCCCGCGATTGCGGGGGCTCATGAGGGTTTATGTCTCTTGAAGCTGGGTAGCGTTCGTCGTGCCCAAGCAGTGAAGGGGTTAAGCAAAGTGTCCCCCCCCCCCCACACACACACGCACACATACATATCAGTTTACTGTCACTGGTATTTTCACTTAAAGCAAAATTACGTCCTGTACGTATACACACCTCTGTGAACTCGACGTTTTTGGGATCCCCGAGGAATGACCCATCTGGCTGTTTGTATCCGGCGTACACGACCAGCTGACCATTCCACACGCGGTAGTCTCCCCTGCCCTTGGTTCTCTGAGGGAAAATGGTGATGGCTGACCTGCAAGTGCAATAATAATGATAATAATAATAATAATAATAATAATAATAATAATAATAATAATAATAATAATAATATAACAATAAGAACAACGCACGAACAACAAGAACGCACGAACAAGAACAAGACTGACTACCGCTGCAAGGGCACGTGAGAATTTATGCCTGTTTCGCAGATAGAAGGGAGATGTCTGCTGGACTGCAGCTTATGAGAATGTACTCTGCCTCTAACTCTCAGCCGGGACTGGCGCCATTTGCGTCCTCAAACTGAATGGAGAAAAACTCTTTTGGTTTATGTCTTTGACCGCAGATACTAGGGACGGCTGGACCGCGGCTGTAAAAGCTCCTGAGAGTCTATGTGTCTGTTGGAGATAGCCAAGAGCTAGCTGGGGGAATGCATGACAATGTATGCTTTTATTTGCTCTCAGATTGGCGCCATGTGCATCCTCAAACTGTACTGGGAAAAACACTTTGGTTCATGTCCGTGACTGCAGATAAAAAGGATGACTGCGGCTGCAAAAGCTCTTGAGAATCTATGGGTCTTTTGCAAGATATAAGGGAGCTCGCTAGAGGGCTGCAGCTAATTCAGCCTCCGTCAATCTTCATTACACTGTCATCAGCAACACATCTCGACCGCAATCTGCTTCTTGTTGGCTGTCATGCTGACATATCCAAACAAACGTCCTAACAATGATCTTTTTCGCTCAGACAAATGACTGATTAAGCCCCTTTGCCAGTTGTAGCTATTGTTAATATTTGTGTACACAGATTTTGTTCACTCGCGCAAAGGCCATGCTACCCACGTGAAGACAAAAAAGACGAGTCCATTTTTGGGGTGCGAAAAGCGGGATTTTCATTGTATTACAATGAAAATCTCGCTTTTCAAGCGAGATTTTCATTGCAATACAATGAAAGTCTTGCTTTTAACAGAAATGCACTTACTGTCTCGCTTTTCACAAAACTGGATTTACTTTCTTTTGCCTTAATTTACACTTAATTTACAGATTAGTATGTTTTGCATGCAATTGTTGGGAAATGGAAGCTTTAGAAACACTTGAACGTCTTCACACCGGCAGGCAGAATTTATTTGTTCTGCTCTTTTTATAGACTGTCTGGTGAGGACATCCCGCGTGTCAGTCAACCAATACATTTTATTTAGGACCGTAACGTCCCGTACGTCGCGAATGTCAGGCTGTCCGCACATTAACAGTGACACTCTTACGGGCTACTTGACAAAACAAACCCAAGACAGTAAAAAAAAAATAAAAAAAAAAAAAAAAAAAAAAACCAAAAAAAAACAAAAACAAACAAAAACAAAACACACACAAAAGAACACACAAAAAACTTCTACAGCACATCAATAATTGTCTTGTTGACATAATCTCAAAGTTTTGTTTTGAATACTTGGAGACATAGATACGAATATGACAAAGATTTTTACAAGCATTTTTTGGACTTCAGGATCACATTTACGCATAGAAACTCATATCATTTTGAAAGGAAAAAATATCAATCTTAAAAATGTCCCACTGACACATTAAAGATCAATGACCAAATGATATCTTTCGTGAAACAGGATTCTTGAAGTAATGGCTTCTGAAGAGCATAAAATAATAAAAAATAATTAAAGTTTAAACACACAAGGAAGTCCGATCTATTCAAAACAAATCTGCAGATAGTTCAGCAGAATAATCAATCTTTTTAAACAAATAACGATGCAAAAGGTAAACGTTAAAGCCCCCAATTCAGCATATTCACCTGCAGCCGAGTTTCCGTGCACATTACTGTTACGCACATTCAGAATCGTGGCAAACCATTGAACCATTGAGATCATGTGTATACATTCAGCTGCCAGAAAGTAACCTATACAAAAGACTTATATATCTGACATAGTTTCACCGGAAAACCAGTAGAACCTGTTTGATCAACCACTCAATGACTTATGTTGCAATAAAGTGGTCTTAATAGACAGGTGCCCTCTCAAGAGAAGTCTTGATGGGCTTTCAGTGTCACCTGAACTCATTCTGCCCGCGACACACCACAGCAAGATATGGCTCGACCATGATAGTTCAAGGATGGTGGCAGAATAGCTTGGCGCCGATAGGCGCCAACCTATTCTGCCACCACCCTTGAACTATCATGGTCGATCTGTCACCTGAGTAGTAATGCAGTCCTCAGAGGATAAATCCAAAATGTGGGTATTTCGTACCTCGGGCACAATGAGTTAATGACCATCATTTAGGTGGCTGCAGCGACCTAAATGATGGTCTCTAATTGCAGGGGGTCTCTCTAACAGGGATGGTCTCTCAAAACAGGTTCTGCTGTAAAGTTGTATTTTCGTATTTCAAAACTTTCGCTGTAGATAACCGCAGAAGTTTCAAACCATCAGCCGCTAGCATGGTTTAATGCGTAATAATCACCGCACTCTTGAAGCCATCGGCTTCAGTTTCATGCATATTCAAACATGTTCGACACCGAATCGTCCGGTCACTTGTCCAAACTACGCAATAACAGGCGACGTCTACACAAGAAAAGAATACGTCTACGCTAGGGGAGAAAAGAACGCGTCAGCGGCAGAGAAAAGATATGTGACGAAACGGGCCAATTCGGACCGACAGTGCTTTTTAACTGGCTGCAAATCGAATCAATCTGCAAGCATATGGCGGAAATGAAAAACACATTAAGAGCAGTGCTGCAGTAAAATCGGATTTTCTCCACTACAAGGACAGATCCTAAAACGAGTTAGCACCCGTGACGCTTACACTTGAGCTGAACTCGTGTATCGAACGCCTTACAACTTTTGAGCTGAAGGATCACAGATGTAAATAAGGCCAACATGAAGCACACTCTCATAAGATGTGTGCAAGCTGGGTGCTCATGAGGATCTATACTTGTTACAATCCGAGTTTAAAACACTTAAGCGGGGGTGAGAGCGATTTCGTATCTTGAGCGCCTTGTAAACTTTCAGCCAAAGAAACTGACACAGGAACAAATAAGTCTCAAAAAGAGGTATATACTGGTTGCTGGACCTAATGAGGATCTATGCCTCTTGCAAATTTTTGTGTGGGGTTCACTGTACGAGTCTATGGGCCCAAAGAGATTTATTGGCTCTTGTTGCATAACAGGTTTAAGACGTTCGACAGACGGCGTCAGTGTCTCGGGTTTTGATTGGCTGCTGTGTCTAAGAGCGATTGCGGTTGGTTAGCTCCGGACGTGACACGAGGAAGAATGGGACGGAATGTCCACAGATTTTGGTGCTAGACATGGACTCACTGGACCACGCATCGGAAAAGGCAATTGTACAGAAATCGCTATAAATTTTCTAGCACAGTGCAACGTATTTTTAAAGTGCAGATCACGCCTTTCGGCCACGAAGTAAACTTTGTTTAGGAATATATTTTTGATTTTCTTGTCGTGGATGTGCTAGGATGTGAAGAATGGCAGGAAAAACATGGCTGAATGATAACACTTTCTCAGATACAACATAATAATAAACTGGCCTGAGCACAAATATACATGATGTTCCCCAGATTATAGCAACATAATTATCACTTCACTTATAATTTTTTATCCATGACCTTTCATAAGAGTTTAGCTTGTCTCGTTCTGGAATGTTTTCTTTATCTTCATGTATGTCAATGAAACAAATACAACTGTTTAAAACACAAATAGTAGATAATTAAAGGAAATGAGCCCATGTCTATAAGGTAGGATGTGTAAAGTTGTTGTCTGAATGGCAAATACATCCATGGAGCAGACTGCTGATTAAAAAAAAAACTTTTTTTTTTACGGCAAGAACTGGGAGAGCGAGACATCAATGCCAAACGATTTTAGTCGAAAGAAAAGAAAAGAAAAGAAAGAGAATCAGTGAATCTTTACTTTACAATCGGGGGGGGGGGGGGAGAGAGAGAGAGAGAGAGAGAGAGAGAGAGAGAGAGAGAGAGAGAGAGAGAGAGAGAGAGAGAGAGAGAGAGAGAGAGAGAGAGAGAGAGAGAGAGAGAGAGAGAGAGAGAGAGAGAGAGAGAGAGAGAGAGAGATGATGATGACTTCATAGCTCCATAGCCCTGGAGAGACTGATAGAACCTGCTAAACGCTGACACAACACACAAAGTCCCGTAACCCGCCGTGACTAGCCGCCTGTTTGTCTTTCCCCACGATCGTGTGCACAGCGCGAAAGGCACGTGCGAAATCGCGCCACAGCCCACACGACCGCAAAGTTTGGAATTTGGTGTCAGGAGTGGTGCCAATGGCTGATCGGCCGAAAAATCACTGGCATAAACCTTGCTTTCCCAGTGTGAGAAACACAGAGGAAAGTGAACGTGTGCTGGTCTGTGATTTTGGACCTTACGGCTGGAAACGGTAAGGTCCAAAATCACAGACCAGCACACAAAAGGTCTAATTCACAACGAGGACGAGGAACATATTCTAAGTGGAAAGAAATCTTTAATGCAATCTGCTCTATGGCGGGTTTGGATTGCTAAAATTTCCCCGGCGATACAACGGGCTATCAAAAACGTTTCTACCCTTCTTTTCACAACCTGTGTGAGCAGTATGCGTAACATAGTTTTTATATCCCCCCCCCCCCCCTTTTGTAAGTACTTGAAGAACTCTTCGACCTATAAAGGAGAAGATGATTAGAAAAGTTGTTCATTTCACGACATTCAAACTGAATAAGTTAATGAAGTTAAACCTTATGTCCAACAATAGACCAAGACATACTAGACAATTTATGAAAAAATATTGAGAAATATTAATCCTTTTTTGTCTGGGCCAGGTCTCTTTAACTCAGTCCCGGCCAGCCGCATCCGGATGCGGCTGGCCGCGAATGAGTTAACCAGCAAAATGCCTCCATCCCCAGACTAAAAAGAAAATTAAAATAATCATCTTGTGGTTGGCGCAATGGCAGCGTCTCACTGTTAAGCTACGTTTACAGATCTAAGCACTGGATATTTTCTCCATGCGAGGAACAGAACCTTACAGTCTACAGAGTGACAATAGCCACAAGTAGTAGGCATCTGCCTACAGGGTCCCATGATGAATGTATGCCACGAGCAGAAGAGAGAGGCTGGGCAACAGACTACACAATCCAAAGCTCGTGTAACGTCGGCCCGTGGTTCGGTTTGACAAAAAGGGATCGCAGACTAATCGCTTTGTTTGAATTACAAAAAAGAGACTGATCTGGTTGTGTGATTTGTTTGAAAACGAGTACATGCTTAAAACTTGTAAAACCTCATGGTTCACATTAAAAATGTCTGATGAGAAAGAAAAAATATCTGTGCAGAAAACAAATTGTCGTCTGCTTGATATTGCATAAAATCTGCAGGAGTTGAATCGACCATAACAGTTTACCCTTTGCGTGTCGGTAGCGGTTGATATCGCAACAAAACCAGCTACAGACACGCACAGGGTTAAGAATTGAACAGACGTAAAAGTGTTATGTATTGATCTCACAAGCAATCAGTCACAAGCATGGACTGACCTATCAGCCAGCTCACAAGCTACAAGATAGAGGCATAGAATTCTTAGACCTCCTGAAGCCGTGGGTGTTTGAGAGAATCTGTGCTGTTTGAGGCCTGATGTCAGACCGGTTCAGGTCCTCAGATGGCCTTTTCCACCTGCACGGCGTTAAACCCTAATAACTAACTAGCTATCAGATCACTGGTTGCCTCCCTCGATTCGCTACCGCTGAATCAGCCGTATCAAATCGAGGGAGACAAACAGTGTGATGGAAACATCCATCTGGGTTTAGGTTTATGGCTGCTTGATGATCGATCCCTGGTCCCAAAATTGGCACCATGAAAGGGATGTGCTGAAAACAATACATGTGTGCTGGTTTGTGATTTTGGACCTTACGTCCGTAGGCCGTAAAGTCCAAAATTACAGACCAGCACACACTAACGAGTGAATGATAGGATCAACACTAACAGACAGCGGACGAATCACCTGCACAATTTTTTTTGACACAGACTAAATCAGTAGGAAGCTACATTGTGTCCCGAGTATTTTTTTTCCTACACAAATTAAGGCGCAATGCAAGGACAGACCTAAACACACATTCTGGCATGCCGTCGGAAAGTTGCGTGTAACACACACGGAACTTACTGAGGGCTAGCCAGAATGAGTGAAAAAAAAAACAAACCCAACAGCATACCTTAGGTTTCCTTTGTTGGTGCCATATTTAATGTGGTTACAAAGAGCTTCGTACATTCCTCGAGCTGTTGTAATGTGGCGGGCGTCGAACACCTGTTATGATAAAGTACAACAGTTTAATTTAAAAAAAAAGAGAGAAAAAAGTACGAAACGGACTGGCAGTCGAAGCAATGGTGAGACGAGACCACTGAAAAGCTATACATGAACCTTATTACATTATTTGTAAGTGTATACCATGAATTGACAAAACGTTTTTACTTGCCTATGCTTCAAAATTCTATCTTGTATGATCCAGGCCATTGTTAAATAAAATAAAGTAGTGTCTAATGTATTGATTGATCCATCGCTCGCTCGACTGATCGATCGATCGATAGATTATTTGACTGACTAAATGATTGACTGGCTGATTGGGCGAATCGACACATCGAGCACCCCTCTTTGAAAACTAGCAGTGAAATGAAAACAAAAACAAGTGGAATGGTGACCTACAAAAAGACGACGCGTGTATTTTTGTCCAGTCCTAAATTATCCCTGAGAGATATGTGCTGTCTGGCTTCAAGCGACAAATCCTTCAAAAAGTAAATCGTCTTTGAAAAATCAATTACCATGTAACAAGAGTAACCCACTGGAGTTAAAAAAACAGATCTGTACTCAGGGATAAAGGGATCAAGAGATTTTAAGGGAGAGAGATATAATTTTTCTTTACCTTTTTGCATCCAGCGAAATGACCATCTTAACTCTTTCACACCTAGCGCTAGCTTTTGGATAGTTAACGATCAAGATGGTTGAAGGATAGTGCCGATTAGTCGACGTTAGGTGGAAGATCGTTGGTCCTCTCGGATGGTGTAGATTAGAAACAAATGATAGTCGCTCTTGAATAAAAATCGTAGCGGTTGACTTAACCTCTTCACTGCCGAGAAACTGAACGCCACCCAGCTGCAAGAGGTATAGAATCTCATGAGCCTCTGCAATTGCGCGGGCCCATAGGATCTATGCCTGTTGGTGACACCATTTTGAATCCATGTTCCTGGGACGGCTGAGACTCTGTGGCGTTGAATTAACGAAGATTGCAGAAACACAATATGAGTCCAGTGGCGGTGGAGGGGTTAAGTCATTGCACTGTACATATGAGGATATAAGAGAAGTATCTATTTAACTCATTCTACCCCAACACCAAAATCCTTAAATTTTGCCCCTGTCCTATCAAGACTGCATTGCAGTGCAGGACACAGATCGACCATGATAGTTCAAGGGTGATGCCAGAATAGCTTGGCGCCCGTAGGCGCCAAGCTATTCTGGCATCACCCTTGAACTATCGTGGTGGATCCTTATCCTGCTGTGGTGTGTCTGGGGTAGAATGAGTTAAGTGTATATTAACCCTTCATTGCCAGTGGCCGCATGAGATCATTGTAACGTCAACGCCAAAGAATCTCACCCGTCCAAGGAGCATGAATGCAAACTGGAGTAAGCAAGAGGCCTAAGTCCTCATGTGCCCCCGCACCTGCGGGGCTTATGAGGATCTATGCCTCATGCCTTTGGGAATAGTGCCAGCTTTTCCTCGGCAGTGAAGGACTTCATTTTTATTACCGCATTGAAAAGATTTATTTTTTTCCCCCTCAGCAGTGAAAGATGCAATGCTAGATGAAACACAAACCTGCAGTTTGCTCCACTGAATGCGGCCGATACATCGGGGCGCGTTTCGCCAGGCGGTCTTGGCGCCGTATATGAGTTCAGCAGTAGTCAGGTCGTACATTCCAGAACGGTCTATGGAACTCTGAACCTCTTGCCAGCGCTTCAGGTGAGCGGGCGTGTTCACCCTGAAAAAGACAGACAACGTTTGAAACAGTGAGTAAAGCTAGTCATAAATATAGTATATAGAATATTGAAAAAAACAACAACAAACAAACAAAAAACACCAGTGACAGACAGGATTCCTGTTTGATTGGATATGTTCGTGCCAAAAAAAAAAAAAAAAAAAAAAAAAATGGAGAAAAAAAGAAGAAGAAGAAGGAAAATGGAAAAAAAAAAGAAAGAAGTAAACTGGTGGCGTCATTCACGGTCACCATTAATACATCAACATCTTAATTCAAACAAGAATAGTGTTGCCGTCATTTTTCAGTCCTCAGTCAATCACCTAAGCAACTACTGAAAGTGATAGGATGTTTTTCACCAATAGACCAGAAAATACAGGAATGGGTCTGTCGATGGTCTGTACACCATTTTGTTTTGTTCATGAAACTAAAGTTTGTGTTGCTTAACCCCAAGACTGCTACTGACGATATCGCTCGGCAGAAAAGACGCATAGCGCCGAGCGGTATCGTTAGTACCATCCAGGGGGTTAAGTCGGTCGTCTAAAGTGCCTTGATAAAAGGATACAATGTCTGCAAGGGACCACGCTAATTGTTCGCTCTGTACACTATCAAACAGAGATGGTTCACCTGGAAAATAGTTCTTCAACGTGCTTTAGACGCATGCTTTTAGTTTTGTCTGTTCATTTTACAGCATTTATGTTGGCTCTTGCGATTGTTAAACAGAACAAGAACAAGACTTGTTGACTGCCAATGACTCCCCTTCCTCTCTGCATCCCCCCCCCCCCCCGAGTTCTTGTAAACCATGAATACAAAAAAAAAAAAAGAAGAAGAAACCAACCAACCAACCAACCAACCAACCAACCAACCAACCAACCAACCAACCAACCAACCAACCAACCAACCAACCAACCAACCAAACCAACCCAAACCAAACCAACACCAAACCAAACCAATCGCAACAAAACAACCCCACTTTACCATACATACGTGTGGTTCCGATTTTCAATTTTCTCGTTGTCGACTACTCATTTTATTCTGAAGCGGCACACCTCTTCCGCCTTAACACGCTCTCTCACATTGACCAGCAGTAGGAAGACATCCGTGTGAGCCTCCCCCTCCCCCCCACCCCACACACACGCACACACAAGCACTTCATTCGTCGGACAGTTTCTATCACCGCACCACGCAGCGTCACCCGAACCCAACCCAACCCATCTCCCTCTCCTCGCCCTTCCTCTACCCTGGACCTCCTTCGATAAACAAAAGGGTGAGCGACTAGTCTGTTTTCATTTCTTACAAGTGGTTCTCGAGGTTTCGATCCCCATGTCTTGTCCCATCTCTTCCTTTCCTCTCCGACCTCCTCCGTTACTATCCCCCTTCCTCTCCCCTACCTCTCCCCTCTCGCTGCTCTCATCACAACGCCCTTTTCCTCACCACCTCCCCTACCCCACACCCTGATCTTTTTAAAAAAAAAAAACTTTCAATGCAAAATGTGGGAGCTGGATCAACCAAGAAGGCTCAAGGGTACTGTCTCATTAGCCCCATCGCCCAGTGGACGCAGTTTATTGTTTGTTTGTTTTTGAAAAAAAAATCATTGTAAATTCAACGCCAAACGCCTTGAAAGAAACGTGGCTACAAAGCGCTTTTAGCAAGAGGTATAGATCCTCATGAGCCCCCGCAATTGCGGGGGCTCATGAGGATCTATACCTCTTGCAGTCGGATGGTGTTCAATTTTTATTTCGCCCTGTGAACGGCATGGATTAGCTTGGCAGGCCGGACGTTTTTTTTTTGCGAAGCTAATCAAAGAGTACCCTTGCGACACTGTGGTTGACCTGTTTTACGTCATAGGCCGTACCCATTTCCATTTTTCTTTCTTTTACAAAGTCTGTGTGGTTGGGGCTGGTAAGCAGCTGGCTCTGGGACTGCACGGGGTACATTCTAGAGGGTGTCACTGCCCAAATAGGAAAAGAGGACGGGCGTCTGAATCGGGGCGTGGAAGGGGGGGGGGGGACAAGGGGAGTGGTGGTGGGGGGGGGGGGGCGTGGAGGTGGGGTTGGGGGGGCTGTCGGATGAAGTGGTGATGACAGTTGAAGGGGCGGGCGGGGGGAGGGAGGTGGTAATGCTGAATGGGTCAGATCAAGCTTCGTTATCCTGGATTATTCGATATCAGCTATCGATCCATTTGTCACATAATTTTCTTTTTCAGAAAAAGAGGAAGAGGGCGGCTCTAGACATGGAGACAATATTGTAATACGGAATGTATTGAAAAACAGAACGTAATGCTTATTAACCCATATCACACTGAGGCTAAAAGCTTCAAATTTGTACACTGCCATATGCAAGCTACATTATAGTACTTACAGATAAGGATATAGACCAATAGCTTTAGTTCAAGAGTAGTGCCAGAATATCTTCGCACCACGCTATTTTGGCACTACCCTTGAACTATTTTAGTTAAACTTATTTCACACACCGGTGTATTCCGAATGATAAGGGTTAAACAAAATGACATACTTGATAGACGGACTCAATCGAGTCAATGAGTTACTGACCGATTATTGCCCATCCACTAATATATTATGTTAGTGGATGCTTCGGAAACATGGGTGTGATGGCACGGGATAGTATAGGATGGGGCAGAGGTACATAGACTAAGGATGGGTAAAGAACTGGAACTGGGGGTAGGATATCAAGTTTGGATGAAAGCAAACGAACGCGCGAACAAGCGAATAATAATATTCAACAAACGGATGATTGAAGGAACAGGTAAGACCGCTGACACATCGAGCACTACACGATCGAATTAACAAATCTGGAAGTTCCTCTCTGGGGATTATATATCAGTTCAATAGACTTACTAATAACAGAGAAAAACCCAATGGAGAAAGAAAGACGCTAAGAAAAGACATTTACAACACAATTAAATAATATTTTAAAATAAACAAATCAGTCGCTATTTTTCTTCATTATCGCAGAAGAATGTGGCAACTGAACTGACTACAATGTCAATGCCAGGGTGGTGACTTTAACCTGCAATGGTAACTCAAGGGTGGCGAGTTTCAATGGCCATGATATTTCAGGGGTGGGGGGATGGTGGGGTGGGGGGTGGGGGGTGGGGAGGCGGCAGAATAGCTTTGTGCCCACTGGTGCCTGAATGGTGGGGTTAGAGGTGCCAAGTTATTCTTGGCCCTGAACTACCTATCATAGTCCTTCTAGGGTTGAACAGCTGGACCAGAGGCGCCAAGCTATTCTGTTACCATCCTTAAACTATCATGGTCGTTCAAGAGCTGAATGGCCGGGCTAGAGGTGCCAAGCTAATCTGGCACCACCCAATTCGCACAGTCATTCTGTCTCCTGCTGGTGTATCACAACTAAATGCATGGATTAACTCTTTCAGCGCCAACACCCTACAGCAGGAGATTGATTGACCATGATAATTGAAGGGTAGTGCCAGATTAGCTTGGCGCCTTCAGGCGCCATGCTAATCTGGCACTACCCTTGAATTATCTTGGTCAGTCCACCTGCTGCGAGTGGCACATTGTCGTTAAATAACATTTCCAAAATTCGTGAAATGCGCCCATGGCGCTAAAGGGGTTAACTGTATACTGTACATGGTCGCACTCCCGTTCGAAGGCACAGTTACCTTTTGATGGAACTGAAGTACTGTTCTATGAAGTCTTTGGCTTGGACCAGCAGCTCCTCGGGTTTGCGAGGTGGGCCCGTCTTCACTGCAGTGTTCATCATGGATCCCATACACCGCTCCGACGTACACGTCACAGACTGTGTGCAACATTAAACAAAGTGAAAATTAACCCATTCACTACCAGCATATTACTAGAACACAAAAGGTACTCGGAGCGACGCCGGCCGCTGACGGCCCGCGCACGTTCGTGCGCGGGCCGACGTCGGCCGTAAGATCTTTGCTTTTGGGGATATTATGTCTTCGAAACCATGTCAAGCATGGCTCTAGTTAGTTATTTGGGTTTAACGCCGAGCAGGCAACTAAGGCCATCTCACGCCGGGAAGGGTAAAAATCTGGTCAGCCAGACTAAAAGAAAGGTCTTACAACATGATGTAAATATCCCTTTAAAATGGCAGGCTAAAATGTCGCACAGGTCTTTAAAGAAAACGTCGACAGACTCAAAAAGGTCAAAATAATAGAAACAGCATAGTGTATAAACGCTCAAATCTTATTAAAAATATGGCACTCTCTCAGAAAACTGAAGATCTTGTCCGGGGGCACATCCCGGAACAAAACCTTCAAGGAGTCTGCTGTGAAATGCTTATACCTTGTCTCGATTAGATCAGCACAAGACAGCAAAAAGTGTTGAACAGAGTACTGCTCGTCGCAGGCATAACATAATGGACGTTCCTCCTGTTTAAGTAAATACGTGTGCCCGATGTGGAGCTGAGCAAGGACAGTCTCCTCACGGCGGCTGCCGCAGCGATAAGGTAGACCGTTGGACAACTTAGGAAGGGCTTCATGCAGCTTGTTACCTTCCTCTTTATCCTACTCGGACTGCCACTCACGGGCTATGTACGCACTAACCACATGTCTAAAATCACTATTAACAGTCTGTGTGTCAAGGACAGGGTCGTTGCGGGCATCGTTGGCAGCAGAATCTGCGATTCTGTTGCATTCGATGCCCACATGCCCTGGGACCCAAATAAAAATGATGTCATAATATTCCTTCATCAAGTCCGCGTAAAGCTCTCTGATCTTTCCCGTGCCCTGAAGGGCCTGCAGGGCAGAAAGAGAGACAGAATCAGGAAGTTCCTTTCTCTAGATCGATAAGCATGCCTGAGTGCCAACAGAACCGCCTGCAGTTTTGCACTAAATACAGATGAGTGGTCTGGGAGGCGGTGCTTAAATGAACGTCTAGGATGGCGAGAGGACACCGCAGCCGTAGCCACTCTCCCATCCTCAGACTTTGACCCATCCGTATAGATACGACAATAGCCAGGAAAAATTGAAAGGAGTTCATTGAGGCTCTGTTGGTATATGGCTGGTGCAGTAGAGTCTTTCTTGTGGGTAGTCAAGTCCAGCAAGATGTCAGGAACTGGTAAGAGCCAAGGTGGAGTGATGTGAAACTCTGTCCAGGTCCAATCCGGCCGCCTGCAGATGAGGTCGGACACGGAAAGAAAGTGGACGGACAGCTCCCGGATGGGTATCGTAAATCTCTGCAAACGATGGTTTAAAAACACAATCATAGGCAGGATTGTCTGGATGGGCCTTCAGTTTCAGAACATAGCTGAGCATGAGGCGGATGCGGCGGAGCTTGAGAGAAGGCTCCCCTGCCTCGGCATACAGACTAGGAACTGGAGACGTCCTGAAGGCCCCAAGACATATCCGCAGACCCTGATGGTGAATTGTGTTCACACGCTGTAGCACAGCCTTGGAAGCTGAGCCATACACCACAGAGCCGTAATCCAGTTTGGACCGAACAAGGGCCCGGTACAGTCGAAGTAAGACAGTACGGCCCGCACCCCAGTCAGTTCGACCAACGACACGAAGAACGTCGAGAGCCTTCTGACAAGAGGTTCTGAGGAAATTAATATGGTTGCGGAAGGTAAGTCTTGTCAAAGATAACCCCCAGAAACTTTGCCTCCCCGGCCACCTTAATTGGCACTCCGGCAATGGTCAGGCTAGGTTCTGGAAAAGAATTTCGTCTGGTTAGTAAAATGCACACAGACTGTCTTGGAGGGCGAGAACGTGAATCCATTGAGAGACACCCACCGCTGGATGCGATCAACGCACAGCTGCAAGCGCCTCTCAAGAGACGCAAGTCCTCGACCACGTGCGCACAAAGCGAAGTCGTCAACAAACAAAGAGCATTCAGAATCATCCTTGACGGCCTTTACAATGTTATTAGTTTTAATACTAAATAAAACAGGAGATAGAATGCTGCCCTGCGGGACACCCATCTCCTGCCCAAAGGAGTCAGAGAGGGTGGAGCCCACACGGATATGGAACGATCGGTTAGACAACAAATTGTGAATAAAAACGGGCAGGTGCCCTTTAAAACCCATGTCCAACAGGTCAGACATTATTCCACACTTCCAGGTAGTGTCATATGCCTTCTCAAGATCGAAGAAAATTGCATAGACATGCTGCTTGTTGACAAAAGCATCTCGAATAAATGATTCAAAGCGAACTAAATGGTCAGTTGTGCTACGGAAGCGCGGAAACAGCACTGGAGGTCTGTGAGGAGACCCTGTGACTCAAGATGCCACACCAGGCGAGCGTTGACCAGGCGCTACATAGTTTTACATAAACATAATGTCAAAGCGATAGGTCGGTAGTTGCCCGGGTCGGAAGGATCCTTACCCGGCTTGGGGATCGGCACCACCACAGCCTGGTGCCAAGCCGGCGGAAAATGGCCGGTTCTCCAGATATGGTTAAAGGTCTTGAGAAGTACAAGGAGTGACCTCTCAGGCAGATGCGTTAGGAATTGATAGTGGATGGTATCTAGGCCAGCAGCAGTCATTACATTTCTGCAAGGCTTGCTGCAATTCTGATAATGAAAAAGGGGCATTATAGTCTTCCAAGTTATCGGACTTAAAATCACAAATACGAGACTCTCGCTTCTCCTTCTCTCTCTGGAAGAAGGGTGAATAATGCTCTGTTGAAGAATTATGAGCAATGGTGGAGGCAAGCAAACTGGCCACAGCTTTTTTATCTGTGACCAAGCTGGCACCATCTCTAAGATGGCCGACAGAAGCCGAGCCACCCCTGCCCCTAATTCCCCGAACAGCCTTCCAGACTTTCTGGGACGGAGTCCGAGAAGTTAAAGATGAGACAAAGCGTCTCCAGGAAGCACGGCGTTCAGGTTTAAAAATGTAACGGGCTTTCGCCCTCTGTCTTTTAAAGGATAAAATATTCACTTGCGACGGATTACGGAAAGCACGTCGCTGAGCAGATTTGCGCACTTTTTGGGCCTTACGGCACTCTTCATTGAACCATGGTACTCTCGGCTTCCGAGGGACTGATGCGGAAGTTTTAGGGACGGTTTCACCCACTACGTCCAACACAATAGTAGTAAAAGACGAAACAGGCTCTTCAGCTGACATGACCACCTCCTCTGTAATACGAGACTGACAGAGGCCAGTTAGCTTTCTTGAGATTCCAGCGCCCCACCGGTGGATTCTCCCCACAGCTGACCGATGACAGGACTACTGGGAACTGGTCACTACCACACAGGTCGTCGTGGACCTTCCAGTCAAAGTCAAGCATGAGTGAAGGATCACACACAGTGAGGTCTAGAACAGAACTAGATCCTGAACCTGGGATAGAGTAGGTAGGTGGGCCATCATTCAAAACACGTAGGTTAAGTTGAGAAAAAACATCTTCTAGCATTTGACCTCTGCCATCATAGTGGTCACTACCCCACAGGTGAGCGTGACCGTTAAAATCTCCCATGAAAATAAAGGGAGGGGGCAGCTGATCTACCAAGTTAAAAATATCATGACTACAGACCCGCAGGGATGGTGGCAGATAAATACTGCATATGGTTATAGTCTTCTTTAAGGTAACCTGAGCTGTGACAGCGTGAAGACAGGTGTCAACACTAACGGGGCTACATAAAAACTGGTTGCTAATGAGAAGAGCCACTCCACCCGAGCGTCTCTCCGAATCAGAACCTTTATGGATAGCATTAAAACCATTAAAGGAGACAGGGTCAGAAGTCTTCAGGTAAATCTCCTGAAGAGATATTACCGAGGGGTTATAGGACTTGACTAGAAGGCGTAATTCATCAAAGTTGGTGTGAAAACCACAATTCCACTGAAGCAGAGAGTACATGGTTAGGTTTTAAATGTAGGAGAAGAGTTCCTTCCCCCGTTTTCCTGTGCTTTGGAAGGAGTCGAAGAAACAGAGGGGGGGGGGGGGGGTCGACTCCCGGGCCTCCTCTGGTTCCTCGGAGATGAGGGGGTGGGGGGGGGGGGGAGCTGCCGCAGCACCAGCTACGACAACCTCCACCCCCTCCATCTGCTCCTCCAATGCAGCATATTTGTTTTGAAGGGAGACATCAGTGTCCCCCTTCTGGGCCCGTACGCACGGCGGTCCCGTAACTTTCTTAGACTTCTGGGCCGGGGCAGCGTTCCTGCCGCCAGAGTTGGCGTCCTTAGAAGGCTGACCAGAGCCAGAAGCCTTTGTAGTAAGATTGACAGGTTTGGGTGGGGGCTGAGGCTTAGGGGCAGCAGAAGGCGGTGCCACCGGACCGGCAGCGTCCGCCTTCTGCGTTCCCTGGCTCCTCATCACCACCGGAGGAGGGTTACTCTCCAGGGGCGAGAGGATCCGAGGCTCCGCCCCCAACCAAGAAGTTGGGGTTTGACAAGAGAAGTCTTTGGTGGGGCGCTTGTCTGCCACCGCAGCACTGAAAGTATACACAAAGTTGTTATTTGAGTTTGGCGCAGCCTCAGCTGCACCAGGGCCATCAACCAGTTTTTTGGCGTCCGCAAAGGACAGCCCCTTCTCCACACGCACCTGCTGAATCCTGCACTCGGAGATCCAACGAGGGCACTTCTTGTCCGAAGCCATATGCGCCCCCTGACAATTCACACACAGGGGGATGGCTGTGCAAGACTCAGCAGAGTGTCCGGGCTTAGTGCAGCGGGCACATAGAGCCTCTGCCTGGCGGCATGTCTTCTGCCCATGGCCATACTTTTGGCACTTAAAGCACCGGAGGGGGAGAGGGACGTACTTTTTCACTTTTAGGGAGTACTAACCTCCCCAGATGGTAGTAGGAGCGGTGGGGGTTCCAAACGTCAGGATGATGGTAGGGAGACGGATCTCCTTACCACCTCGTTTGGAAATGAAGCGCCTGACGTAGGTCACCCCCCCCCCCCCCCCCTGTGACTTAAGGTTCCGTACAAGTTCATCTTCAGACAGTTCTGCCAATGCTTGATCTTTAGTCACTCCTCTAGAAAAATTCATCGTTTTGTGGGGAGAGACCTCCACTGGAGTGTCTCCGATGGAGGAGAACCTCAGTAGCCCATTGGAGTGTGCCCGGGTACGGCACTCTACCAACAAGTCACCAGACCTGAGGCGCTGGGCCTCAGGCCTGCCAACACGGCTCCTGAGGGTCTCCCCTACCAGGAAAGGGTGCAGCTTGGAAACAGGCTTCTCTTTAACTTTGCTGTGGATAATGAGAAAGCGAGGCCAGACGGAAGATGCCTGAGGCGTTGCTTCCTCACAATCGGAGTCGCTATCATTTTCAAGGTCAATGTCAGTGGCTATGTGCCGCTTTGGTGCCATTTTTTTTTTTTTTTTTTTCCATATTATTATAGTAGAGATATTCATCCCCCGGGGGTCCCCGCCCGCCACCGAGCCCAACAAGGGAAAGTGCAACTGTCGGCGGGTCTCCAGCCGACGCACAATGGAGACTGCCCGAAAGATATACTCAAGGGGGTAAGCCCGATTGAACCGTTTAAGCCACCGCCTTCTATCACACTGCTGAATGCAGGGGAATACTGGCGTAAAGCACCTAATCAGCAGCAGAGGCTATAGCATGGTGCTCCGTATAGCAACCCGCATGTCAACCCTGGGATAGGGCATAGGGCTCAACGTGACAAGAGCCGATTGACTAGGCCGATACGACTAGCCTCCCGTTTAGGCAGAAGTCAAGGCCAAAGTGGAGTGTTTCAGCCACCAGGATCCTCTTCTCCCCCGACACGGGTCTCCAAGCACGGCAAACACTTGGGATCCAAAGGACCAAAAAGTCACGAGTATTTTTAAGGACCAATCCAACATGGTAGGACCTGGGTAAGCACATCTCCTTAAAAACCGGACCAGTGAAAAAGACTGAACAACATATCTGCTGACATCAAGTCCTGATCCTGGACAAAGATGGCACCCCTCTGCTAGCCGACTCAGTCAGGGACTGAGGGGACTACCCACCCACGCCACGTGGAGGCCGGTGCCCAGTGGGCAAGCATGGCTCCAGCTAGATCGCAGGCGTGGGAGTCACCGAGTCATTGGTCACGTCTTAACACGGGCAGTAGTGAATAGTGCTATTTACCAGAGTTCAGAGATGACCAAAGACGCAATGATCATCCCACGCCTGTGCGTCTCATCCAGCTAAGGAACACGGATGCGAATGGAGCCAGGAAGAGACGAAAAACATCATGAGCCCCCTGCATCTGCGGGGACTCGTGAGGTTCTTTGTCTCTTGCAGCTGTGTGTGGTGAAATGTTCAGGCAGTGTATTTGTAAAGTGGAAGATATTTTATTAAAGCAGAAACTACCAATATTAACCTCCCCCTCCCAGCTTCTCTCTACGGGGACGGCCTTCCAAAACTTTTGCCCTTCATCACCGACATCATCAACACATCTCTAGAAAATGGATCCGTCCCCGATATCTTCAAGTCCGCCATTGTCCGTCCTCTCCTCAAAAAACACAACCTCGACCCAAACGATCTCAAGAACTACCGCCCAGTCTCCAACCTCTCTTTCCTGTCCGTGCTTCTTGAGAAGGTTGTCCTCAACCAGCTCAACCTCCACCTCGCCGACAACAACCTCCTCAGTCCCTTCCAGTCTGCCTATCGCAAACATCACAGCACTGAAACAGCCCTTCTACATATCCTAAACGACCTGCTTATCTCCACCGACTCGGGCAACATCTCCCTTCTTACGCTACTCGATCTCTCTGCCGCCTTCGACACCATGACCACTCTATCCTCCTCCATCGCCTTCACCACTCCTTTGGCATCACTGACTCTGCTCACTCCTGGTTTCTCTCCTACCTCTCCGACAGACAGCAATCAGTCACCATCGACGGCGTCTCCTCCAACTCAGTAAGGTCCTTTTCACACTCTACACCTCTCCCCTGTCCAATATCATCCAGTCTCACCACTCACACCAACACCTCTACGCTGACGACTCACAACTACTAGACAAAGACAAACTCGACAACACTCAGTCACTACTGACTCGCACGGCTGACTGATACGAAGACGTGAAAAACTGGATGACAGCAAACAAGCTCAAACTGAACGACGACAAAACGGAAGCCATGCTGGTAGGCACTCGCCAGAAACTTTCCCAGCTCCCCCCTTCTCTCCACCTTCAACTCGACTGCACCCCCATCTCCCTCTCCGACTCGGTCAAGAACCTCGGCGTTATCCTCGATTCCTCTCTTTCCATGACCAGCTTCGTCTCCGCCACGGCCCAGGCATGTTATTTCCACCTCCGCCGCATCAGTCAGATCAGAAAATACCTCACTACCGAAGCTGCCAGCAAACTCGCTGTCTCTCTCATCTTATGTCGCATCGACTACTGCAATTCTCTCCTTTCCGGCCTTCCTCACTCTACCACTCTCACTCTTCAGCGCGTTCAGAAAAATGCTGCCCGCCTCGTCCTCAGAAAGAAAAAATCCGACATCACTCCCCTGCTCAAGTTCCTTCACTGGCTCCCCATCCCCCAACGCATCCAATACAAGATTCTGTCTCTCTGCTACAAATCCCTGAACAACTACGCTCCTACCTATCTCTCCAACTTACTTCACCCCTACACTCCTTCCCGCTCCCTCCGCTCCGCCTCCGACCCTCTCCGCCTCCTCATCCCCCGCACCAAACTCAGCACTTTCGGCCCCCGCTCCTTCTCCGTCTACGGTCCATCCACCTGGAACACCCTCCCACTCTCTCTCCGTCAGAAACACTCTCTCTCCTCCTTCAAGTCCGCCCTCAAAACTCACCTCTTTCAACAGTTCTAGCACTATATCACCACACTCCCCCCACCCCAAGCTGACCGTCGTAATGTATTTTCACTATTTGTGGTACGTGAGTCATTGTCTAAAGCGTGCGCATGCGTGTGCGAGTTGTGAGTGCGCGCATAGAGTTATAATTATTATAAGATAAGCGCATTATAAATACCGTAATTATTATTATTTTATTATTATTAACCCCGTCACTGCCGCGAAAAAAGTGAGCACGATTCAACTGCAAGAGACATAGATCCTCATGAGCGCCCGCGACTGCGGGGGCTCATGAGGATCCATGCCTCTTGCTAAAACCAATGTATATTCATGGTTTCTGGGACGGTGTTCACTTTTGGTCGTTGAATGAACCAAGACTTTAGAAACAGAAATGTGCTTACAGTGGCAGGGAAGGAGTTAAACAGTTTGTGCTGTTGAAAACAGCGGTGAACATACACGTAACTCCGGGCGTCCGGAGTGTCACGGTTAGTCGATCCATGTAGCGCAACTTACATGTAGTACTAGATGAACAGCGAAATATTTAGCCCTGATAGTATAAGCGTTGAAAATGAAGGCAAACATCAGCAGCTTCATCTCAAGGTCACGGAGGACGCACAGAAAAAAAGCCGTAAATGTACTTCAGTTTGAATTTACAAACACTGGAAAAACCAAACCCGGCCAGCAAGGAAAGGTCGATGTCGGGCCCACGAAGGCCGCAGTGGGCCCGCGCAGGGCCGAGCGCGTGCCCACTACGGCCATCGAGGGCCCGAAGACGTTTTGCTATAGGGCTCGGGAAGCTGACGTCAGCACGCTAGTCGTGGCGGCCATTTTGACAGGTTACGCGACTCATGCGCTCATCGGGAAATCGCTGTCAGGACAATGTCAGGAAAGTCCTGACGTGCTATAGGCAATAACAGCAAGTCATGCTATCACCGTAGGAAACCGCTAACCAGAATCTGTTTTTGTTTGTTTCCAAAAATGAGTGGGTCGGGTCGCAGAGGAAAACATGTTTTGTGCGTGTACTTGTAAACTGGCGAGCAAAAGAAATGCCGGCGACATAAGTTGAATCAACGAAAGCACTGAGGTGTTTCTTTGGCTCGTCAGCATATCTCGAAGTGTTTTTCATGAGCGGGGTAATTCATCAACACTTGAAAGAGGTTTGGTAAGAGGAAGCTCGTTTCGATGCAAAAACGCTACAATCTTGTGATAACATCGACTTCCGTCAAGTGGCACTTCCGTCATAACATGACCCATGCGCACGACACCACTTGACCAACACTGGCGCTCGCGTGGCGGACTCTTTATTATAATGCTGAGATAAAAATATACGCTCTACTATTAACGGGGATAAGTTGCATGATAAAAATAAATTTGAATACGTGCTGCAAGTGAGCATGTACCGCTTAAGTTATGCAACAAAAACTTCCGCTCCTTGAAGAAAATGCATCAGTGTTTGGTTCAAGTTACGCAAGATGACATCCTTTCTTTCTGCATCTTGGTCTCAGTGAGTTAGACAGGTACTAGGTACGTACTTCACGGCAATTCAATATTTTTATGCACTGAGCGATCAAAGGTCACACGAAGGGAAGCGAAACTTTGTCTTGGTCGCCGCGACTTACATTTTTTTGACGTCATTCGTGACAAATTTCTTCTTCTGTTGTTCCAAAATACGACATTTCTCTGGAATTCGTGGCGTGCGATGTTTTAAACGCAAAATAACGTCAATTATCTCAACTGGGCCTGATTCACAAATCTAAAACGAGGCTTTGTGTCACCTTCACCTCATAAATAGTCCAAAGAGAGAGAGAGAGAGAGAGAGAGAGAGAGAGAGAGAGAGAGAGAGAGAGAGAGAGAGAGATCTGCTGTGCAAGTGTCCGCTGTCCCACATAGTTAGAAAAGGGAAGAGTCCACTTCAGTAGCATGCGACATAATGATAGACGAAGCCAAGCACAGGACATAATGCACTGCATGCAGTGTCCACCTTTCCCCCTCTCATCTCCCCTTTGTAGCTCAGCAGCATTCCCAGTAAGCGAAAGATGCTTTGGCCGATGATGGCCCACGCTGGCCCGCACACAGTCGAGCGCGGGCCAGTGTGGGTCCGCATCGGTCCGAAGTTCTGTTTCCTACTGGCGCAAAGTTACACCCTGAGACATCTGAGTAGGAGTAGAAAGGCCCTGCATCCGTCCAAAAAGAGAGAGAGAGAGAGAGAGAGAGAGAGAGAGAGAGAGAGAGAGAGAGAGAGAGAGAGAGAGAGAGAGAGAGAGAGAGAGAGAGAGAGAGAGAGAGAGAGAGAGAGAGAGAGAGAGAGAGAGAGAGAGAGAGAGAGAGAGAGAGAGAGAGAGAGAGAGAGAGAGAGAGAGAGAGAGAGAGAGAGAGAGAGAGAGAGGGCCCATGCGATATCAGAAAATGATGCAAAAATGTTTCGGTCCCTTCGCCAGTATATCTTACCTCATTTCCAAGCTGATATGCAACAAGCATATTATACATTCTTTCATTTGTCGGGAAAAGCGGACATAAAAACATGTCGACATGTAAAGGTGGGATATAACAAACGTCTGATACAGAGGAACTACATTTTTTTTTAACAGAGAAACATTTTTTTTTGCAAGAACAAAATAGTCATAAAAGACAGATGCTTTCTAGTCTGGAAAGGCGCAAAGTGTCACCTGTCCTTAAAGACCATCATTTAGGTGCCTGCCGCCAACTAAATGGTGGTCTTTAATGACATGTGACCTTTCATAAGGGTGGTCGCTCAAAACAGGTTCTTTTGATACAACAATACTTTCGGAGGTTCTGGTGACACTATTTCTATGTAATGTACTTCAATGATAACAAAACCTCGAAAAAGACAAGAAAAATTAAGAAATTTGTCATACGGTCAAACCTGCAATAACGACCTGCTACCTATAGCAGTCACCGAAGAAGTATACCTCCCCTTTGGGACCTAGATCTGAAGTTCCATGCATTAAGGGGCTTCGAGAGAGGGGAGGGAGGGGGCTTCCATATTCATTGCTTCCAGTCACTTGCTTAGTGCTCCCCCCTCTTTCCCATCGTTGTCTGTGCTTTGACCAACTAAATCTATGATCATTGGTCATTAATGCACAGTTCTCTTTCTTGACAATGCCGTTACCTACTTTACTTGGTAGTCATACCTCCCGTTCATTTTTTACTATATAATCACCTGTATTAAGCGGCCACCTGTCTTTAGTGGCCACGCCTATCCTGTCCCTTAAATACAGATCTGACAGTATACGAAATTCACTGTGATTTTCTTGGTAATCACTTGAATCGCTTTGAATACTATGACTTTAGAAACCTGTTTACATATTGAAATGTTCTATTTTGGAAATCGTTCACATTACTTTTACAAGGCCTTTTGCGCATGGGGATGTGAATTACCTCAATGACTTTCTGATGCAGGACGTCGACAGTGGTCTTGTCATCCAGAAGGTTGCGCAGCTTGACGAACTTCTTAGGGCTGGCCACGGACCCTCGCCGCTCCCCGCTGACCTTCCTCTGGTTGAGGGGGCTGCTGGTCCGTCGGCGCGAGGCCAGGAGCTTGCTGTCCTCCGTGTCAGAGATGTCGCCGTCAGCGTGGTTTTCCGGGGAGTCTTGAGGGACCAGATGGCCGTTGGTGGTGGAGCCGTTGCGGTCCTGGATGGACGTGCCAGAGCTGTAGCTCTGGGTGGCGGGGGCTGAAGAGGAGTGGCTGTGGGCGGGGCAGGCCGGGGAGGACGGGGCGTTATAGTAGTTACTGCTGATGATGAAGCGTTTGGGGGTGTTGGGGGCGTCGTTGTTGAGGTCGCTCTGAATCCTGACGTCGCCCTTCACCAGGACCGTGATCTCGTCATTGTCCTGCACGATCTCGATGGCCTTCCGGCTGTACATGCCTCCTCCTCCAAACCCTCCCCCTTCACCGCCTGCCCCCACCCCGGGCCCGTTGGGCGCTGCCCCTGCCCCTGCTCCGTTGTTGGGCACTTTTGGCGAGGTCAGCACAATCTTTGGCGACCCGTGGGCTCCGTTCTCCAGCACTGTCTCATCGTCCAGCCTGCGAGCGTTTGGGCTGGCACCTGAACATTCAGGACACAAGTTGTGACGTGTGCTATTCTGTAATTTTGGACCTTACGGCCTATGGCCGTAAGGTCCAAAAGCACAGAACAGCACACAACCAGCACAAAACCATAGCCAACTGAAACAACAAAGTAAAACAGTTTACTGCAATAGCACGGCAATAAGAAACAAAGAAGGTTGCCACGCTTTGGAATTTAATGGAAAAAGAAATAGACCGAGTGCGGAATACAGTCAAAATTGTCCAGGCGACCACATGTACAAGGCGACCATCTGTCAGAAGATTACCCATTTTTTGTGTCCCATGGTCTTCTATTTGTTACTTTGATGTCCATGTGCAAGGAGACCACCTGTCTAAGGCGTCTTCTTTTTGACAGTCCCTAGCGTGGTCGCTTACACAGGTTTGACTTCCATGCTTCGTCGAATGAACACTTTGTCGTAAGAACCTTTCACGTACTAAAGACCAAATATCTTTTAGTATGACTACTATAAAAAATATGCATCATCGTCATCGTCATCATCATCATCATCATCATTACCTGCATGACGCTGTCCTGTTCTCCCGTTGGGCAGACCGCCTGCGGCCTCTATCTCGTCCGTGTCAATCAGTTCTACGGTGTCGTCCACGTTGGCGTTTGTGGCTGAGCCGTTTTCCTGAACGGTGCTGTCTCTTTTCTCGCTGTCGCCATGGCAGATCTTTTTCAGCGTCTTCACTGGCGACGGTGATCCGTTGGTGAACGTTCTGGGTGCGACAAACGCACGTTACATGTTGAAATGAACGCTCGTTCAACGTGTACTAATATTAGTTCGGCTTTCAAAATCAGAATTACAAAGAAGGCGAGGCAAACGCTACAAAACAAACTACAAACAAAACAAAAAAAGTAACAGAACACCCCCCCTACCCTTTCCCCAAAAAAGGAGAAAACGAATCCCCCCAAAAAAACAACAACAAAAAACAACAACAAAGCAACAACAACAACAACAAACAAACAAAGAAAAACAAGCCCCCTCCCAAAACACCCCCCCCCCCAAAAAAAAAAAAAAAAAAAAAAAAAAAAAACCCCAAAAACCCAACACCCCCCCAAAAAAAAACAAAAACAAAACAAAACAAAACAAAAAAACAACAACAACAAAAAACAAAAACACAAACAAACATAAACAACAAGAACGAAACAAGTATTACACAAAATTCGTCCCCTATACGTACGAAATGTTTCATGAAATAAACAGGCTTTTTACTAAGTTAATTAGAGAAGTAAGCAAGGAAAGAAAATCAATTAAACATGCACAGTTACATCGTAATCATCATCATCGTCATCATCAACATCATCATCACAATCATCACTATCGTCATCATCGATTTCTTTCTCCCTCGGCAGTAACACCTGATGGCCTATCAAACCTTGTTTATTTACATCATACTGATTCTGCACTTCATACCCAGGTGAACGGTAAGCAATGCATCATATGAGGAAACCAGGCAAGACAATTCCATTGACAAGAGACATGCATACATTCTCATGTGCCCCTGCAGTCTCAGAGACTCATGAGAATTTGTCTCTCTTGCCGAGGAGCTCATAAAAATCTATGTCGTTGATCGGCAAGAGACAAAGATTTTCGTGAGCCCCTGCTTCTGCAGGGGCTCACGAGAATCTGTCTCTTGCTGCTAGCTGCATTGTTCATAAAAATCTCTTGATACTCTTGATCTTGTTGCTAATCGGTAATTGCTCAACCGGAACCGGAAACGTTGGAACATGCGCGAAGCTAATTATGTAAGTGACGATGCAAACTAAGCATATTCAATATGCTTCTATGTGACATCAAGCAGCCAGTCAGAAATGCCCCGATATTGATATTAGTTCTACGTTTCCTTATCCGAATTATAACCGGCTACATAACGATGATGTGAAAGGATGCTTCATCTTAAACGATCTGCTCCATGGCATGCTTTGACTACTAAAATTCGCCGATACAATAGGTGGTTTCTTGCCTCAACTAAGAGTTTTCCACCATTCTATTCTCATGCGAGTAGGCACACGTACCAGACGTTATCCACCGCCCTTTGTGCTTAACGGACGGAACTCTCCTCCGTTCAAAGAAGAAAAGCAGAAAGTTTTTTCATATTAAGATATTTAAACGTCATACTTTCACCTAGCCCTTTTGTCCAGCATTATTTAAGACACGCCAGGAACATTTATAAAGGAGATATTGCGAACTATTAACCCTTTACTGCTTGAAACAGGTCGCTTTAAACATAAAAATGCAAATCTGGCCACATGAGCCATCTTCAGGCACAAAAGTTGAAGAAAGACTCACAATAGCCCATGTATAAAATATTTTGGGTATGTCTTGCCATAATGCTGCCCAAAAGGACTAACGTATGCTTTGTTTAATCCATTACATCATGAGGCCGATGCCGGTAAAAAAAAAAAAAATCCGTATTGTCCTATGAAGGCTACATTACAGATTAGGACATAGATTCAAGGGCTTGTTCAAGTTCAAGTTCATTTTAGTTCAAGGGTGGTGCCAGAATAGCTTGGCGCCTGAGGCGTCAAGCTATTCTGGCACCACCCTTGAACTATCATAGTCAAATTAACTTCAAGCATTAGTGTATCAGGATGAAAAGGGTTAATGCAGCAATCTGATTGAAAAATGAAAAACATTAATTTGCTGTTCTTCAGGCTCCTCTGCTGCGCTGAAGAAGTCCGCCGTTGCACGTGCATGAGGCCGAGAGGCAGTTACACGTCTCTTTCGAGTGCCCGCTCACACGGACTGGTAGAAAAGCTACAGCATTAGTTAACCCACTTAACCCCACAGCCGCATTTGCTAAATTTGTCACCTAACAACTACGCACCGGTTGGAGAAAAAGATCGATCATGATGATTCAAGGGTAGTGTCAGACTAGCTTGGCGCCAAGCTAATATGGCACTACCCTTGAATTATCATGGCCGACCCACCTCTTGCTACAGTGCGTCGGGAATAAATGGGCTAAGGCAAGACAATACTGAGAACATGCTGTATTGGCTAATTTTAGCAATCAAAGCCCGCCCTGTCATCTTAAGTGTATGCTTCCTCAGCCGCGGAGAGGAGCGCCTCTAAACAGTATACAACTTGTGAGAGTAGAGACAAATTCAGCTAGGAAATGGCAACAATACGAAAAGATGCTGCCATTCACTGGATTTAATCAGAAAATCTGGCTACAGAGCTCTTCTGATAATGTCGCTCTGTGTCCATCAGTTCTGCTAGACGCACTTATTGCTTTAACCCAATCACTGCTACTGACGAGATCGCTCGGCTTTTCCGCCGCGCCGCGGTATCGTCAGTAGCAGTTCAGGGGTTACTCTTGGCGATTGAAGGATCACGAACGTATCACTGATTGAAAGCAGGAATCTTTGTTTATCAGCTTCATCAATGTACTGTGCGACAGATGGGGCTCAGTGTTTGGGTCGACTCCTTGACGGGTAATGACAATACCTCTCGGCGGAAAAGACGCGTAACTACTGTAGCCAGTACCAGTAGCTGTCAAGGAGTTAAAATCAAATCAACGACGACAATCGCTGATATAAGTTCATAAAATGGCAAGTGCAAATCTTCCGGATAACTAGCAAGATTCGTATTGCAAGTACGTACATATGTCAGGTACTTTGGGTTCGTGGTTGCCGAGTGACACCGACGACTGAAATTCTGTACATGTATGATTAAGCTGTACAATGTACTATAAAGTCTAACTTTCGCAATCAAAACCAAAATAACAGAAGACGTCGATGGTAAAGTTAACGCATTCAGCTCCGACACACCACAGCAAGACATGGATCGAGCATGATAGTTCAAGGGTGGTGCCAGAATAGCTTGGCGCCCATTGACGCCAAGCTATTCTGGCACCACCCTTGAACTATCATGCTCGATCTGTCTCTAGAATTGTAATACAGTCCTTCAGAGGGCAACTGAAAATTTGGCGAATTCAGTCCTGGGGTAGAGTGTGCTAAGGTGTTTTCATGCGCACACAATGTTACGTTACTAATGCTGTTTTGTTAGTATTACTATTATTTCTATATTTTGTTCCTGTTATTATTATTATTACTACTACTATCATTATTATATTACAATCCTCGTTATCATTTAAGTAATGATAATTTTCACGTTATGTTAGCTTATTTTATCCAGCTTACTCACCGAGTGACTGATGCGTACGTGACCCTTATAAAGAGTTGAGCCGCCAACAGGTAGCTGATAACAAGAAGTGTGGATTCTGAACTTATCTAGAACAACAATCTGACAATTGCCTTTAATATGTGCAGTTGTGCAACCTCCACCTAGACTGTGGGTCCTATCGATGATAATCATGATGACGAAGATAAGTAAGACAATGGTAATAATGGAATACTTGGAAAACTTGAAGAACACACACACACACCATCTCACACACACCATCTCACACACACCATCTCACACACACCATCTCACACATACCATCTCACACACACCCTCACTCACTCACACACACCCTCACTCACTCACACACACCCTCCCTCACTCACACACACACCCTCACTCACTCACACACACACCCTCACTCACTCACACACACACCCTCACTCACTCACACACACACCCTCACTCACTCACACACTCACTCACACACACCCTCACTCACACACACCCTCACTCACACACACCCTCACTCACTCACACACACCCTCACTCACACACACACACACCCTCACTCACTCACACACACACCCTCACTCACACACACCCTCACTCACACATACCCTCACTCACTCACACACACCCTCAGTAACACACACCCTCACTCACACACACCCTCCCTCACACACACCCTCCCTCACACACTTCCTCACTCACACACTCCCTCACACACACACTCCCTCACACACACACTCACACTCTCTCTCTCTCTCTCACAAACACACACACGCACGCACACACGCACTCATACAAACACACAAGAAAAGAAAGTGAAAGCGCAAATGGAGCAAGAAAAAACCACACTGTGGCCGTGCACAGAAAATTGCCCGTCGCTATGAGATACTAAGAGTACGATTTGCATCACATTAATTTTGTAACTCTTTGACTTCTACTGACGATACCGTTTGGGGAAAAATACGCATAACAGTATAAGAGTCGAGCTAACCTGGCACAACCCGAGGGCTATCAAGGTAGAGCCATATCCCGCACAGGCGTGGTGCCTAAAGAACACGTGTTATAACCACCTGGTCTACGTGAACGCGAAGAAGAAATTAACCCCTTGAATACTAGTGACGATACCGCTTGGCGGAAAAGACGCGCCTTTTCCGAAGAGCGGTATCATCAGTAGCAGTAAAAGAGTTAAAACTAAATTTCAAAATCCAGTCCCACTTTCTTCGTGTCTATACCGACCAGCCGTTAACATAGACATGTACTGAAGACCTTGTCAAGACTATCCCTAAATCAGAATTAAGTCAAACATTGCACGGGCTTCAAACATTCCGTGGATTCATCTAGCCAGAAACATTTTTATAAGTTCTGATAAAGCCCTGTAGAAATACGACCCGATGAGAATATATGCTTCTTACTCGCAGCGAGATGCCTCATTGACATGAACATTTTGCGGTACTTCTCAAGTATTAACAGTACGACTGCTACGAGAACGCATGCCGCAGTTGTCGAGGCGATCTAGCGAAACAGACCCTTTAGTCCTTCCTTTAAAGGGGCACAACCTGCTGTCTTTCCTTACTAAAAAGGAGCTCAGTTTCCCCAGTAGCAAAACGTCTTCGGGCCCACGACGACCGCAGTGGGCACGCGCACAGCCGTGCGCGGGGCCACTGCAGTCGTCGTGGGCCCGAAGATCGGCGAATCTTAGCAATCAAAGCCCACCACGGAGCAGATCGCCTTAACTGTTTTGTTAACTATACGCATAAAGATTTCTCAATTCGTACCTGCGGATCCTTCCCATGATGGATTCCTGGATGGGCTTGGTGACTCGTATGGTTTTGGGCATGCCGTTCTCCAGGAAGGTGGTCTCCAGATGCGTGGTGTACCCTTCTGGGCCGCGGAGCAGCATCACGACCGGTGCGTCCACGGGGACCGCCTTCAGGACCTCGACAGCGCTCTCGTAGCTCATGTCGGCCAAGTTAATATCGTTGAGGCGGAGTATGATGTCGCCCACCTGAAGAATACATATTGTCACTGGATGACTGCACCGACTCGTCTTTATTTCGTCATATGCACTGACCGAAGAGTTTTTCTTTCATGATATATATTGCCTTGACTGCACACTGCTAATAACTTTACCCGAGCCAAAGATGATTTCAGTTTTAACCTATATACCCCCCAAAAAGCATTTCCCAAATTGTGGAGGTGTCACCGGACGATTACGTACCAGATGGTTGGTTAGTTCGGGGTTTAACGTCCACAGCATCGAAGTGATAATGGACGGCCCTGACGGGCGGGTTGTGGGGGACAGGGGAATCTATTGCCTATGGAGTACGACCTGAACACTGATCAACTCAGGCGCACTCCAACTGCGCCACTTTGATTTACCAGGATCTTTCAACGGACGTGCTATTGAACAAGCCCGTCTTTCCCCCCTGGATTGCGAGTCCAGCTACCGGGGCCAGGACGGGGATTCGAAACCACAACCCGGCGATTCGCTTCGCTCTCCTGCTCGGACGCTTAACCGCCTGAGCTATTTCGGACTCAAGGGCACTAAAGGGTAGTGCCAGATTAGCTTGGCGCCATCAGGTGCCAAGCTAATCTGGTACTACCCTTGAATTATCATTGTCAATTTATCTCCTGCTGCAGTGCGTCGGGTCTAAATGGGTTAAGTCTGTCATTTAACCCCTTTGCCTGCTAGTGACGATACCGCTCGGCGGAAAAGACGCATGTACCCGCCTTTTCCGCCCAAGGGTATCGTCAGTAGTTTTAAATGGGTTGGGACAATATAGTTTATTGAAAACAGTTTTGTTCTCAGCAAACATATTAATCATAATCATCATACTGATAAACAGTATCATTAAAACAACCATGTCATCTAATAAAGAGAAAGAGAAAATATCATTTGTCATGTGTTCCATTGTGCTACAATAAAACATTGGAATACGCACAGGCGTCCGGTTTCATTAGCACAGAGACCCACTCAGACGTAGCTAGGACATCCAACGATAATTAATAATACAACTAATAATAATTAAGCTAATACATCTAATAATGTTTAAGTTATGGCATCTAATAATAATTAAGCTATCACATCAAATAATAATTAAGCTATGACATCTAATAATAATTAGGCTAATACATCTAATAATAATTAAGTTGACAACTAATAATAATAAAGCTATGACCTCTTATATTAAGCTAAAACATCAAAATAACACATCCTTAAAAAAAAATCATGCAGGCAGATCTATACAACTGTGAACTAGTCTGTGCGTTTGGACCTGTGCGGCTTCATGAGCAGCGTCTCTGTACCTCCATCGCCTCATATACTGACGAGCAATTAAAGAAACACGACATTTTTGGAATCATCGGAAACACTTCAGTGTTTCCGATGATTCCATAAATGTCGCATTTCTTTGGCTCGCCAGTATGCATGCAGGTACATATATGCCCTAGACAATAAATACATTTTTGTGAAAAGCGATATTTTCATTGAATTGCAATGATAATCTCGCTTTTCACAAAAAATGGACTTACCGTCTTTTACTTTTTCTCGTTTAAAATTTTGCTCTGGCCTGACAAGGAGTGTGCCAGTTATAAGAGAGTTCATTTAATTTCTTTCGCTATTTCGCAAAAGGTCGTAAGTCGCTTTTTGAGAAAAGTGAGATTTGTATTGTTAAACAATAACAAGATGGGATGAACAATAACCCTCAACGTCTCTTCTATATGAGAGCTGTCCTCGCTGTCAAGGATCTCTACCTTTTGTCTTTGACCTGATTCTGATGTTGAAATATCTCCTATTGAACAAGATGAGGATTTAATCCTAAAGTCTACCGAATAGTTTGGAGCTCAAATGCGTTTTTCTTTTAGGGACATTTACAGTTGCTCATATTTGTAAGCTTGTCTTTCTGATCCATTTCCCTCCTCTCTAAGCCAACGTCTGATCAACACACACGCCGGCACACACAAATAAAGACGGACACACGGCTCTTCCCGCCATTAGTACGCTCTGTGAGCTGGAGTAGCGACAGGAATTCTGAAGAAAAAAAGCACGAGCAACAAAATGACGTCACTATAAGCTTGACGTCATGGCATTGCTAGTCTCACGACACCGTGTACACCGTGACGAAATTGATGTTTCACGTCATTCATCCGAAAGGCACGCAGCATCTTTCAGGGCTGACTGTTTGATGGGAGTATATAGTGGATCCAAAACTTGAAAAAATGAATTAATTAATATTCCAGAATTGAAGAGGCACAAAGCTGGCTAACGAACGCTTCCAATGACTTTCTCCAAACTAGCTATATCGAAAATTGTAAGTAAATATGACAAAAATTACGGACTCTAATCTGGGTCAACCGACTTTCTATAAATGGTCTGTATGTCTTCAAGGAGACATCCTGTTACAATATGCTCGGAAGGCTCTCGTAGCCACCCCTTGAAGAAAGTATTTCGCCAAGTTTCAAGCTTGTGCGTACAGCAATATTGAAGATTCTCGTGTTTACATACGCACGCACGCACGCACGGCGTTTCGCGCCAAATGTACGTTCAGCAGCGAGGTTGGCGTAACTAGTAATGACGTAATTTATTTCTCGTTACTTCAGTTGTCAGAGGATTAGGCCTGCCCGCCTTTGACATCATGGACATGCCGCTATTAAATTCGCCCCACCGCGACCGGTCCTAAAAAGTCCGTTCTATAATAGAAGGGACTTAAATAATCTTGCTTTTCTCAAAAACGGACATATTGGCTTTTGCCATGTAACGGCAGATTCGCAGCACGGCCGGAATTGTCAACGATTACTTTTTGTTCTTGTGAATTTTAACGTAAGCCTGCTCACTAGCCCTACCTCTGAACCCGTTTAGTGCAGAGAAACATTGAAACCACACAACGGCAAGAAGTATAGATCCTCATGAGCCCCCGCAGTTGCGGGGGCTCATGAGGATCTATGCCTCTTGCTGACACCACTTTGAATCTATGTTCCTGGGACGTCTAGGGTATTTGGTCTTGAATAAACGAAGATTGCAAAACACAGTCTGCGTCAGTTGGCACTGAACGGCTTAATAAAAAAAATCCTTCCCCACCAATCAATCACCGAGCGAATTAACGAAAAAAACAACAACATATAAAACAAACAAACAACAACAACAAGAGAAAACAAGAAGGAAACAAACTGAAAATACAAAATAAACCAATCTAAATCAAAGCGGACGAAACCCCCCCCCCAAAAAAAAAAAAAAATAAAAAAATAAAAAAAAATTGGTACGATTAATCAAAGCATCTAAAAAAACAAAAAAGCCCAACAAACAAACAAACAAACAAACAAACAAACAAACAAACAAACAAACAAACAAACAAACAAACAAACTCTCACCTGCACCAAGCCGCTCTCCTCAGCAATGCCACCGGCGACGAGGTCAGCAACGACGACGAGCGGTTTCTGTGTGCGCTGTTTGACGAGAAATCCCAGTCCGCCATGTTTCTGTTTCACCAGCTTCACGCGGATCGTGTTCGGCAATGCCTCCGTAGTTGTCGACGGCATTTTGAAAAATAAGAAAAAGAAATTGCAGATCTGTCACTTCTGCTGCTTGTGTTTCGTCGGTTCACACTCAGGAAGCGGGGATCAAACCATAATTTCCCCGAGTAGTTGGAAACAGTCTGATGTTACCACTGGTCCGTCATGATCGGGAGCGAAATCGTTGATGAAGATAGTTATAAGCACAGCTGCAGTGCACGTGTTGATGGCTTGTTTTTTTTGGTATTTGTCAATACTTTGTAAGCGTTTTGTCGATATTTTGTGGATGTTGTATACAGCGTAGGTCAGTCTTGCGGAACTTTGTATGTTCTGGTCTGGTGGGCAGATTTTTGCTGATACGTCTCTTTATACTTTATAGGTGAAAAGAGGCTGCAGGTATTTGCGCGTCTGATATGCAGTCCATATATGCACAATGACGTTTATGGGTGTGCCACATGCTTTCGACTATTGCATAAAAGGCTTACACCAGCTAAATGCGCTCTTTTATAGGGATTATTAATAAAACGCACAATTTGATTCGTACGACCGCACATGTAACGAATCTAAAATAACAATGTCTTGAAAACGTTCACACTTAACGCTTCAATGGCAATATACAAACTAGCTGTGTCCATTAACCATCGAAACAATCTACTGGTTACCACATACAGATTAAAGTGCGCTAAAGGATTCAAGTAAATTGCACAAAATAAGAAGCTGTTGTTGTTCAATGCTTGCTCTAATGACTTCAAACGCAATACCAGGTATATAGGCTGCCAATATGTCCTGCGGTTGTGCAACATCCAAGGTATGTTTTCTACACGGACTGCAGGGTTTTGTGCCAGAAACAGTTCGTTTGGCGACGCTGGTTTAGATGTGAAGTGTTTTACGTGTTTTATGGACAGTCCGCTTTAAAGTCCAACTGTATTTTCCCAGTGGTTTCACTATTGATCCAATGTTTCTCCGTGGTCAGAATGGTTAGCTCAAAACACAGCAAAAACACTCGCAGGTCACCGACAACTGTGTGAACAAGAGCCTAGCCCAGTTCCTTGTCAAGGCATCGACATCACTAGACTGAAGATAAGCCTGAAAATCCTCCCTCAAGCTCAACTGTGATGTCTTGGGCGATGTTGTGGACGCTAGCAACCACTTTAAAAGAGTAAAAAAAACCAAACACGTGCGTTATGCCAGGCGAGTGCACGCACGTACCAGCCACAGTCACACGAATACACGATGAGAAAAGATCCCAAATCCAGCTGTAATGTGCATGCCGTGATCACTCCGGCACGAGCAGAATTACGTCAAATCCTCTTCCCGGCGTACAGCGCGGCTGCGCCAAATTGTGCGCAAACTTCTTGGCGGTGTGGTATACGAAGAATCAGCCAAAGAAAAACAAGCTCTGCAGTGGTATACGAGCTTGTCCGCCAATCAATGATCGTTGTCGCTGTGACGTAGTCAGTGCTGAAACAAAAGAAGAGAACGCTATGAGAGCGGTCAGCATTTCCTTCGACCCGTTCACTGCCGAGAAAGTTTGCACACCACCCAACCGCAAGAGGCACAGATCCTCAGTTGCGGGGGCTCATGAGGATCTGTGGCTGAAACCACTTTGTATCCATGTTCTTTGGACGGCTGGAGCTATCTGGCGCTGAACTATCAAAGCTTTCAAAAGCCCACAACCTGCGTCCACTAGCAGGGAAGGGGTTCAGAAAAACGCCTCCATTCGCTA
Source organism: Semisulcospira habei (assembly GCA_036245525.1). Classification (NCBI taxonomy): domain Eukaryota; kingdom Metazoa; phylum Mollusca; class Gastropoda; family Semisulcospiridae; genus Semisulcospira; species Semisulcospira habei. Next base: position 99,688,769 of record BTPG01000007.1, on the reverse strand, counting down.
GAGGAACAGCAGCTTGCTGGGGCTCATGAGGATCAATGTCGCACGCTGAACTGAACCCATTTACTACTGTGTAATAGACTACGGGTCAAAAGGCAGAGGTTATCGTACGTTGAATCTACGTTTGTTCAAGTACCAGCACGCGACTTAAGTGCTGCATGTTGTAGGAAAAAAATAATAGCGTAGGACTCGAGTGTGTTATGCGACTGCGTAAGAAAAAAGTCAGCCCAACCCTCACCCCCTCAACATCCTTTTGCCCTTTATAGCCCTGGGGAAATATTGAACGCTTGTTTTGACTAAAGTGTCATGTAAGGAACGAAAACTATGTCATGGCGAGCGATAGTAATAAATACGAATCTACTAGGTGAGCCTACACACGTCACGTAAATGAACGAGGATGATATACATGTATTGCTTGGTATTTGGTATATCACGACAGGAAGAGTAAATATTTTTTTCTGCCGATAGTTTTGTGCCTCTGACTGGCTCCAAGTGTCAACAAGATATGGCGACATACATGGCGCCGTATCTTATTGACTCTCCGCAGAACGCAAAAGCCATCGGGCCTAAATCGGACGCATTGGGCCCGCGCACATTCGTGCACGGGCCCACTGCGGCCCCAAAGCCTTTTGCGTACTGGGTCGGGGCCAGTCAGGGGCACAACTGACTTGGCAGAAAGTGTTTTGATTCCCCCCCCCTTGAATAGATTTACCCCATGGTCCATGCAGCCATATGCAATAGACTGAGAAAGTGATACAAATTATTAACCACTACACTGACAGAAAAAAAAAGCGAACACTATCGAAATGCAAGAGGCAAGGATCCGCATGAACCCCGCCCTCGGAATCATTATATCAAATCTGAAGTGGGCCTAACTGCGAGTGGTTGGAGTGGTGGGGGTGTGGGCGTGTGTGGAGTGTGTATGAAAACTGCAACATCACGTTCAGCATAGAAATATAAAAAGGAGAATGTTTATCATCTTCTATTACGCGTTACTCCCGAATTCCCTGCCGCGAAAATTTGAACAGGATCTAACTGCAAGAGAAACGGATCATCCTGAGCCAGCGCAGTTCGTGGACTCATGAGGATCTATGCCTCTTGTTGACACCCACTTTGTGTGTACGTTCCTTGGACAGCTCGGGCTCTTTGGTATGTAGAATTAACACAGATTTCAGAAACAAATTTTGCGAACAGTAACAAGTGAAGGCGTTAACTCATTCGCGGCCAGCCGCATCCAGATGCGCGGCTTATGCCGCGCATCCGGATGCGGCTGGCCGCGAATGCGTTAATGATTATTAAACAGAAAGCTGCCATTGGACTTAGGATCACGTTTTTGAAAGCAATCTAAACTCAACCTCTAAGATGTTGCCTCAAAAGAAAACGGATACAAACTGGTTTTCAGCAAGAGGCATAGATCCTCATGGGCCCCCGCAAATGCCGGGGCTCATGAGGATCTATACCTCTTGCAGTTGGGTGGTGTTCAAATTTTCAGTCTTGACAGTAACGGGTTTAACGCGCGTTTTGAGTGTTTTCACCATACAGATTTAAAAAAACAAAACTAAAAGACGAGTAAGATGTTTTAATATATTGTAAGGAGAGTGATGTCATCATAGTACAATACTAGGGAGTGTCGTACACTATTTTTACAGGAAAAACTGGAGTTGAGTGACCGACCAATCCTAGCGCCGAAACATTTCTCTGTGCCCGCTGTTTCTGCCATGACAACGGTGTGTACAGGTCCAGACATAAACTTGACGTATTGAGCACTGGACCGTGTGTTGTGATATGTCAGTCGAATCAGAGTGACTGAAAACCTTAAATGACGTTGTGCTTGAATAAACCCTTTGGCTGTCGGTAGCGCTTTTGGTCGCGATGATTCCTGCAGGAATCATTGAGACAAAAAGCGTTACAGACAGCCTAAGGCCGGTTAATCTTTTCATGTATCATGTTGAGTCAAAGGCACAAAACCGAGAGAGAGAGAGAGAGAGAGAGAGAGAGAGAGAGAGAGAGAGAGAGAGAGAGAGAGAGAGAGAGAGAGAGAGAGAGAGAGAGAGAGAGACAGAGAGAGAGAGAGAGAGAGAGAGAGAGAGAGAGAGAGAGAGAGAGAGAGAGAGAGAGAGAATGATGACGATGAAACGTTTTTATTCAGGATAAAACGTTTTAGGCATAGCAATGCCTATCTTCCAAACTGTCCTGCTACTCTACACATATAAAAATACATCAGACGATACAGCAAAAGATAAAACATATAAGTAAAAAGACCCATCCCCCCCCCCCCCCACCATCAGAGAAAAAAAATAATAATAAAAAGTAAAATACAAAAGGAATTAAAACAATATATATATACTTGTATGAACGTGACATGTTAATGCAGACAGTCAAACTATTACATAATCTGCAGCAATCTTCTGTGCTGGAGCAACATACTAAGCAGAAAGATAGAACATTCACATCGACAGCAGATATTTATGGACGCGAGCTCTGAAGATAGATAACTTTGAAATAGACTTTAAATGAGAGGGCAAGTTATTCCATGACTTAGCACCGGAAAATGATATGCTAGATTTGAAGATGTCGATTTTCGGTTTTGGGAGATGGAGTAAGCTGTTCCTCGTGTTCTCTCTATTCGTGTGGGAAAACAGCTCACGGAGATAGGGAGGGGCGGCATCGTTTAGAATTTTTTGCACAAGTAAGCATCTATTAAGTTCCAAATGTTTACTGAGTGGTAGGATATTAAGGGCCTTCAGTCTTTCATCGGTAGGGGACGAACCAGGAAGAATAAGCTTAATACCTCGCCGGTAAAGGGAATTAAATTTTTTCAAATGAATGTCTCCACAGCCGTCCCAGATATTGGAAGCATAATTACAATGTGTCTTGATGTGTGCGTTAAAGAATAGTTTTCGAGCATCAATGTCAACTATACGACTTAATTTGGATAATAAAAAGAGATTCTTCGAAATAGTTTTACAGGCAGTTTCTATGTGAGGCTCCCAGCTGAGCTGTTCGTCGACTGTCACTCCTAACAAACGATGTTTTGACACTTGCTCTATGGGCTGAGAGTGAAGGGACAGATCAAGGGGTTGCAAACCACGTTGATGCTTTTGGCGTGTCGTCACCAACATACTTTTAGTTTTAGGAATACTAATAATCATATGAGTTTCTTCACACCAAGTTGACACTTCATTTAAACTATGTTGGAGGACAGCGCTCACAGTTGAAACATTTTTATCAGATACATGTAGTGATGTATCATCAGCAAATAGTTCACAGTTTGTGTCGAGGTGTGATATTGACAGTGGAAAAGAGAGAGAGAGAGAGAGAGAGAGAGAGAGAGAGAGAGAGAGAGAGAGAGAGAGAGAGAGAGAGGAGAGAGAGAGAGAGAGAGAGAGAGAGAGAGAGAGAGAGAGAGAGAGAGAGAGAATGATGACGATGACGTTTTTATTCAGGATAAAATGTTTTAGGCATAGCAATGCCTATCTTCCAAACTGTCCTGCTACTCTACAAATATAAAAATACATCAGACGATACAGCAAAAGATAAAACATAAGTAAAAGGACCCCCCCCTCCCCCCCCCCAAAAAAAAAAAAAAAAAAGAAAAAAAAAGAAGAAATTACATATATATGTGTGTGTGTGTGTGTGTGTGTGTGTGTGTGTGTGTGTGTGTGTGTGTGTGTGTGTGTGTGTGTGTGAGTACCACAAAATTGCCTAGGTGTTGCCCTTTCAAAGTTAGTCTGTCTTCTTCCACTGCAACACCTCATAAAGCTTTAGGGATGCAATCCGCGCTGTACTAGTGGTGCTACCAGTAAATTCTGGAGGCGGCTTCTAGTACATGCGTTGTGTTTGCAATTTCAGGTTACGCCGTATGCCTACCTGAAGAGCCCCCACCCCCCCCCCCACCCTTGGGGCGAAACCGGTCGTAGGCGGCAAAAAACTTAAATCTACTCAGCAGGTCCAATATCTGTTTGGAAATATTTTCGAGCATCCTCTCTTGGGGGGAAGGTCTGGATATTCTCCAGCGGATGGTGGAACGCCTGGGGGTAGTGCCTACTGCTTTATGTGGTAGGTGTTCAGTGGAAGGCTCAAAATGATAGGTCTGTCATTCCTTCTCTATCACTACCCTCTCCTTTCTAGAACTAGTGAACGATGCATTCACAAAAAGGACAGCTGATGTCCTGATGACACAATGCAAGCTTACCAGCCTAGAATTCCATGGCATTAGCACAGTATTCTCAGAATTGAATAAAAAATTACGTCCCTTGGAGCAAATCTGATTGAGTGCCTTTTTTGTCTTCGGGCGACGCCTCTGTTAAAAGTAAAGAATAATTGTACCACAAAATTGCCTAGATGTTGCCTTTTCAAAAGTAGTCTGTCTTCTTCCATTGCAACACCTCATAAATCTTTAGGGATGCAATCCGCGCTATACTAGTGGTGCTACCAGTAAATTCTTTAGGCGGCTTCTAGTACATGCGTTGTGTTTGCAAGAGCCCCCCCCCCCCCCCTCAAGGTTCTGATATAGCTCAGGCGGTTAAACGTCGGAGCAGGAGAGCGAAGGGAATCTCCGGGTCGTGGGTTCGAATCCCGTCCCGGCCCTGGTAGCTGGACTCACAATCCAGGGGGGAAAACGGATTTGTTCAATAGCCTGTCCGTTGAAAGGTCCTGGTAAATCAAAGTGGTACAGTTGGAGTGCGCCTGAGTTGATCAGTGTTCAGGTCGTACTCCATAGGCAATAGATTTCCCTGTTCCCCATAACCCGCCCGTCAGGGCCGTCCATGATCACCTCGGTGCTGTGGACGTTAAACCCGAACTAACCAACCAACCAACCAGCCCCCCTTGGGCGAAACCGGCGGTAGATGGCAAAAAAATTAAATCTACTCAGCAGGTCCAATATTTGTTTGAGAATATTTCTAGCATCCTCCCTTGGGGGGAGGTCTGGATATTATCCAGCGGATGGCGGGGTGCCTGGGGGTAGTCCCTGCTGCTTTATGTGGTAGGTGTTCAGCAGAAGGCTCAAAATGAGAGGTCTGTCATTCTTTCTCTCCCACTACCCTCTCCTTTCTAGAACTAGTCAGCGATGCAGTCACAAAAAGGACAGCTGATGTCCTGATGACACAATGCAAGCTTACCAGCCTGGAATTCCATGGCATTAGCACAGCATTCTCAGAATTGAATGAAAATATATATATATATATAAGATTATTAGATAATAGGAAACTTGTCACTAACTATACGAATAGTAGCATATGTGAGCCGAACATACTATTACTTCTGAAATAAATATTTATGGAGGCGATCTTTGAAGACGCTAATCTTACAAATTGATTTCAGGTGTGGAGGTAAAATATTCCACGCTTTAGCGCCTGAAAAGGACAGGCTGGTTTTACAGATGTCTAATCTAATTTTTGGAAGGTAGATCGAACTATTTCTCGTGTTTTTCCTATTACTGTCGGAAAATAGAGTTTCTAGATAGGGTGGGGCTTTTCCGTGCATGATCTTGTGCAGTAGAACACAGCGATTAAATTCAAACTGTTTATTCAATGTTAGTAACTTGAGAAATTTTAATTTTTCGTCAGTCGAAGTAGGGCCGGGAAGTATTAATTTAATGCCCCGACGATACAAGAAATTAACTTTTTTCATGTGAACTTCGCTGCATCCATCACAGACGGTAGAACTGTAGTCACAATGCGGTTTAATATGCGCATGGAAAAAGAGTTTATGGATAATAGTATTAAGTATATGGCGTAGTTTTGATAACAGGAACAGATTTTTGGAGATTGTTTTGCTTATAGAGTCAGTATGCGGTTCCCAGCTTAATTGGTTGTCCACTATAACGCCTAATAAGTGATGCCTAGTTACTTGTTCTACAGGCTGGCTATCTAAGGAGAGCGTTAAAGGTGATAGGCCATGCTGGTGTTTCTGACGTTTAGTAACCAACATGCTCTTTGTCTTTGGAATACTAATAATCATGTGATTGTCACTGCACCAGCCTGCTACTTCATCAAGACTTTGTTGGAGTAACTTATTAATGGTTGCGATATCTTTATCAGATGTGTGTATGGTCGTGTCGTCTGCGAACAGATCGCAGTTTGCGTCTACATGAGATATGTACAGTGGCAGATCATTAATAAATATATTAAATAATAAGGGCCCTAGAATAGACCCTTGTGGAACACTACAAGTTACTAACCCGTCAGAAGAATATTTGCCATTTAGCAGTACTTTCTGCGTTCTGTCCCTGAGATAGGAAGGTATAAAGGAGACAGTATTTGAGTCACTGTGATAGAATGGTAGTTTTTTTTTTTGTAGGATAGAGTGGTTGACAAGATCAAACGCTTTTTCAGGTCAAGAAAGATTGTACCTGATACTTTACTGTCATTTATGGCAGAAAGCCAATTAACTGATTGCGGGCAGTTTGGCACGAATATAGAGGTCGAAATTCTGATTGTGCTGCAGTTATCACATGGTTTTGCTCCAGAAAGTTTAGAAGATGAGTATATAATAGATTTGCCTACATCTAGGACAGTCATAAGCCGTACTAAAAATGGGCCGGAGGCTCTCTGTTGACAATGGTGACGTAGTTGATGAGAGCAAGTGTAGTTTACAGGGTTAGGTGTATTAGAGAGAGAGAGAGAGAGAGAGAGAGAGAGAGAGAGAGAGAGAGAGAGAGAGAGAGAGAGAGAGAGAGAGAGAGAGAGAGAGAGAGAGAGAGAGAGAGAGAGAGAGAGAGAGAGATTGATTGTACATTGCTTAACGTCCCGACAGCAACAAGGCTTTCTCAGGACGTGCCTGCACTGCTTGTGAAAAAAAAAAAAAACCGAACTAAACAAAACATTGAATGTATGTTGCATTTTTAAACTGAGTAGATGTTTTCAATTGTCACTTTTTGTCGATTATTTTGGGACTCCTCTGTGGCTTTCAAGGTCTATCTAAGCGCACCGTTTGCGAGTGTACTCCCCAGATAGACGCACTCGGGGTGTACACCACAAGTACCCGTACACTTGTATCTAAATCAGATGCTTACCGCTCAGATAGGCCCACTCGCGAAGTACACCATAAGTACACTTGTATTCCAATGAGATGCGTAGCATCACATCTGAATAGAAGTGCACTTGTGGTGTACTCCCTGAGTGGGTCTGTCCGCGGATACACCCGCAGACGGTAATGGCTGCCGTTGCAGCTGGCCCTTGAAAGCGAAAGGGACAGAGACACCCGGAATCGTTTGTTCGGTATTTGTGAACCGTTCATGACTTATTAATTTCTCATAAGCCGCGGCAAAGTTGCCCCACAGGCGGTTGATTGATAGATTGATAGTTTACTTAACATCCTGACAGCCGAAGGGGCGAACACTGGCATCGCGCACGCACGAACCGCAGAGGAGGTTATCATGGATAAACATAATTACGGTCCTTTAAACACAGGTAATACCGAATGACATCAATTGTCATTGGTGTTCAGAAACTAAAGTCGATAGAGCTGGCGGAGGAGGTAGGGGACGCAGACGAAGGCCGGACTGATGCCATAAAGTTGTTTGTTTACACTGTAGTAAAGTGTCTTCGGGCCCACGACGGCCGCAGTGGGCGCGCGCACTGCCGTGCGCGAGCCCACTGCGGCCGTCGTGGGCGCGAGGACCTTTGCTCACTGGGTGTACGCAGATAGCCGAGGTGGTATTGCACTGGTGTAACATTATAGAATTACCGCTGCACCAAAATCCACCCAGTGTCATATTGACGTATGCATAATCGTCCCCAGTCCACTTTCCCTCGATGTATGGGTTTTGGATGAAGGTGAAGGTGGACGGAGCAGGGTGGCGGGTGCAGAATGTGCATGTATAACGTGCACGACTTAAAAACATAAAAAAAGTTACAATTAAAAGATAAACTGTGTCTGGCAATATAGACACACGGTAGAAGGCCAGAACTTTGGTCAAAACCCATACTGAAATGCTGGTTTTTATATTCCTCTTCCTTTCCCCATGCAATCTAGCCCATTAAGCCGTTTTGTCGGGGATATCGCGTGTTAAAAGATCAAGAACATTTTATTATTATTATTATTATTACTATTATTATTATTATTATTATATTTTTATTGTATTATTATTATTATATTATTACTGTTGCTATTATTATTATTATATTAAATACATGAAGGAAAAAATAAAAGAATTACAGACATAATACAGATCGCATTTAAGGGTTCATTTCGAGTATGTCTCCGAGACCAGACATCAAAAGACACAAAAAGGAGTATTTTGGGGATGTTTATTTTTCTGGTGTTTTTTGTTTTGTTTTGTTTTGTTTGGAGTCTGTTGAACAGATTGAAAAGAGCTTGAAAGAGGGTGGGCGCGCGGGGGCGGGGGAGTGGGGGGGGTGGGTGGGGGGCGGGAGCGTAGGGGGGTAGGGTGGGGGGCTGGCGAGGGGGAGGGGGAGGGGACGGGTGAGGGGGGAAATAGACTTTTCAGTGACCCAGGTTATTGTGAGGCGTCTGTTGGTGTAATTGCTAGAGAAAAGACAGACTGCTGCCGATCATGCCAAGAATAGCACCAAAATATGACACTAAGAATGATAGTGAGGCTAATTGCACAAATGCCCGTTTTCAGGTTTAGTTCTATGCGGGCGAGTCCTGCAAGGTCACCACCTTGTCCCCATAACTCCTCCATGTCGAGAGTCAGTTACGTATTCGGTTGAGTGTTGTAAGCGGCCATTATTTCCTAGCGCCTAAGCGACACGATTCGACACTCACGCATGCCCGCCGGAGGCGCGCACAAGCAAACAAAATGGCGGCGTAAAACAAGCTAACCGTTCTTGCTGGTTCTTGTGAGAAATCGAAAGCTGCTTCAAACATGACTGCCGCACAGATCGAAGGGCGGCGAAGAGACACGCAGCTCTTTCGAATCCAGCGCCAACTACGGATCCAGGATGGATGGGAAGACGAAGTATGACAGAAAAATATATGGACCGATTGACAGCATGACTACACTGCTTAATTGAACAGACGTGGCTTATAATTAGCGCCGTAATGTATGCGACCTCCAACAAGATGAGACTAGAACAGAACAGAACAGAATAGAACAGAACGACGAGACTAGAAAAGAAGAGACGAGAAGACAAGAGCCTTGAAGACACGACAAGACAAGACCAGACAAGATAATAGAACATAATTCAATGATTACATCTGTTCAGCCTTGAACCGTCGCCTAAGCGTAACAGTCTCGCACAAGACCTACGACTGCTCAAGCATCGTGCTTGTGGCTGCCCGCATTAAAGAATGAAACACGTTTAGAAAGGCCAATTACAGCCAATATGATTATCAAATTTCTGATTAAAATCCTATGTCAAATTGTCAGATAGGCAAGTATACAATACTCTTCTTATGTTTTCTTTAGTGAAATCTCATTAGCATGGTGCAGCAGGCACATCTCCCGCGACTCAAGGGTAGTGCCTGATTAGCTTGGCGCCTGACAAGGCGCTAAGCTAATCAGGTGCTACCCTTGATTTTTCAATGTCAATCAAGCTCAAATATGCAGCAATGATAGCGAAACCGGAAATAGCTTGGAGTCCCTGAACACGTAGTTTAGAACAGATATGCCCGAGCAGTGGGCTATTCTGAAACCGGTGCTACAATGGGGCGCGTGGACAGGACAAAGGCAGTGCACAAGGGGTCGTGCTCTGCTATGAATGGTCCAACAGACATGGGCACATGCATGCGGCCAGAGCCGGACTGACAGGGAGTGTCATGATGTCAAACTGCCTTCTATCGTCTCGGCGTCGTCATGTTATAAGGGATACATCATTAATGTAATAGTGATATCAGTGTACAAATGTTCGAGTAGATGTGGACTAGGGGATGTTCCAGAAAACTGGGGCGTACTCTCCCCGATTAACTGACTGACTGGTTGGTTGGTTGAAGGGTTGAATGGCTGGTTGACCGATTGGTCATTTGATTGAATAATTGGTTGCTTGGTTGGTTGTTTGATTGACTGGTTGGCTGGGTGATTGACTGACTGGTTGGTTGATGGGTTGACTTGTTGATTAATTAATGTATTACTTGATTGACTGATTTACTGACTGGTTGGTTGGTTGACTGGTTGTTTGGTTGGTTGAGTGACTGGGTTGACTGATTAATTGATTGATTGACTGATTGATTTATTGATGGACTGAGTGATAAAAGACGCTCAATACTCGTTAGGATCAAAATAATTTGTGGCGAAAAACCCCCCCCCGTTGAACCCAATCACCCATCCATCCATCCATTCACGTATCTGTTTCTCTCTAGCGCCTTCCCTCCCCCAACACAAACATAAACATACGCACTCCCCAAAATATATGACAATATCAGCTTCCAATCGCAGCTACCCCCATCTAATCAAGTTGCCAAAACACACCAATGTTGTTGCATGCTCACTCAATTTAGACATCACAGTCTATTTCTGTTTAACATACAAACATAACTCTCATGTTTGTTCGTCCCTTTGACTCCCAGAACTAAATGACTTCCATTCGACAGAATGGAAGTCATTTAGTTCTGGGAGTCAAAGGGTTAACAGATCGAATAGACGAATACCCCGCTCTTTCGTCGAAACGACGTCTAACATAAAGAAAAGAAAATCCCGCAGCGCGGTCAATCAAACCAATTTATATTTATGCCGGTGCAGTTAAAGGTATACTTTGCTGTACTGATGATGCAGTTAGTGACATGTTAGTGACGAACCGAAAGTTGACACCTCTATCCACAGGGGCATGGGAATCTAGACGAATTATGTCCCCTTAACAAGAGCGCAAAGCATGAACTTTTCACGCTGGGAACCGTTGTTAGGGGAACATAACTCGTGTACATTCCCTCCTTCCCGTCCATATTCACTGAATAGTTGCAATGTTCCAAGTAGGTAGGAAAAAACACTAAAAAGCACTGATAAGTGCTTTCTCCTACCTACTTTGGTACGTTATTCTGGATTTTAAGCGCTGGCAGCCACCTCATTTTGTTTCGTGAATAGTAATACACGTATTCCTATTGATGCTCCGGCTTAGCCGTTTCAAATGCATACATACATCTATAGTTCCTCATCCATCAGTCAGTGAATGCTCAGACAAATGCAAAGAGGTAGGCAGAGGTTGCGCACTTTGACGTTTTTCTTCCATAATCAAAATCACAGGCCTGAATATCAAACGTCATATTGATGATATTCTCAAAAAACACGTGCCAAGCAAAGCTGACAGGACATGCAACCATCTTCTTTCATGTTCATGTTGCCCCATAAACAGACCGCCAGAATGTTCGCCTCCGGCAGCGTATAGTCTGTAGACAGACTCTGATTAAGCTTCCGTTAATCAGACAACATAAATCGTTAGTCACATACTATTTCTGTAAGTATTAAAAGTGATAGATAACATTCACGTGGCATCGAAAATGACAGCAATTTCGAATGTTCTAGGCCAGCCATGTCGTGTCTCGCAAATCCGCAGTTTCTGGCATAAAATGCCTCACACATTTTACGTTAACCCATTCAGCCCTGATGCACTACAGCAGGAGATGGGTCGACCATGATAATTCAAGGGTAGTGCCAGATTAGCTTGGCGCCTGTCGGCGCCAAGCTAATCTGGCACTGCCCTTGAATTATCATGGTCGATCCATCTCCTGCAACTGGTGCATAGTCGTTAGATGACGCCTCCAAAATCTGGGAAAAACGGGCGTCGGGCTAAATGAGTTAAAAATATCTTTTCAACATTTTTAAGCTCTTCGCTGCCAGTGGGCTTTCAGATTTGTTTCTGAATTTTTTGTTAATTCAGCATCACACATCAGTGGAATGTGGATACAAATTGGTGTCAGCAAGAGACGTAGATCCTCATGAACCCCCGCAATTGCGGGGGTTCATGAGGATCTACGTCTCTTGCAGATGGAACGGGTTCAGTTTTTCTCGGCAGTGGATAGAGTAACATTTTGTTCAAGTCGAACGCGATGGACAAAACATGATAGTTGAAGGGTATAGTGCCCTTTTAGCTTGCGCTAAAGGCGCAAGACAATTAGGTACCACCTTTGGGCTACTATGGTTGACATATCTCCAGCAGGCGGCGACAGAATGAGAGAACGAGAGGCTAGGGTTATGCCGAAAGTGCCACTAAAGCGGATACGTTGCCCGCACAGATCCGCCTAAAAGAGGTATAGGAAAGAGGCACAGCATCATAATGAACCCTTGCAGTTTGGCAGTTTGCAGAGGTTCATGCGTATCTGTGTCTCTAGCTGTAGAAAGGATTTGTCTCATCAGCCACTTTGCAGGTCTTTTCCGCAGACAAAGGAAGTAATCCCGAGTTAAGCAGGTGACTGCACACCTCTGTCGACCGATTACTGAACAATACGGAGCAGTCTATGATTGATTGAGTGATGAACCCCCCCCCCCCCTCCCCTTGCCCCCCCCCCCCCCCCCCCAGTCTTTTGAACACGCGTCCAAACGTTGCAAGATTCTCGCAGCCTCGTTTTTAGTATAGATGTTAACCCTTTGGCTGCCTGTCGTTCCTTATGTCGAGTTGATTCATGCAGTATGTATTTGACATTGACTGCATGCTACCGAGGAAATCACTTTTGCATGTTTATTAGGCCTATCACTGAGTTTATTGAAAAAAAAAAAAAAAACCACACCCAAAAACAAGTTTTTCCTCGTATCGACAAACCGACAGTATGAAAGCACATGCGACTCGATCGCTTCCGGGCTAACCACTTACCCTCTCATAGCATCATTTATCTCTTTGCCCCAATGCTGGCAGGAGGTTGTGCGAGTAATTTCGACATGATTCGGTCTTTAGACGCCGCACGGTCGACAATGTTTGGCAAGAGTCGCCGGCCTTTGGCGTGTTTTTTATGCTCATGTCTCGGCGATTAGCCCTTAACAGTCTCTTCACGAGCTTCCGTCTGCAAGAGGCATATATTATCATGAGTCCCTGCAGCTGCGGGGGCTCATTAGAATCTATGTCTCTTGCTGTTAGGGGGGATTTCATTACTTAACTCATTCTACCCCAAACACCCCACAGCAAGATAAGGATTGACCATGATAGTTCAAGGGTGATGCCAGGATAGCTTGGCGCCTATGGGCGCCAAGCTATTCTGGCATCACCCTTGAACTATCATGGTCGATCTGTGTCCTGCACTGCAATGCAGTCTTCAGAGAACAACGGCAAATTTTGGGGATTTCGGTGTTGGGGTAGAATGAGTTAAGTCAGTCCTATGCTTCGATTACTGAATTCGTTTCTCTTAAAGAGGAAGATTTTGAGGTGTAACCCTGCACTGTCGAGAAAAGAAAAGAAAAAAAAAAAAAAAATGAAGAATGTCCAAACGCAAGAGACATTGATCCGCATGAGCCTCCGAAGTTTCGGAATCTCATGAGGACCTATGCCTCTTTCTGATACTACTTTGTGTCTATGTTACTTGAACAACTGGGGTTCTTGTTTTAAATATTTGTTGGTTGTTTAAGCTCTATTTGCGGTTAGGCGAGATAGAAACCACATATTATTGTTATTGTTGTTATTGTTATTATTATTATATAATTAAAAAAATATTATCATTAATAGTATCGTTATTATTAACTCATTCAGCCCTGACACACTACGGCGCCAAGCTAATCTGGCACTACCCTTGAATTATCATGGTCGATCCAACTCCTGCAACAGGTGCATAGTCGTTAGATGACGCCTCCAAAATTTGGGAAATACGTGCGCCGGGCTGAATGAGTTAAATTAACAAAGATTTCCAAAATACAATCTGCTTCCACTGGCAGTAAAGGCGGGGCGTCACTCCCGGCGTAAATGGATAAGATTCACGAAGAGAGTATCGCAAATGGTGTCTCTTTATCACGTGGACAGGTCAGGGGCTGATGAGAACCTATGCCCCATGCAGGTAAAGATCAGTCTCCATCTTCTACATATGCGTTTCTCAAAGAGTAAGAAACAACGGTGCACAGCAGTCACCTTTAAGTGAGCGAAGGATCAGGATGGAGGTCTCGTGTATGTAGCCTTTATGACTGGGGACAGTCTGGGGCCATCACCATCGACATAAAAATGTTTGTCCAGCAATTTGCGAGGCGGCTGATATCATTCACTTATTTGTTGGGGACCTGCATAGCTCATGTGGCAGCCGCCCTTTTGTGCTGAAGGTCGCGATTTCGAACCATGGGTAGGGTGAACTGATTGATGTGCCGCTAATGATATTCAGCTTCTTGGCAGCAAAAGAAGCTAAGCTTATAGCGTTTAACGTAAAGTCCAGGATTTAAAAAAAAATCTGCTTTGATTTTCATGTTCATCTAAAGTTTTATTTTTTAAAAAAAGATACGACATAAATTTATTTTGATTCTTATTCGAATCTCTCTTCGTTCATTGCCATTATTATTATCTCTCTCTCTCTCTCCCTCTCCCCCTCCCCCCCCCCCCCCACTCACTCCCCCCCCCACACACCCCGAGTTGAGATAGCCTTAGTTGCCTGCTCGGCGTTAAGCTCAATAACTAACTGACTCTCTCTTTCTCTCTCTCCCCCTCCCCTCCCTCCCCCCCCCCCCCCAACACACACAACCCTCTATACAAAGCCGTATTAACCACGCATCAACGATCTGGGATGGGTGCAGGGATTCACATATGAAAAAAAAAAAAATTAAAAAAATACCATATCATCGTGCTCTCGGGCTCATGCTTTTCTGCCCTGCATTAACCCATTAACTGCCGAAGACGTAATCACCATTCAACTGCAAGAGGCATAGAACCTCACCAGCGGGGGCTCATGAGGGTGTATGGCTCTTGCAAGCGCTGTTTTGTACCGATATTTCTTTGACGGCTGCGGTTCTTTGGTAATTAACTCACTTTGCCCTAAGAACATATTTCCCAAATTTTGGAGGCGTCATCTAACGACTATGCACCTGTTGCAGGAGATGGATCGACCATGACAATTCAAGGGTAGTGCCAGATTAGCTTGGCGTCGACAGACGCCAAGCTAATCTGGCACTACCCTTGAATTATTATGGTCGACCCATCCCCTGCTGTAGTGCTTCAGGGCTGAATGAGTTAAGCCTCACTGATTTCAAGAACACAGCGTGCAGTCTTTACAGTGAAGGGGTCACCTGGTGAAAAAAATAAAGAAAGCGATTCTCCTCCTCTATGTAAACATCTTGCATTCAAGAAGCTTGTGCTAATGTATAAATATTCCACAGTAAAACTCATTCCTACACGCAATCCATATCTGATTTTGAAGGGCAATGGCCTGCCGCCCACCTCGCCCTCCCATTGGTTGATATACATTTTCGAATCCAGTCTTTTCTTTCCTGGAGCTTCCTTGTGGTAGCCACTCTCAACAATAAACACTAGAACAATTCTCTTATCCAATAACCCCCCCCCCCCACCCCAGGGGCGGATCTGGGGGATTCTAGGGGTTCCGGACCCTCCTCCCCCCCCCCCAACCCGACCCAAATTTGTTTAAAACGCTATAACAAAGTCCCTTTTGTGGTATTTGGCCCCCCCCCCTCCCCCCACCACCTGTTTTATTTTTGGGCGTGTTTCGACACACACAAACGCGCCCTCCCCCCCCTCCAAATGTTCTTTGATATTTGGGCGAGTGGCGAGAGTGTTGACATACACGCCTTTTTTTACGCCCCCCCCCCCCTCCCCCTCCCCGTTTAATTTTGCGGCCACGGGGACGCCTTTTATGTCAAGTTGAAGGTCCTAAACAAAAAGTTGAAAACCCTGCCCCCCCTCGAGGTAACTGATCCGCCCTAGCCCCCCTCCCCCCCCCCGCCTTTATGTTCGAGCTCTTTACGACAGTAATCGACATTTATGTACATTACTGTTTAGAACCTTGTTAATTTCGTTTTAAATTTTACTTCTGGTATGATTTTTTTTCCTCCGAGCTTTAATCCTTTATTCGTGTGTAGCAGAAAGTTGTAATTTCACCGTCTCTGGTATGTCAAATGCCGCCATCCATGTTACTTGATGTCTGCTGAAATAGAAGGAAAGCTTGCGAGAACGTCATAATCTCTCTCTCTCTGGGGAGCTGGATGGCCCGGTGGTGGAGCGTTCGACTCTCGTCCGAATCCAGCTGGGGTCAATATTTGTTCAGACCCTATTTCGGCGCCCCGTCTTTAAAATCACCTTTGTAGTGGACAAAAGACGTTAAGCCCTAAACGTTTCACGTTCAGCATCTCAGTCTCTCTCTCTCTGTCTCTCTCTTTGTCTCTCTCTCTCAGAGACAGAGGGCAATGATTTGTCAAAAGACCGCAAAACAGCGGGAACTAATCCCCTGCATTCACACACGACAGACAGTGGAGGCAGTAAGCCATTCAGAATGACCAATCTTGATGTATGGCCATCTGTCTATTGAACGCGGCGGAGAAGACGACGCTGGGTACAGAGCATAGGTGTAAGGGTCATATAGGTTAGCTTCAGTATAAAGCCTTTTTTTGTTCGGCCATCAAAAACTATAGCACATATTCAACCCCTTCACTGCCGAAGCCCAGATGACAATGCGCAATTGCAAGAGGCATAGATCCTCATGAGCCCCCGCATATGCGGGGGCTCATGAAGACCTATGTCTCTTGCTTGCCTCAACCAAGTTCACTTCTGGCAGCCATGCGATGGTTCCATTCAGAGATATCATTTCTGGTGGCTGGCAGCGCGCGAAGAGGTAAAACGCCAAGGATATTATTTGTCCGTCAGAGAAGTAAGTGAATTAAGTAGGGCCTGCTTCGTACCTGCAAGAGAAAGTGGGTTATTGAAAATTCAATCCTATTGCAGCTGGAGTTGGCTGGCTGTTAAGATTCGGGTTGGGTAAAAGGACCAACTGCACACAATCACGCCAACAAACAATGACGATCTGCGATGATTTCAGACACATAATTTGAGTCATCCCAAATCAGAATTAGACCAAAGAGCAGGCTAAGCCTCTTGATAATTTGGAAATTGTAGGTTGCGCACCTGTACAGTAAGTACTAGACTAGACTGTTTCGCTCGATCGTCCGAATCACTGCTGCATGCGTCCTCATAGCAGTCGTACTGTTAATACTGAATAAGAGCCTCTAATTGTGGATGTCAATCACTGAGACACATTCTTGTACGCCTCTCACGTTGCAGATGGACCGGATTGGACGAATTTAGGTAATCATTGACGTTTGAAGTCCGTGCAATGTTTGACCTAGTTCTGATTTTAGGGTTAACTATTATTTCTAACGGCTGAACAAGGACGAGGTTATATGTGTTTTCTGTTTCTTTTAACTTTCTTTCGCAGCATATTATAACCATATATGAACAAATTATTTTTCTTACACTGACATTCTGCCAACTCATCCACTTTTTGTATGTGCTGATGCTCATCACTTCATTATCTTCGATAATACACACGCAGCTGCTAAGCAGTGGCGTGACGGTTAATGCTCTCGCCGAGTCTTCACAGGTCTGGAATCACTACCTGTCAATCACACGTGAGAATGACATCAAAAAGGCGCAGGCTGAACCTAGGACAACGTCCTATACCGAGGAACGCAATGCAGCTAACCTGCATGATCAAGCACTACCCGTGCCCAAGCTGATACAAGGCAATGCGCGCAACGTCACCGTCAGTCAGACACGCAGTCTACTTACCATGCTGTTCTCAAATACGAGTGTCAGCCGTGTGATGGAGCCGGGCGTGAAAATGCCAACAACCCATCCCAGTGAGCAAAAGGTCATCGAGTTGACGTCGGCCGCAGTCGGCCCGCGCACAGGCGTACGCGGGCCGACATCGGCCGGAAGATCTCTTTTTCGCTGGGATGTCACTCCCTTTCCAAAACGTGTCATGAACTAACTAATTAGTCCTAGTGTGGATTACTAACACTTCCGTGGCGCGAAGTGGGTCGATAGGCACGCTTATGGTTTTTATGGTAAGTGACGGTTAGTTTTGCTTGCGAGTAATTTGCCCAAGAGTAACTTCATGATAAAATAAATATATACGAGCGGATAAGCTGTTAGCAAAGGAGGGCAGGAGAGTGAACGGAGAGAATGGGGAAAAAGCTGCCAATGCGCCCGGTATAGTACTGGGCACTTCGACGACTCTCTCTCTCTCTCTCTCTCTCTCTCTCTCTCTCTCATTCACTCTCCTATATTTATTCCTCAAGTAATGTCTCAGTTCCTCCAGTCATTTCTCAACTCGCATATCTTTCTGTCTTCTAACATAATCACCATTTCCTTAAGAGTTAACCCGTTGGATGTCGGTAGCGCTTTTGTCGAGGTGACTCCTGCATTAATCACCTAGAGAAACGGTATTATCGACAGCCATGTCGGTAGCGCTTTTGTCGAGGTGACTCCTGCATTAATCACCTAGAGAAACGGTATTATCGACAGCCATGTCGGTAGCGCTTTTGTCGAGGTGACTCCTGCATTAATCACCTAAAGAAACGGTATTATCGACAGCCATGTCGGTAGCGCTTTTGTCGAGGTGACTCCTGCATTAATCACCTAGAAAAACGGTATTATCGGTAGCGCTTTTTGCTGAGGAATCGAAAAAAGCTCAATCGACAACCAAAGAGTTAAAAAAAAAATGGTGGCAAGGCTCTGTATGTCGCACGATTCCCCAAGAGCATAAGAGGAAAAAAGGAAACATTTCCACAAAGGGAAAAACACAATGATAAAGAATACAATCTTCGATCTGACAGGCGTGGTTTAGTCCGAGGACTAAATGCTGTTCATACTGTTTTAAAAGTCGAATTCAGGCCACAGATGCATGAGTGACCTTAGTCCTGTGCAAGCCACTATGCAAAGGGCTCCGCAACTCATTCATACAACGTTGAGTTCCGTCCGTTGCCACTCCCCCCCCCTCCCCCGCACCCCTCCCTCCCCCCCCCCCCCACAAAAAAAGAGTTACACGTTTAGGCCTTAACGTCTTTTGTCCACCAAGAAGGTGATTTCAAAGATGGGGCACCGAAAAGAGGTCTGTACAGTTTTTGACCCCAACTGGGTTCGAAGCCACGACCTTTTGGACGAGAGTCGAACGCTCTACCACCGAGCCACCCAGCCCCCCCCCCCCACCCCCCCCCCACTCCACATGACCACTCCAGCCTGATAGATCAAGGACAGTGCTTAACAGATAAAGATAGATAGCAGGGGTGGATATGGGGGTGTGGGTTTTTTTTGTTTGTTGGGGGGGGGGGGGGTTCCAAGGGTTCCGGCACCCCCCCCCCCCAACAAAAAACAAACAAACAAACAAAAATCTGTAAAATGCTATAACAAAGTCCCTTTCTGGGATAGCCTGGATAGATAGATACAAACCTTACTGCCATATGCAAAAGCATTAGGATTTTTTTTTTGTGTCAAATAAACGAGCATTCATTGTCAACACATGATCGGGCCATGTATGAAGTTGATCCGTCGATCACCTGCTATTGAGCTGTAAAAGTTACTTCTTACAAAATAAATAATAAATAAAGCAGACAACGTCCCAGTTCTCATCAACTCTTGAAATCTTGAATATAAAGATACAAAAGGCAAAAATAACATTTACCTGAAGGCTAACATTACCCTCGCAACTATCCAGTCGCAAAGAGAGTATATATCAAGAGCAATTCATTTCCCTGCAGTTGGCTCTACTACTCCTCAGGGCTGGGAAAATACACAAAAAGGTTCCATCCCGATTAGATCTATAGAAGGACAAAATCTATTACAGATAGCTGACAGCTCATTCCCGACGGAATGGCAAAATCTTGTGAAATAATTGTGCCACGCATATGACGGACTTTTTATGACAATTTATTGTATATTTTCTTGGCGGGAAGAGAGAAAGAGAGAGAGAGAGAGAGAGAGAGAGAGAGAGAGAGAGAGAGAGAGAGAGAGAGAGAGAGAGAGAGAGAGAGAGAGAGAGAGAGAGGAGAGAGAGAGAGTGTTACACGTTTAGGGCTTAACGTCTTTTGTCCACCGCGAAGAAGATTTCAAAGACGGAACACTTTTGACCCCAGATGGATTCGAACCCGCGATCTTTCGGACTAGAGATAACAGATCTATCATCCAAGCCACCCAGCTCGTTGAGAGGAGAGACTCGTTTCGAAGAAAAGACGTCGATGCAATATGGCACATTCTCTTGAACGCATCTGACTAGGATACAATTTTGAACTAAATGAACTTGGGATGCCTAAATCATGGCGCGGCATGAATGACATTCAAATTTGTGTGATGGCTATACTCCACATTTATTCCGTCACAACTTGTTTCGTTCCTTTCCAAACACAATCAAGCACGTGCGGACGGTGTGCGTGTCTGTATTGCCCCACACTGGCTGTCTCCCTCGATTCGCTACCTCTGACAAGCGGTAGCGAATCGAGGGAGACAACCAGTGTGGGATACCCTCTGTGTGTGTCTGTGTTTGAATGAGCCTCAAGCCAGCAAACAGAACAGGACTTCGGACCAGTCTCCGAGTTAGTGCTTAATTTCATTTCATGTCTTCTGGTCAAACCGGACTCGGCCTCTTCGCCCCTTTGATAGAAACAATAAATGTCTGTCACCGTCAGTCCAACACTGAGTCCCTCCTCCGCTTGCAAGAGACACATATGCTCATGAGGGGTCCATGAGGATTATGCCCCTTGCTCGCAAGGATCAGCACTATCGTATTCGTCGTGATTAGGACATGGGGTTTTAGCTTACACCGTGACGGTGCCTACAAAAACGATTCCCTTTTACAACAGACACAACCCTCCATTTGCAAGAAGCGTGTGTGCACATGGGGTGCTGTAAAACATGAGAATGTCCTGCACCTTGATGACAAGGATCAGAGTTATTTGCTTCTGTGTTCTTGAGACAGAGAATGACGTCTTGGGTTTAGCCTCCGGAATATAAGGCGACACAAAACCGATTCTCTTCTACAACAATGCTTTCCACCTTCAAGAAGCTTAGATCCTCATGGGCCCCTGCAAATGCAGGGGCCCATGAGGATCTATGCCTCTTGCTGGCAATCATTTCTGTCTTTTATAGACATCAGATTTCTAGAATATTTCACAACACGCCATCGGACTTCTCAATCAACTTTCGTAGATGTTCATGGACTGTTGCAGGTTTGCTGGGGGGGTCAGTGAAGATCTACGTCTAACACGGGTGAAGATAATAATAATCCCCACTGTAATTGCATCGGCTATCTTGTACGACGGAGGAAAGATGAGGGGTGTGGCTAGGTGGACTTAAAAAAAAAAAAAAAACGCCCACAAGACTCAGTCCGTCTGTCTCCTGGCCTATTCTGCGGAAGGCTCAAGAGGTTTGCCTGGTGTCACTTTAATTAACTGTACTGGTGAAGGTATGTCAGCGGTTTACAAAAAGGGGGCAGGGAGGAGGGAGGGGGGAGAGAGAGAGAGAGAGAGAGAGAGAGAGAGAGAGAGAGAGAGAGAGAGAGAGAGAGAGAGAGAGAGAGAGAGAGAGAGAGAGAGAGAGAGAGAGGCAAATCCGCAGCATCTAGGATACAGCGCAGGTCGCTCATTTACATGCATACCATGACTTTTCCGACTTAACGAGAATTCTACCAAAGCTGAGCATCAGTGAAGGATGGACCACGCCGGATAGTTCAAAGGTAGTGCCAGATTAGCTTGGCACCTGCCAACGAGCCAAGCTAATCTGGCACAACCTTTGAACCGCTGTGGACATTACCTCTCCGACCGTAGTTTTACAAAGGTTACTAAGTAAAATCTGATTTCAGCAATTCAGTCTAGGGTCATCAGGAACACGCGCAGATACTAAAGAATTATTTCGCAATAATTTAACTCATTCGAGACGTGCCCCTAGGGATACGCGGCTAACCGCCGCGTATCCGTAGGCGGCGCGTCTCGAATGAGTTAATAACTAGCCGTTTTGGCCGCGCGCAATCTTGGTACACCTACGTGCGTTATGCAGGCAGGTGCTCTTCAGCATATTCTTTATGCACTAATTTTGTTTGTGGGAAAAGGTTGCCATAAACAGCTGCGCGCATGTTTTCTTGTTGTTCTAGTTATTTTTTATTTTTTTAACTTTCTCACTCTCGATCCAGAAATGATTTTTTTTTTTTAAACTTAAAGGCCCTATACCGCCGTAACTCTTCAAAAATACACTTCTGTAACCGAGTACGAAACGATACACACAGGTCTAATTATGGTTCATTTAGACACAGGACAATCCAGTTCAGCACACGTCGTCTTTGTATCAAGTAATCTGACAATGACTCCACTCCGTTCTAGAAATACAACGCTATCAGTACGAGAAACAGCTAAAAATAGATTGACGCGCTAACGGTAGCGCAGAATAAATAATTGCGATTACGCGTGTGCTTCTGCTGCGTGTGCAAACTGCTGTTAAAGTTCATTAGGTGTGTCGACAAGGCATAACAAAAACAAATGGTGCTAAACTATGTCTTCAGATTTAAGCGTAATGGTACTTTAAAGATACAACACAACATAACACAACACAACACAGTACAGTTACAATACAACTTTATTGTCTGTTCGAGTCAAAGCACGACCGAAATTTGCCTTTTGGCTCGTCATAAAACAACAAGACACTGATAAACACAATAAGAACATTCCATTAAAATTAGCATTGCAGCAATCTGTCACAAGCAATCTATAATAAGCAATCTATCACAATGTGGGAGGTAATGTTATGTAGATCACATTATTATATATCACGTCGCTATAATCAAGAGTTCAAAATCGAGACAGCAGTTGGAATAAAGGACTTCTTTAAAACATTCTTTTTGGCAAGTGGCATTTTGAATGGTCAGCATTTGAAACTGATCAAATAGTGGGTGACGAGGATCACTGACAATGCTAGCAGCTTTTCATCGGACAGCCGAATGGTACAGAACATCTAATGGGTACTGTCCTAGGCCAATGATCTTCCCAGCTGTTCTGACAATACGTGATAGTCTGCCCCTGTTTTTCATACTTAGGTTGCCATACCAAGCAGTGATGTTAAAAGCCAGTATTGTTAAAAGATGCATTCTTTAACAATATCAGGATCTCAGAGAGTTTAGTTGTGGGATGCCTGCACAAAAGTCCTGTTGCTTTAAAGCTCAGCGTATATAATTGTATGGACCTAGCTGTGCCTTGACTTCATAAATATAATTTTAAAAGATGCATTCATGAATTTCGAAATTCCGGGCTCAAGGACGACGACTAATTCATGGGAAATAGAGGTGTGTGAGAGGAGGGAGGGAGGGAGGGAGGGAGGGAGAGGAGGAGAGAGAGAGAGAGAGAGAGAGAGAGAGAGAGAGAGAGAGAGAGAGAGAGAGAGAGAGAGAGAGAGAGAGAGAGAGAGAGAGAGAGAGAGAGAGAGAGAGAGAGAGAGAGAGAGAGAGAGAGAGAGATGACTTCATAGCTCCATAGCCCTGGAGAGACTGATAGAACCTGCTAAACGCTGACACAACACACAAAGTCCCGTAACCCACTCTCCCATCCTCAGACTTGGACCCATCCGTATAAATACGACAAAAGCCAGGAAAACTTGAAAGGAGTTCATTGAGGCTCTGTTGGTATATGACTGGTGGAGTACAATCCTTCTTGTGGGCGGTCAAGTCCAGCAAGATGTCAGGAACTGGTAGTAGCCAGGGTGGAGTGACGTGTTGCAGAGATTCCAAAACTAGTCCAGGTCCACTCCGGCCGCCTGCAGATGAGGTCGGACACGGAAGGAAAGTGGACGGACAGCTCCCGGATGGGCATCGTAAATCTCTGCAAACGACGGGTTAAAAACACAATCATAGGCAGGATTGTCTGGCCTTCAGCTTCAGAACGTAGCTGAGCATGAGGCGGATGCGGCGGAGCCTGAGAGAAGGCTCCCCTGCCTCGGCATACAGACTAGGAACTGGAGATGTCCTGAAGGCTCCCAGACATATGCGCAGACCTTGATGGTGAATTGTGTTCAGACGCTGTAGAACAGACTTGGAAGCCGAGCCATATACCACAGAGCCGTAATCCAGTTTGGATCGAACAAGGGCCCGGTACAGTCGAAGTAAGGCAATGCGGTCTGCACCCCAGTCAGTACGAACAACGACACGAAGAATGTCGAGGGCCTTCTGACAAGAGGTTCTAAGGTAGTTAACATGGTTGCAGAAGGTCAATCTTTTGTCAAAGATGAGCCCCCAAAACTTTGCTTCTTCGGCCAACTTAATTGGCACTCCAGCAATGCTCAGGCTAAGTTCTTGAAAAAAAATTCGTCTGGTTAGTAAAATGCACACAGACTGTCTTGGAGAGCGAGAACCTGAATCCGTTGAGAGACACCCACCCTTGGATGCGATCAAGCGCCTCTCAAGGGACGCAAGTCCTCGACCTCGTGCACACAAAGCAAAGTCGTCCACAAACAAAGAGCATTCAGTATCATCCTTGACGGCCTTTACAATGTTATTTATTTTAATGCTAAATAAAACAGGAGATAGAATGCTGCCCTGTGGGACACCCATCTCCTGTTCAATGGAGTCGGAGAGGGTGGAGCCCACACGGGCACGGAACGACCTGTTAGACAAAAATTTGTGAATAAAAACGGGCAGGTGCCCTTTAAAACCCATGTCCGACACATCAGACATTATACCATACTTCCAGGTATTGTCATATGCCTTCTCAAGATCAAAGAAAATTGCATAGACATGATGCTTGTTGACAAAAGCATCTCGGATAAAAGACTCAAAGCGGACTAGATGGTCAGTTGTACTACGGAAGCGCCGGGAACCGCACTGGAGGTCTGTGATGAGACCCTGTGACTCAAAATGCCACACCAGTCGGGCGTTGACCAAGCGTTCCATAATTTTACATAAACATGATGTCAAAGCTATTGGCCGGTAGTTGCCCGGGTCGGAAGGATCCTTACCCGGCTTGGGGATTGGCACAACTACAGCCTGGCGCCAAGATGGCGGAAAATAACCGGTTATCCAGATATGGTTAAAGGCCTTGAGAAGTACAAGGAGTGAATCCTCAGGCAGATGTGTTAAGAGCTGATAGTGGATGGTATCTAATCCAGCAGCAGAGTCAGTACATTTCTGCATGGCTTGCTGCAATTCTGAAAACGTAAAAGGGGCATTTTAGTCTTCCGAGTTATCCGATATAAAATCACAAGTACAAGATTCTCGCTTCGCCTTCTCTCTCTGGAAGAAAGGTGAATAATGCTATGTTGAAGAATTATGGGCAATGGTGGAGGCAAGCAAATTGGCCACAGCCTTTTTATCCGTGACCAAACTGGCACCATCTCTAAGATGGCCGACAGAAGCCGAGCCACCCCTGCCCCTAATTCTTCGAACAGACTTCCAGACTTTTTGGGATGGAGTCCTATAAGATAAAGATGAGACGAAGCGTCTCCAGGAAGCACGGCGTTCGCTTTTAAAAATGTAACGGGCTTTCGCCCGCTGTCTTTTAAATGTTAAAATATTCGCTTGCGACGGATTACGAAAAGCACGTCGCTGAGCAGATTTGCGCATTTTTTGGGCCTTGCGGCACTCTTCATTGAACAGTGGTACTCTCGGCTTCCGAGGGACTGACGTGGAAGTTCTAGGGATGGTTTTACCTGCTACTTCCAACAAAATAGAAGTAAAACAAGAAACAGGTTCTTCAGCTGACATGGCCACCCCATCTGTAAGACGAGACTGACAGAGGGAGGCGAACAGAGGCCAGTTAGCTTTTTTGAGATTCCAGCGCCCCACTGGCGAATCCTCCTCACAGGTGACCGATGACAGGACTACTGGGAAGTGATCACTACCACACAGGTCGTCGTGAACCTTCCAGTCAAAGTCCAGCATGAGAGAAGGATCACACACAGTGAGGTCTAGAGTATGTAGGTGAGCCATCGTTAAAGACACATAGGTTGAGTTGAGAAAAAACATCTTCTAACATCTGACCTCTGCCATCATAGTGGTCACTACCCCAAAGGTGAGCGTGACCGTTAAAATCCCCCATGAGAATAAAGGGAGGGGGCAGTTGATCTACTAAGTTAAAAATATCATTACTACAGACCCGCAGTGATGGTGGCAGGTAAATACTGCATATGGTTATGGTCTTCTTCAAGGTAACCCGAGCTGCGACAGCCTGAAGACATGTGTCGATGCTAACGGGGCTACATACAATTTGGCTACTAATGAGAAGAGCCACTCCACCCGAGCGCCTCTCTGAATCAGAGCCTTTATGTATAACGTTAAAACCATTAAAGGACACAGGGTCAGAAGTCTTTAGGTAAGTCTCCTGAAGAGATATTACTGAGGGGTTATAGAACTTGACTAAAAGACGTAATTCCTCAAAGTTAGCTTGAAAACCACGACAATTCCACTGAAGCAAAGAGTACAGGATTTAAGTCTTATCTGGGGGTAAGGAGTTTTTTCCGCCTTTTTCCTTTACCTTGGAAGGAGTTGAAGAAACAGAGAGGGGCCGGCTCCCGGGCCTCCTCTGGTTCCTCGGAGATGAAGGGGGTGGACCTGCCGCAGCATCAGCAACGACAACTTCCACCCCCTCCATCTGCTTCTCCAATGCAGCATATTTGTTTTGAAGGGTTCCATAGATTTCTTAGACTTTTAGTCCTGGACAGCGTTCCTGCCGCTAGAGTTAGCGGCCTTAGAAGGCTGACCAGAGCCAGAAGCCTTAGGCGTTGACAAACTAGCAGGTCTGGGTGGGGGCTGAGGCCTAGGGGCAACAGAAGGTGGCACTACCGGACCGGCAGTGTCCGCCTTCTGCGTTCCCTGGCTCCTTGTCACCACCGGAGGAGGGTTACTCTCCAGGGGCGAGAGAAGGCGAGGCTCCGCCCCCAACCAAGAAGTTGGGGTTTGACATGAAAAGTCTTTGGTCGAGCGCTTGCCTGCCACCGCTGCACTGAAAGTATACACAGAGGTGTTAGAGGTTGGGACAGCCGCAGCTGCACCAGGGCCTTCAACCAGTTTTTTTTTTTGCGTCCAGAAAGGACTGCCCCTTCTCCACACGCACCTGCTGAATCTTGCACTCGGATATCCAACGAGGGCACTTCTTGACCGAAGCCATATGCGCCCCCCTGGCAATTCACACACAGGGGGGGGGGGGGGGGGGAGGGGGTGGCTGTGCAGGACTCAGCAGTGTCCGGGTTTAGTGCAACGGGCGCATGAAGCCTCTGCCTGGCGGCATGTCTTCTGCCCATGGCCATACTTTTGGCACTTAAAGCACCGGAGGGGGAGAGGGACGTACTTTTTCACTCTCAAGGAGTAGTAACCTCCCCAGATGGTAGTAGGAGGGGGGGGGGGTGCCAAACGTCAGGATGATGGTAGAGAGACGGATCTCCCCACCACCTCGCTTGGAAGCGAAGCGCCTGACGCAAGTCACCCCTTGAGGCTTAAGGTTCCGTACAAGTTCATCTTATGACAGTTCTGCCAAAGCTTGATCTTTGATTACGCCTCTTGACGAATTCATAGTTTTGTGGGGTGTGACCTCCACTGGAGTGTCTCCGATGGAAGAGAACCTCAGTAGCCCGCTGGAGTGTGCCCGGGTACGGCACTCCACCAGCAAGTCACCAGACCTGAGACGCTGGGCGTCAGGCCTGCTAACACGGCTCCTGAGGGTCTCCCCCACTAGAAAAGATTGACTAGGCCGGTACGACTAGCTTGGTAACAGGTTTCTCCTTCACCTTGCTATGGACAGTGAGGAAGCGAGGCCATACGGCCGACGCCTGAGGCGTCGCCTCCTCACAGTCCGAGTCACTGTCATGTTCAATGTTGGTGGCTATGTGCCGCTTCTGTGCAAGTTTTTTTCCCCCATATTATAATAGTAGAGATATTCATCTCCCGGGGGTCCCCGCCCGCCACCGAGCCCAACAAGGGAAAGTGCAAATGTCGGCGGGCTCGCAAAATGGAGTCTGCCCGAAAGATATCCTCAAGGGGGTAAGCCCGATTGAACCGTCTGAGCCACCGCCTTCTATCACACTGTTGAATGCAGGGGAATACTGGCGTAAAGCACATAATCAGCAGCAAAGGCTATAGCATGGTGCCCCGTTTAGCAACCCGCATGTCAACAGTGGGATAGGGCTCAACGTGACAAGAGCCGATTGACTAGGCCGGTACGACTAGCCTCCCGTTTAGGTAGAAGTCAAGGCCGAAGGGGAGTGTTGGCACCAGTGAGCCGCAACCCACAGGGAACCTCAGCCACCAGGATCCTCTTCTCCCCCGATATGGGTCTCCAAGCACGGCAAACACTTGGGATCCAAAGGACCAAAAAGTCACGAGTATTTTTAAGGACCAATCCAACATGGTACGACCTGGGTTAGCACAGCTCCCTAAAAACCGGACCAGTGAAAAAGACTGAACAACATATCTGCTGACATCAAGTCCTGATCCTCGACAAAGATGGCACCCCTCTGGTAGCCCACTCAGTCAGGGACTGAGTGGACTACCCACCCACGCCACGTGGAGGCCGGTGCCGAGTGGGCCCCCCAGGGCAGACCCGGGTGGGGAGAGAGAGAGAGAGAGAGAGAGAGGAGAGAGAGAGAGAGAGAGAGAGAGAGAGAGAGAGAGTAGAGAGAGGAGAGAGAGAGAGAGGAGAGAGAGAGAGAGAGAGAGAGAGAGAGGAGAGAGAGAGAGAGAGAGAGAGAGAGAGAGAGAGAGAGTGAGAGAGAGAGAGGAGAGAGAGAGAGAGAGGAGAGAGAGAGAGTGAGGAGAGAGAGAGTGGAGAGAGAGAGAGGAGAGGAGAGGAGAGAGGAGAGGAGAGAGAGAGAGAGAGACGGGTTTTGTTTTGTTCTGGGTTAAAAAAAAATTCTTTTATAATTATCTTAAGTCTCCTTCTTGCGGTCTTCGATCTTTGTCTGTCTGTGCGATTTGTTAGTGTCGATTTTTTTCAGACAGAGGTTTTCAGCACAACTTCCTAGACGGAGTTGTCTATTCTGAAAGAAGAGATCATTTATTGGGGGTACACGTGTTTTTTAATAAAAAAACAACAACAAAAGGTCACTTCAATTTGCTTACTGAAGTCGCGGATTCGTTAGTCTACATATGTGTGTGATCAAATAACGTCTAGAAGACATAAAACAACTTTTCTTAGATCTGAATTGCCTTACTGACACACTAGGCCCCCCTGGGAGAACTCCCAGACTTCAACAAGACTTCTACGACATATATCGATCATGACAGTTCAAGAGTGGTGCCAGAATAGCTTGGCGCCTCTAGGTACCAAACTATTCTTGCACCACCCTTGAACTATCATGATCAATCCATCATTTGCTGTACGTATCATAACGGGGGCTGAATGGAATACATTAAACACTTTACTGTGTTTGCATTTTTGCTTGTTTAACGCCGTGAAAAGGGCCGGGACTGTGTTACCACAACAGATCAAAATCGATATTCTTGTGGTGTAAACAGTAGTGACCTAAGTCATGGTCATAGTAAACGCAAATTGAACGTTGACAATACGAAAATGCCGTGGCTTAGTCGTGCGGACACATACCTTATAAAGGCAGTAGTTGTTTGTTTAAGGCCTGCGTAGTCAGTATTTCTGTATTCCCCTCACGTAGTCAAAGGACTAACCGCTCACACTTGAGGATTGGGTGACGATGACCCTGGCCAGGGGTCAGGGGATGTGAGCCATTATTTACCCTCCGTCTGCCAAACGCAGTTTCACGCCTGCGAGTTACAAAGACTGGTTGGTGACTCTTTCACTTGTCTGAATAGTTTCAAGATCTCAGATTGTCTAAAGCCTTTCAGCCGCCTTAACTCATTCTACCCCAGACACACCACAGCAAGATAAGAAAATGTTAAATGTTTAGGGCTTAACGTCTTTTGTCCACCACGAGGGTGATTTCAAAGACGGGGACAACGAAAAAGGGTCTGAGCAAATTTTGACCCAAGCTGGATTCGAATCGACCATGATAGTTCAAGGGTGATGCCAGAATAGCTTGGCGCCTATGGGCGCCAAGCTATTCTGGCATCACCTTTGAACTATCATGGACGATCTGTGTCCTGCACTGCAACGCAGTCTTCAGAGGACGACTTCAAAATTTGGGGATTTCGGTCTTGGGGTAGAATGAGTTAAAGTGGCCTTCCCCAGTAGCAAAACGTCTTCGGGCCCACGACGGCCTCAGTGGGCTCACGCACAGCCGTGCGCGGGCGCACTGTGGCCATCGTGGGCCTGAGGACCGTTGCTTACTGAGTTTGGTCGCCTGCTTGGCGTCGTCCATAAGCAAGCAAGCAACTAAAGTACATTACACTTCGGATATAATAAATCGCCAGGGGACCCGATCTTTCATAATAAATCGCCAGGGGACCCGATCTTTGATAATGAATCGCCAGGGGACCCGATCTTTGATAATAAATCGCCAGGAGACCCGATCTTTGATAATAAATCGCCAGGGGACCCGATCTTTGATAATAAATCGCCAGGAGACCCGATCTTTGATAATAAATCGCCAGGGGACCCGATCTTTGATAATAAATCGCCAGGGGACCCAATCTTTGATAATAAATCGCCAGGGGACCCGATCTTTGATAATAAATCGCCAGGGGACCCGATCTTTGATAATAAATCGCCAGGGGACCCGATCTTTTATATTGCGATATCCGAAGTGTGTTATAAGCGAAGTAATTTACATAGAAAGAGTGCTGTTGGGACCTCTGACAAAGTGTTGTTTATCCGAGTTTGGTTACGTCCGACCTTGTTGTAAGTGAAGGGGACTGTATTTGCAAGTCACATGAATGATATACAGCAAGCAACCAAGCAATCACACAACCAGGCAGCCAGCTAAAACATTTTTACAAAACACATGTGG
The DNA here is from genome assembly GCA_036245525.1 of Semisulcospira habei. Taxonomy (NCBI): domain Eukaryota; kingdom Metazoa; phylum Mollusca; class Gastropoda; family Semisulcospiridae; genus Semisulcospira; species Semisulcospira habei. Next base: position 99,658,083 of record BTPG01000007.1, on the reverse strand, counting down.
ACACCAAGGCCATACCACTGTGAGAACTACAACTTCGATATCGTTCTAGATACACGATATGTTTGTTATAAATGGGGAGTATTTCTGCACCTGAACTCGAGGAAAATATTTCAACAATTGAGAGAACATATTGAAAAGAAAACCAAAAGGATCCAGTTCGATCCACGATCACAGGTTCAATTAGGACTTACATGAGCCTGTCCTCAGTTTAACCTCCTCCACCATCGATCGATTTAAACCCTTAACATAGTTCATGACACTTAAGTGCAAGAGGCCTAGATCCTCAAAAGCCCCCGCATATGCGGGGGCTCATGAGTAGCTATGTTTCTTGCTTTGGCCTCATTCATATTTATATGCGTCTTGCAGGCAGGGCTGAGATAAATGAACAAACTCTCCAGCCCCCACCTCTCCTAAAACATCATCCCACCCCTTCTATTTCCATTTCTTCACTTCTTGTCAATGTTAGCCGGAGCAACCCCTGACAATAAGCCATCTTTTCAAGTAGCGAAACCCCAACCTATAAATGGTTCCAGAGGACTTCTTCGTTTAAGAAACGGAAATATGATAATTGTGATTGCAAGAGGAACAGATCGCCGTGCGTTCCTGCACTCTGCTTGGACTCATGAAGGTCTGTGCCTCTTACAGATTGATGGCGTCCGTGAGAGGGTAGGTTGAAGTAGGACTCTCTGAGGACATGCAGGAGGGGAGAGGTAATGAAAAAATTAACTTACGAAACACCATCAGGCCTCCTCTTGTTGGCAAATGTCGTTAGCGCAACGGTAGAGTCAAGAGAATTTCGACCAAGGGGATAGGATAGGATAGGGGCCGGATAGCCAGGATATGTACGCAGTCTACATCACTAGAGTCATACTAGTCCGTCTTCAAAGGGCATAGATTCTCCTGAGGCAATGCAAAATACACTGTCTCTCTGTCCATCATGATGTTCCCACTTTACTACTGCAAAACTATACGAACGTGACCCTGACAAGTTGCTGATATCTTCAGCAGAGGGCCACACATATGTGTGGCCCTCAGCTGAAGATATCGGCAACTTGTCAGCGTTCGTCCGGTTGTCTTTCTTAGCTGGCCTTCCCCCCCCCTCCCCCTACCCCCCACCCCCTCCGGAACAGGGGTTAGTCCAGAAGGGAGCAAATGGGGCCGCAAACAAACTTGACCCTTCTCGCCTCTTTTAAAGCATTTGAGGCATAGTGGTCAACACGGGTCAAAACGGCTGAGGACCCAGACTTTGATTGTTACATAGTCTGGAAAGGTTACATCTGGTTTCTTTGATCTTATCACGACCTTTTAACTCATTCAGCCCTGACGCACGACCGCAGGATATGGGTCGACCATGATAATTCAAGGGTTGTGTCAGATTAGCTAGGCGCCTGTCGGCGCCAAGCTAATCTGGCTCTACCCTTGAATGATCATGGTCGACCCATCTCCTGCAACAGGTGCATAGTCGTTAGATGACGCCTCCAAAATTTGGGAAGTACGTGTGTCGGGCTGAATGAGTTGACCCGTTCACTGAGAGCGGTCGCAGTTTAAGTTTGAAATCTTTGTTCATTCAGGCCCAGAGAGCCCAAGCCGTCCAAGGAACATGGATACAAAGAGATGTAGCAAGAGGCATAGATCCGCACGAGGCCCCGCAACTGCGGAGGGGGGGGGGGGGGCTTGTGAGGATCTATGCCTCTTGCATTTGGACAGTGTTCACGTTATCTCGGCAGTGAAAGGTTAATGTAAGTTTAGCACACAAGCACGATGAATTTTTTTTTTTAATGGGTTGTTTCATGGTGATGACTTTACAAACAGGCTTTGATTGCTGAGAAGATACGGAAAGTTCGATAGAAATGATTTAAATCAGATGAGAGACATATTCACAGGTATGAAACAGACTTCTTGACTACGAAGTGTTTGAATAAGTCTGTCTCTTCATCGAGAGACACTATTCTCCAGCAGCACTGCAGCAGATTGCAGTGTGTAATTCTCCCAAAACAACTCAAAATCTGAAGGTGTGTCACATTTGTGCGTGGGCCGGCTCAAGATGGCATTACCTCGAGAACCATTTACCTACCTACCTTAGCATTTTTTCTACCACACATGCGGTGGAAGGTATCGATAGTGGTAATTCAAGGGTAGTGCCTGACTGGCTTGGCGCCTCCCCGGCCAGGCACTAACCTTGATGTATCAGAGTCGATATAATTCTTATCCCCCGCAGGCAGTGACACACTGGTTAGCCAAATAAGGCAATCCCTGAGGCAGGATCAAAGACATCGAAGGGACAAAGTCTAACAATGCTAGGAACCGCACCGTTACCTTATCAATATATTGATGGGCAAGCCAGCAGAGATATAACGCTGACCAATATATTGACAAAGCAGGTCCGGGACTAAGGGCCGTCGTTCATCTGGCCAAGATTTTGTCTCGTTTGCGCGTTTTTTTTCTTTTTCGCACACTACCGAGTGAGTACTCCCATTGTTATTACTGAGTAACCATCGACAACCTCATCGACTACATGCAGAAATTCTGTGGCATTGTTCTAGAATATAGGGAAAGCGGACCAATGAATCACGTTCACCGGTGTTTATATGGACATAAAACATGACCCAATCAGGAAGCAATGAGCGTGGCATACAAGTCCAGTGATATCATGTGTCATGTTAAATATGATACTGTACGCAGTTATTGATGACTTAATGTCAGAGCTCAGCTATTTTATGGAAGAAATTATGCACAATAGGTGCATCGGTTCTTCCACAAAATAGCTCTGCACTATTTGTCATCAATAATTTGCCGAAAGGCGGAAGAAAACGCACGTTAATGAGTTGTTACCAACTTATCAAACTTTGGTTAATTACCATTGCATAACATTCATAAGGACACAATGGCTACATGTAATGTTATTATATTATATTTGTAAAATCATCCTAATGCATCATCAGTTAAGTCATCCTCCGTTTACCTTTAGATTATGTTATTACGTCTGTCACATATCCTCTTCAGTGGCATTTTTCATGGGGGGGGGGGGGGGGGGGGGGGGAAACCAGCGTGCCTGATGTGTTAGTTTCCAGCCTCCGAAAAATCAAACAAGGGAGAGAAGGAGGACGTGAAGGAATAGAAAGTATCCAACGTCCAAAAAATCAAAGTGAACAATCAAAATCTTGTGACATTTTCTTCTAAGAATATTCTATACCCTAAATAATATATATATAATTTTTCATTTCAATTCTGAGAATGCACTTGCTCTGCTAATGCCATGAAATTCCAGGCTGGTAAGCTTGCATTGTGTCATTAGGACATCAGCTGCCCTTTTGTGACTGCATCGCTCACTAGAACTAGAAAGAGTGGGTAGTGGGAGAAAATACCTATCTTTTGAACCTTCCACTGAACACCTACTGCATATAGCAATAGGGACTACCCCCAGGCGCCCCACAATCCGCTGGAGAATATCCTGAACTCCCCCCGAGGGGGGGGGGGTAGTACATGAATATTCCCAAACAGATCTTGGACCTACTGGGTAGATTTTTGTTTTTGCCGCCTACGACCGGTTTGCCCCAACGGAGGGCTCTTCAGGTAAGCATACGGCGTAACCTGCAAATTGCAAACACAACACATTTACCAGAAGCCGCCTCCAAAATTTACGGGTATCTCCACTAGTATAGCGCGGATTGCATCCCTAAAGCTTTATGTGGTGTTGCAGTGGAAGAAGACAAATTTTGAAAAGGCAAAACCTAGGTAATGTTTTGGTGTAATTATTCTTTACTTTTAAACAAAGGCGTCGCCCAAAGCCAAAAATGCACTCAATCAGATTAGCTCCAAGGGACGTAATTTTTCATTTCAATTCTGAGAATGCTCTTACTGTGCTAATGCCATGGAATTCCAGGCTGGTACGCTTGCATTGTGTCATCAGGACATCAGATGCCCTTTTTGTGACTGCATCGCTCACTAGATCTAGAAAGAGTGGGTAGTGGGAGAGAAGGAATGAGAGACCTATCTTTTTGAGCCTTCCACTGAACACCTACTGCATATAGCAATAGGGACCCGCAATCCGCTGGAGAATATCCTGACTCCCCCCCTCCCCCGAGGGGGGTGGGTGGGGTGGGGGAGGAGTAGTACATGAATATTCCCAATTGGACCTGCTGGGTAGATTTTTGTTTTTACCGCCTCCGACCAGTATTTTTTTTGTCTCTGTGTGTGTATGTGTATGTGTGTGTGTGTGTGTATATATATATATATACACACACACACACATATACGCACACACAACACACACACACACCACACACAATGGTTCCCTGCAAGTAGTTTTCTTCTATAATTAATTCTTTTTAAAAATGTATTTTATTATTTTTTGGAGGGTTGGGGGGGGGGGGTGAGGGGGGCGAATACTCTGCCCCCCTTCACCCCTTCTTTTTCATGGGGGATGGGGTGAGGGGGGGGGGGCAAGGTCGACCTCCCCAGTCCGCAAGTTGGAAGTTTTTTTATTTTTCATACTACTGATTCAAATTTGCAAACGTGCAGAAAACTTAAAAAAAAAATAAAAACCAGAAAGAAAAGAAGCAGAAGAAGAAGAAGAAGAAGAAGAAGAAGAAGAAGAAGAGCAACATAAACAATAACCAACCACAAAGGCAGAGAATATGCGATATCGCAATAATCATATTCATTCTGTCACCTTCACGTTATTTACACATTCCGCACCTCAAGAAACAATTCCTTGTTTATGTCTACTTTTATCTTTCATAACACTTTCACAAGGCTATTTCATTTCTCTTTATGAAGTTGTATAAGTGTATGCTCGCGCTTGAGAAACACACGCAATATGTATGATGTAAACAATCAGCTGCGTCAAGTGTGCATGGGATACGAGAGATTATACCACGACTTCCGGATCACGTGGGAGGACACAATGACAGGTCGAGTCCAGTGACATCTTAGCATATAATGACTGGAAGCAAAATGTCCTCGGGCCGATGTCGACAGCAGCTGGCCCGCGCACGGCCGTGCGCGGGCTAGCTGCGGTCGACATCGGCCCGAGGACATGCCGCTTTCCCCGTGCTTCGTTTGGGTCACTGTCAAGACTAAGTAGTACGGGATAGAGTGACTTAGAGGCACGCACTGTACAACGATGTGTTGCAGTTGGAATGATTGGCAACTGCATGGACCTTATTCTGCTGTTAAGGCATGGACATCATAACCCCATTTTCGTGAAAATTAAGTGGTACGGGATAGAGTCAAGACTAAATGGTACGGGACAGAGTGGCTAACAAACCCTCATTTCAACAGTGCGTTGCAACTGGAAATACTGGCAGCTGCATGGACCTTATTCTGACCTCTGAATTGAAAAGGCAGTAAGTTGATTTTGTGCAAAACAGGATTTTTTATTTTAACTCCAGTGAAACTCTTGCTGTTCGCAAAATGGACATAATGCCTTCTAACTCCACAGGGCAGTTTTAGCTTACCTAACTTTCCAAACTGCGGGCTATCTGAAATGAAATGGCATCTAACGTTACAACGAAAACAAGACAAAGATGCCGAGACCTGTCTACCAGGTAAATGTTTTTTCACGTACGAAATAATACAGAGCGAGCGAGCAAGCGAACACACACACACACACACACACACACACACACACACACACACACACACACACACACACACACACACACACAACACACACACACACACACACACACACACACACACACACACACACACACACACACACACACACACACACACACACACACACACACACACACACACACACCACACACACACACACACACACACACACACACACACACACACACACACACACACACACACACACACACACACACACACACACACACACACACACACACACACACACACACACACACACACACACACACACACACACACACACACACACACACACACACACACACACACACACACACACACACACACACACACACACACACACACACACACACACACACACACACACACACACACACACCACACACACACACACACACACACACACACACACACACACACACACACACACACACACACACACACACACACACACACACACACACACACACACACACACACACACACACACACACACACACACACACACACACACACACACACACACACACACACACACACACACACACACACACACACACACACACACACACACACACACACACACACACACACACACACACACACACACACACACACACACACACACACACACCACACACACACACACACACACACACACACACACACACACACACACACACACACACACACACACACACACACACACACACACACACACACACACACACACACACACACACACACACACACACACACACACACACACACACACACACACCTCCTGATAGTCTGAACTGCACTACGCACACGACGCGTAGGAGTGAGAATACTGACCCGATTAGAAAAGCAAGTACATTCATTTTTTGTTTTGGAAAGTGAGATTTGCAATGCATTACACTGAGAATCTCGCCCCTTCACAAAAAATGGACATACAGGCTTCGCCAATTAAATTAGGGCAGGGTGCGTCTCCTTCACTATATCCTCGAGCGCTCATCGTCGACCAGTTTTGGGACTGAAGTAGGCAAAAAATATTAACTCATTCAACCCGACGGCCGTATTTCCTAAATTTAGGAGGCGTCATCTAATGACTATGCACCAGTTGCAGGACATGGATCGACCATGATAATTCAAAGGCAGCCAGATTAACTTGGCGCCGATAGGCGCCAAGCTAATCTGGCACTGCCCTTGAATTATAATGGTCTACCCATCTCCTGCTGTAGTGCGTCAAGGCTGAATGGGTTAATCATTGAATCCTTGACTTACAGAACCAAATGTCTTCTATACCTTTAACCCTTTGTTTCCTAGAATTAAATGACTTCCATTCTATAGAATGGCAGTCATTTAGTTCTGAGAGTCAAAGGGTTGAGATCTTCCGCTGCCTAGCACGCAGAGAACACCATACAACTTCTAAAAACATAGATCCGCATGAACCACCACAATAGCAAGGAGCCCTTACAAAAAGTCAATACGTCAAGCTGGTCCAGTTCACATTTTCGCTTCTCACCGCGCGGAACTGTTATCAGGCTTTGTTTGGCGGGTTCTAGAAATCATATCAACCGGCAGCCTAGCGCATACTAAATTATCTTGAGTAACGCAAGCTGGCGCACTCTCTACATCTCAGCATCTCAGTACTGTTGTCAAGCGAACGGGAGAGGGTCTCGCCACTAGAACAATGCTTCACGCAGATGGCTTGCTGCATTCGGCACCCAGATGGCTTTACTGTTGGCAAGTGAACGCTTTGACAGAATGGTTTGCTCTTGTGAACGACTGAATCGTCAAACAGTGTCTCGACTGTGAAGGTTTTTAATACATTCGAGACGTGCCGCATCCGGATGCAGGGTATAAAGCCGCGTATCCGAATGATGCACGTCTCGTTTTGTTAAATCATAAACCTGTCACAATATACCGTGCCTCTCTACCGCGACAAGGTTTAACTCATTCTACCTCAGCACACGCCACAGCAAGACATGGATCGACCATGATAGTTCAAGGGTGATGTCAGAATAGCTTGGCGCCTATGGGCGCCAAGCTATTCTGGCATCACCCTTGAACTATCATGGTCGATCTGTGTCCTGCACTGCAATGCAGTCTTCAGAGGACAACGGCAAAATTTGAGGATTTCGGTGTTGGGGTAGAATGAGTTAAATACAATACCACGTAATGAGATGCCGCATGCGATATGTTTCATATTATATTAATTAATTTTTTTTTTACAGCTAGAGTGTACTGTCCGTTCGCTATACCAAACGTAATGTTTACGAGTTATAAAACGGAACATTAACGTAATCTTTGTACCCTCTGACTCCCAGAACTTGGCATCCAAGACGCTCATACTCTCACTGTGCTAACAAGTTCAAACTTTCACTGTCAGGAAAAAATGAACACTATCCAACTTGCAGACGTACAGATCCTCATAAGCACCACATCTGCGAGAGCTCATGAGGATCTATGCCTCTTGATGAGACCACTGTGTATCCAGGTTCCTTGGACGACTGGGGCTTTGACACTACCAGTTAACTGTCAAGGTCAATTAATGAGCCACAATGAAGGGTAGTGCTGGAACAGCCTGACACCTGTGTCATCCAAAGATGAAAACAGGTTTTAAAAATAAAAAGATACGTCATTTTGCCGATGAGGGCGAATCTACTGCTCAGAAAAGAGTTTTGAACTGGGCAAACATTACAATGACACAATGCATATAAAATGTAAACACAAGACGACAGAACAAACCCGAAAGCATTAGGTCTTCGGGCCGGCGTCCGCCTGCGCACAACGTGCGCGGGCCGACGTCGGCTCGGGGACCTTTTGTTTTCTGGGGAGAAGGAAAATGAACACCGTAATACGCACTGACAGCATGAAATATTGCCAGAACTCAGTTTCACTCTCAGGTTGCGAAGGTCAGACACTGGCCGTCAATGGAAATTCACACGAAGCGTGAGAGGAATGCAGTAGACGATTGTGTTAGGTACATTTTAGTACTTTTTCGCCAGACAGGATACCAAATGTCACATGTCTCCAAAAGTCCAGAAGTCTACCCGTTGCTGGTCTGCTGAGACACGTCAGTTGAGACAACTTGTGAAATTATTTCCACACACGTTCAAATCTTTCACCGGCACTGGTGCCAGAGACTATAAATGAAATGTCTGAAACCATTGCCTATTGAACAACAGCTATCGGTAACCCCAATAAAGAACACACATATGAATGCATACAACATGAAGTGTAACCCTCATAAGCCCTTTTGTTCATACGCATTTAGAAAATAAAAAGAGAAAGACGAGTAGAAAGGACAAACACAACACAGTTTATTAAATTGTTGGGTTAAAACCTCGAAAATTGAATAACTGTGTTGTGTTTGTCATTTCTAATCGTTCCATTTAAAGGATTTTGACCTTTTTTTTTTTCCAAAATAGAAATACAGACTTACATTTTTCAGTAAGGCAAGAAGTAAGTTGAGAATTTCTTTGCCTTTTATACGCTTGGCAATCACCTGGTCTAAATGTTACAAAATCATAGACTGACACGGCTATTCTCTTAGAATGTATAAAATGGGCGTCCAGCAGAGTTAGCTGTTGAAGTTTTAAAGTTCAGCTCAGTTCAGTCAAAGTGGGATCGCTGCGCTTGGAAAGGCCCACCCCACCCACCAGAAGTCGTCTCAGAGTTCACTTCGACATCTTAACATATTCTACCCTAGGACCGAAATCCCCAAATTTTGAAGTTGCCCTCTGAAGGACTGTATTGCAGTTCTAGAGAGCTCGAGCATGATAGTTCAAGGGTGGTGCCAGGATAGCTTGGCGCCTATGGGCGCCAAGCTATTCTGGCACCACCCTTGAACTCTCATGCTCGATCCATGTCTTGCTGTGGTGTGTCGGGGCTGAATGAGTTAAGCAAACAGCCGTAAAAGAACGACAACCTTTAAAAACGTGTAAGCTGGGTCAAAGGAAAAAGCAAGGCAGCATTCATTATGTTTGGGGTGGAACGGATGAGGGGTCTGTGATAAGATTTTGATAAGTTTCAAAGAAGAGTAAGCGTGGACAAGGGCGGCATTCATAGAACTGGGTGGTGGGGGTGGGGCGTGAGGGGGTCGCTGGTGGAGAGGGAGGAAAAAAATGGGGGGGGGGGGGGGGAAGGTCTGGACGACGATGACGGACGCTCGCCTACAGTCAAAGGGCAAATATTTGGGCAAACGACTCGATTGCCGCCGCGCTCCGTGGCTGGGAAAGTCTCTGAGCCATGTCCCTCCCGTCTCCAAGAGGCATAGGTTGTCATGAGCCGCTGCGTAGCAGGGGCTCATGACAACCTATACCTCTTGCTACCACACAGTGTCATTTTACATCCTCACATATAAGGAGTCACACGTCATCTGCATGAGGCATAGACTTAATGTGTCCCTGCACAGCAGGGACTCATGACAACCCATACCTCTTGCTGTCACACAGTATTATTGTGCATCCTCAGCCAGAGGAAGTCGTGGTGGTTTACGTCAACTTCCAAGAAAGGAGAGCCCTCCAGGGGAAATTGTTTTCGATCACAAGGGGGGACAAGCAAAAAAAAGCATATCATCCGATTTGACTTCTGGTGTGCTCGGGACAAACATCTGCGATACTCGTAGCAATGTGCCACCCCCTTATATACTCTCATTGACTCTCGGGACTAATGTAGTCTTTTGTAATTCTTTGTACTGGAAATTGGCGCTGCTTGTCCCCTAAAAAAGGTCCGCCTTCGCGGTACATCGTCACTCAGATTCATGATGCTGATTCACTTGTCTCAAGAATACGAATTTGTCGCCGTCTGCATCATCTCATACACTCCTGCATCATAAAAATTATGTTTTAACCTTTGCATGGCCAGAAAACAGTGAAAGCTACCATCTAAATGCGAGAGGCTTGCATCCCCACGAGCCCCCACATATGACTGTGGGGGCTCATGAGGATTTATGCCTCTTGCAGTTCTAATTTCTGTCCGTGTTCCTCAGGTACAGGAGGTTTCTGCATTTGTTAAATAGAAATAATAATCACGTAGCATTTTACGGGCTTAACTCTGCATTGTTTCCGGCGGGTAACAAGCGTTTTGTAGTCGTTTTGTATTGATGGTAGAGGAAAGTTTGTTTGTGCAGTGCTATGCGACTTGCACCATTCAGCCCTGACGCACTACAGCAGGATGGGTCGACCATGATAATTCAAGGGTAGTGCCAGGTTAGCTTGGCGCCTGTCGGCGCCAAGCTAATCTGGCACTGCCCTTGAATTATCATGGTCGATCCATCTCCTGCAACTGGTGCATAATCGTTAGATGACGCCTCCAAAATTTGGGAAATATGGCCGTCGGGCTGAATGAGTTACAATTTTTAATTCAAGCACGGAGAAAAGCCGGAATATCATATCAGCTCACAGTATAATTTCTGAAGCTTCTGGCATTTTAACATAATTCCATAAAATTCAAGAGTCTGACTATCTCCTTTGGAAAGGTCCACTGACCAATGACAACAAAAAAGAAACTTATTCCTGTCTGAAGGAGAACCCATCCAGCTAACCAACCAGTCTCTCAACCACGCACCCACCCAGCCAAAAAACATATATCCAAAAGCAAATATCCATAACATGGCCGCCGTGAAAGTAGCCTACTCTGCGTTAAATCCCGATAACTAACTTCAAAGTATGGACAATTAATATCTCGAATCTTAATCCTTGAATCTTGAACATGATGTACGTTCTTCTTCTTCTTCTGATTCTCTGCCACGGTCAACCAATTGACCATTATTGCTGGGAATGCTGGTGGTGCGCAGAAAAAAAAGGAGAGAAAAACTTACTTCTTACTTCTGATTTCTAAGTTGGGAACTGGGGAGGGGTCAAGGGTTAGCTGGGGAGGGGGGGGGTGGTGGGGGGGGGGGAGAGAAAGGTGTTGGGGAGCCAGCTGTTTTTTCGGTGCCTCCGGTTAGGCCTGCCTGGCTACGCTCACACCACAATTGCCTTTTAAAAGTATACTTTCTGACTTCTTGATTCCTGATCTTTTCGTATGTCGAAATGCAGCGCAATTTGTCTGAAGCGCTGGTAGCAGATTGTCTAGATGCCGACCTCACCAGATTGAAAGTCATGTACTCGTATACATTCATTTGTTTTTCTCCAAACCCTAATATCTGTTTTTTGTTCTTTCCCTTTACCTCTCTGAGGACAATGCTGGCTATTGTCTTCTGTCTATAAAAACACCCTTCAATAAATCATATTTATGAATCAGCTTACGGTCTTCATGTGCGTAGCTCCCCGAGATCTCAGCTCATAAATCTGATTATCTTTGGTCCTGTTCTCGGTCGACACCTCGTGCGCACACCTATAAGAGCAATTTGGCCATGTAAGGAGAAGTGACCAATAACACTTGTTTATCTGCAAGAGGCATTGATTCTCATGAGCCCCTGCAGAGCAGAGTCTCAAGAGAATCTATGCCTCTTGTTGCTACAGTGCAGTGTTTGATTTACATCTTCGTCTCTCAGATTGATAAAATCATTACGGTTTAAGCCTGCAACTATGTAAAGACAATTAGCCATAAATGGGGAAAGAAGGTGACAATGGGTATTGGGGAAATGACACATATTTTCGCCTGAAAAGAATTACATTGGGACATCGGTTCAATCAGTTCAAAGTGAACTGTAATTGCCCTTTAAGGGATAATTAAAAAAAAATTGAATTAAATTGAATCACAGGCTATAATTCAATACGTATTCCGTCTACGGAGAAACGATGTTAATACGTTTGTCTGATTCATATCAGCAAGAGGCGTTTATTCTGAGGAGGCTCTATGGCTGCAGGGAGCTCCAGAAAGTCTGTTTCTCTTGAGGATGAAGTGGGTTTTAGTTGGGCACCAGATTGCTGCATTCCTCACTTCAAGAAGCAGACGCGAAAGTAAGTACATATATGCCTTAACCCTATCAGCAAAACGCCACAGATTCTGATAGTCCATGTAGCTTACTAAGAATCGGTGCCTCTTGGAGCTGAAGCGTATTTCAGTGGGACACCAGATTTCTCTATATGTGTGACTTCAAGAACCAAACACCCAAGTAAATTCATATGACCTAACCCTCGGCAAAAGAACATATTTTTTTTATAAACTCTTGCTTAAGCATGGTGACATGAACAGCTATGCCTCCTTAAGATTGAAGTGTGTGACAGACTTCCTCTGGCCAGATTCTTCCATCCTACCATGCAGGAGCAAAGATGTAAGTAAGTGCACAGAGACAAACCCCTATCAGGAAATGAACACTGAGCCCCGTGAGTAAATCATGATAATCTATGCCGTCTGCGGATGGGATGTGTTATAATTGCATATCATTTGACCAGATTCGTGTCCAAGTGGCGAACTGAAATTGACTGCATGAAAATTGCTGAATGTGGACAGACACTTGAACGTTAAACCAATTAAGCCGTTGGCTTTCCGTAGCGCTTTTTGTCGATGTGATTCCTGCAGGAATCACATCGACAAAAAGCGCTACGGACAACCAAAGGGTTCATTCTTAATTTCATAACCAACATCGAGAGATGAATCAAACATAATGGTTCAAGGATGTTGCCTGATGAGATTTGTGTCTGTAAATTCCAAGCTGAATACTAAGTAGGCACTACTACCGTGGAGCTGTCCTGGTCCATATACTTTCCGCTACTGGTACATTATCGTCAAAAAGACACTTACCCCAAATTTGTGAGGATCGACAGTAACAACAGAATGGTATGCTGGAGGTCAGTGTCCTACAATGTCCAGCCACTTCAAGACAGAGAGCAGAGAGGTGGTTTGTGTTATTGGGGGGGGGGGGGGTAGATGGGAAGCGTAAAGCGGTGGCGGTGAGTGGGTATGTACGTTACTTTGTGTATTGGGACTGTGGTGGGTGGGGTGGGGTGGGGACCTGTGGGCTCAGAGAGGGGTAATAGTTTCCAGCACAAGCACTCTGGATTGCAATACATTTGCCACGAGTTCAAATTAACTAAAGCTACTAGCTTTTATACGGGCCGTATCGTTACTTACAGCGTCCAAAAAAAAAAAAAAAAATAAAAAAAAAAAAAAATAAAAAAAAATAATAGGCACTTTCCTTGTCCCAGAGCTTCGAGCAATTAAGACATCTGTGCATTATCTTATCAAGTCTGCCTGTGAAATCCATGCACAGACATCCATGCGCTTCAAAGTGCAGTTTCAGACTGTTTTTCTCCTTGTATTAGTATAGATGATGCAAAAGTATCACAATAATTTAATCGTTAGTTAATTTAAGTCAGCATCTGACATTTCTTTGCATTCAGGTTTACCAACATGAGAGCGTTGACGATAAGCAATCCCAAAGGGAGACAAATGGACGCGTCCGGAAGCCGCCAAAAAGGAAAGACTATTCGAGCAAAAGCGAAATACTAGTCGAGCACGGGGACAAGCAGGAAGTCTGGGAGGGCCGAGTAAATACCATTTTCACAACCAGCGCCGGGTGCTTCACATTTAAGAACCATCTTCAAATTTGTACGATGTGTTGAAGGTATAGGCACGCGTTAAGCATAAAGTGGTTTCATTGTGCCTCTCGCATTTAACCTGTTGGATGATGGTGGCGCTTTTTGACGAAGTGACTCCTGTAACCCTTTGGTTGTCGGTAGCGCTTTTTGTCGAGGTGATTCCTGTAGGAATCACCTCGACAAAAAGCACTACCGACAGCCTCGAAAAAAAGCACTACCGACAGCCAAAGGGTTGCTGTCGGGTAAGCGCTTTTAGTCAAAGTGATTCCTTAACCCTTTGGCTGTCGGTAGCGGTTTAGTCGCGATGATTCCTGCAGGAATCATCGCGACTAAAAATGCTACCGACACCCAAAAGGTTAAAAAAATCGTCTTCGTAGCATTTCTGAGACGTCACGGAGGATGTCTTGACTTTGGCAATCTAGAACTTGGGTAGTTTTGCGCCTGATATGCAGCTACAGTGTCGTCACTACATTACAAAGATTAAAGGAATGAAGGAACGGACAGACGGACGAAAGGATGTACGGACGGACGGACTGAAGGCCGGACGAACGAAGGAGCGAACAAACAAATAAACAGACCAAAGAACGACGGAAGGAAGGAGGCACGGAAGGAACGAACGAACAAATCTCAAAGAGAATAAAAGCACGCTTTGAAAGGACAAGAGCAACAAAAGTATTTTTCTTATCCTTTCTAAGCGTGTTTCTTTCTTCCTCTAACCGTTTGCATGTCGGTAGCGGTTTTAGTCGCGATGATTCCTTTAGTCATCGCGACTAAAACCGCTACCGACACGCAATGGGCTAATAAAAAGAAGAAGCAGATGAAAATGAACCTATCACGCAAATGCAAGCAAATCATTTCGTCAATGATCACTGCAGACCATAATATCATAATGGAGGAAACGGGCCACTGGATAACGTATTCATGTCTGCTCTGTCGGTGCAACGCTAATTTCGTCTCAGGAGATATTGGTGTCTGCCTGTTGATAAAAATTATGTTTTCAAATTACATTAGTTCGCAAACAGATGTTCCTTTGACATTCAGTGACACTTTCAAAGAAAATTATATAGCAAAAATGCGTTCTAATTGTTGTTGCGCTTGGTGTGTTTGCTGTCGTTGATTCTGCAGGGTGCGAAATAGGTGTCGAAGAGACTATACCCTTGAGCTGACGTTGTCGACCTAACTGCGTTCTACATTTTCTTACCGTTCATAGTGACCTGACCTTGCGAGTCTCAGTGAAACTAAGAGTGTAGACCGGCGCAAAACATTGACCGGAACACTTAAAGTTACAACAACACAGACTGGAGATCAACAACCTTCAAAGCGGACGCGCAAGAGGCCACGTGACCCGTGAGGATTAGGAAAAACATAGATCGGAACTGGATCGAAACCCGTTGCCCACACTAGGAATGGTCAACTCAGAACTGCAGAAAGTGCTAACCTTCTGACTGTCGGTAGCGGTTTTTATCGCAACGATTCCTGCAGGAATCGTCGCGACAAAAACCGCTACCGAGAGCCAAAGGGTTAAGGTGTGGCCACGTTGAGACTTTCAAATGAAAAAAACAAATTAGGGTGAATCTTCGTTTTCTTCTGCACGCTAAAATTCTGAAGGAAGAATAGGCAACGAAATGTTATGCAGTTTAAGGGAAAATAAAATCAAGAAGTTTAACATGATAATATATACTCACGTCTGTATCCGCACAAACGGAACTGAAAATGCATTTTCTAAGGATGGAAACGCTAGCCACGCATACCTTTTCATGTCTGTCCTTAATAGCAATACAAGACTAGAAATAATCACTCACACTCTCTCTCGCACGCACGTACGCACGCACGCACGCACGCACGAGGAGGAGAGGGAGAGAGAGAGAGAGGGGGGAGGGAGAGAGAGAGAGAGAGAGAGAGAGAGAGAGAGAGAGAGAGAGAGAGAGAGAGAGAGAGAGAGAGAGAGAGAGAGAGAGAGAGAGAGAGAGAGGAGAGAGAGAGAGAGATGCAAATCAGCAACATCTAGGATACAGCGGAGGTCGCTCATTAACATGCATACCATGACTTTTGCAACTGAACGAGAATTCTACCAACACTGCGCATTAGTGAAGGATAAACCACGCCGGATAGTTGAAGGGTAGTGCCAGATTAGCTTGGCGCCTGCTAATTTGGCACAACCCTTGAACCGCTGTGGACATTCCCTCTCCGACTGTAGTTTTACGAAGGTTACTAAGTAAAATCTGATTTCAGCAATTCAGTCTAGGGTCATCAGGAACACGCGCAGATACTAAAGAATTATTTCGTAAGAATTATTTCGCAATAATTTAACTCTTTCGAGACGTGCCGCCTAGGGATACGCGGCGAACCGCCGCGTATCCTTAGGCGGCACGTCTCGAATGAGTTAATAACAAGCCGCTTTCGCCGCGCGCAATCTTGGTACACCTATGTGCGTTAGTACAGGTACCGGCATCACTGACAGAGCAATAACGATTCAGAGAAAGGACAAAATGACGTACCTTCAATCTGCTTTATCAATTAAATTATTGCAACGGTCTTCATGTGGCACTAAGTCTTCTCACGGCACTTGCTATGAGACTGCCATGAGATGGGTTGGGTTGTCCACTCGGCGTTAAACCCTACAAACTAAATGACTTCCCACGAGCGCACTCGATTGATCAAAAGTGTCACAATGTCGACATGTTCGTCCAATCCAGATACGCGTTTCTCCCAACGTCACGCATAGATTGTCCACGAATCAAAGCTTCAGAGTTTCTCTATAGTGGAATCTTTTCGATCACAATTCTTGCAATTATCCCAGTCCACTGATGTTGCAAATGCATTCGTTATGGTGCAATGAAAAAAACAAACAAAAAACACGGTCAAATTCGCTTGACAATGGCAAATCACCTTAATCACCGTAAGAAATCGTGAGGAAAACAGTCACAGAATGTAGACGAACTTAATACTTGACTATTCAACACACGCGTGCTGTTCTGTGATTCTAGAGCAAGCTCCAAAATCACAGAACAACACACAGTTCTCATCACCTTGCAGGTACTTCATGTTAATGGAGACATTCACTCATAATAACACCTTTACGACGAGTGACGGTCAAATTGATTGGACATGCGTGCGGTTGCGTGCCGATCTAAAAAGAAGAGACTCCAAGTAACACACTCGCTCGCTAGAAACCTACACGCCTCCCCAGTTTGAGAAATTACAGATGAAAATGTCTCCCACTGGTCCATCGCCAATATGAGATAACACTCTTCGCGAGGAATTTATCTGTGTATGTCAAACAACCATGCTCTGCGTCAAACACCAAAACCTAAGTTGAAGAAAAGCAGAAGCAAAAGATCTCTCGAGTCACGACAACAAGAGTTACATATTACAAAAATCTTTATAGAACGTGAGCACCATATGGATCTATGTCTGTCGGCAACTCGTACATGTAAATGCGTGCCGGGATGCAGTGATTTCGGACCTTAGTTCTTCAGCTGTAACGTCGATATAATCATTAACAAGCACACGTGCATTACTCACAAGTGTGTTTTTGATAGAGCTCCGACAGCCTGCAGAGGATCATGGAGCTCTACTCCTCTTGCAGGCGGACAGGGCTTGAATTCATGGACTCATTCTGTGCGATTGTCTGTGATTTTGGACCTTACAGCTGGAAGCCGTAAGATCCAAAATCACAGACCAGCACACTTTAATATTCAAGCCAAAAACGGCAAAACTGCGCACATTTAGATATTTATTTGTGTGCTGTGTGTCCATCGCACACCGGCAGACAGACCGGGGCCCAGACTGCAGAGGAATCGTGAAGATCTATGCATCCTGTAGACGAACTGCGATTCGTCAAGTTTTGAGACTCTCCCGTGGGCGACCTCGGCTCAGGTGCAAACACAGGTGTCAACAGAAAGGCTGGGGCGATTCCTGTCATTAATTCGATAAACATGTCTCGACCATTGTGGGAGATGGATCGACCATGACGTTCAAGATTATAGCGCCAGGTCAGCTTTGTCATGATCAGGAACGTATTCTCTCACGACAAATACGTTGCGGGGATTGGAACCACCTAGTGTGCATGCCCTGTTCAGGTTATCGCGTTCCTTTGCTCATGGTAGTTCCAGAAAAGTGCCGGATCAGTGTCTTTTGAAGTGCTTAATTAGGCACTACTGCTAGAACCAGCACGGTGGGCCCATCGATTTACACTGGAGCTTAAGCGATCGACCAGGATGGTTCGATGGCAGTGTTCCATCAGGCCTTACGCTTGTTTTAATAAGAATTGCTAGATAGTTCAAAGGCATTGCCTAATTCGGCACTAGGCTTCTGTCCTATCAGACACTACCATCAAGGTCGTTCCGTCTCCCGCTGCCATCAGCAAAGTGGCTGAGACGGTTCCTGTCATTAATGCGACATCTCTCGATAATTCAGTAATGATTCTCGTGGGCTCTGCAGCTAGACGGAGGAACAATCTCACCCTTGACGGAGAATTGAAGGGCTTTCAGTGTGACATTGTGCTGGGTCATTCATATGCTGTCACAAAATATGACGTGTGTTCTGGTATCACAGTAAAACCAAAGTCAGAGACCAACATACGGATGGTACGTTCCAAAACCACAGATCAAAACACCTGTACAAGAGAACATCAACGAAAAAAGAAGCACGCTTAGAAAATCCAGTTAGGAAACAATTGTTGCAACTGTCTTTTCTAAGTGCGTTTTTTTTTCGTTGGGATTTTCTCTACATTTTGCACGCTTGGCAGTCACGTTTTCGTCTGGACACCTTACGTGATAGGCTCAGACAAATTATGACAAATTAGTGAGTTAACTAGTACTTAATAGAAGAATAAACTTTCTATTGATATTTCTATTATTTCAGTGCCTTGTTCCAGTTAAACTGAAGGCCTGTGTCGATAATTTCATGCACCTGTCTTATCTGCATGGTTACAAGGAGCACTTGAACATAGTCTTGTTGAAATATGAACTGTTCTACCAGGGAGGAAAAAAACAAACAAAACAACGTTGGCCTTGATTGTCCGCCATGTACACGACTATGCGCGTGCCATCTAAAGCCAATGCAAGGCCCGACCTATTTTTATCCAGCGGGAGAAAAAAGTCTGAAGGATCGAGATCTTGCAGAGAAAAAAAAATCTGATGGCGAGTAAGGCTTGACTGTGTCACTGTGTCATAGGGAAGACTTGATCCGAAGCTTGCGTGCTGAAGGGGTATGTTTGAACAAAAGTCTGTAGCCGGTGAAGCTGTCAATGTGTAAATAAATAACCACTTCAGAAGACATGATCAGCACTCGCGAGTAAAAACTACTGCACACGGGTACTCATAGTGGAAGGAGATGTGTCTATGTGTAAATAAATTAGTACTGAGAAGACGTGGTCTGCACTCGTGAATGAAAAGTACTGAGAATGAGGAGAAAAAAGAAAAAAAAAATCCCGGCTGCTCGATCAGCGATCAGTATAAGGGAGAAAGATCGCTAGACTGCACAATTCAAAATAGTGCACAAAAGGTTTTACACACATTCGAGACGTGCTATGCCGCATATCTGGTCGCGGCATGTCTCGAATGAATTAAGACGGACGACGTCGGCCCGAAGACGCATCAGGGATTGTGTGCTACGTTTAGGCAGCACGATCGCGAGCAGCTATCGAACACATAGCTAGTTATAAATTCCGAATGCTAAAACTGTCATAGTGTCGGCTCAATAACTACAAAACCTTTCGTGATCTTGACAGCTCTGGCAGCAGTGAACAAAGTTTACCCTCCAAGTACCTGTCAATATTTCCTTTATACAAATTCCTGTTGCTAAAGATGGGAAGGCAAGGAATTAGCTCACGGGTAGTGCCTGGTTAACCTGGCGTTTGGAGAGGCGCCAAGCTGATCAGGCACTGCTCTTGAATTAGCTATGGTCGAGCACTGAAAGGGCGTCGACGTAACCGACTTCGGCCTTAGCTGGCCCGCGCACTGCCGTCCGCAGGCCGGGTAAGGCCGCTTCGGCCCGGCGAAAAATTGGTAATCTCCAACATTAGCTGGAAAAGATTTATTAAAAAAAAAAACCCTGGCAGGAGTGGAATACAAAGACAAACAGACATAAATTAACACACCCGAGACGTGCCGCTGCCGGATACGCGGCTTATGCCGCGTATCCGGAGGCGGCTCGTCTCGAATGAGTTAAACAGCTGCTCTGTATCTCGATTAATGATTCCGCGCGACAAAAAGGAGGGTGAGTTACATTAAAGAAGAAACACACACACAAAAACTACCAAAAAACAAAAACTGCTAGCGTGAGAACCAATGCCATGAATAAATAAATACTGAATTTTCAAGCGGACGATGATGGTGTAAGAAGAATCTTCTTACCCTATCGAACTCGGCTTGAAAATTCAGTATTGATTTATGGATTGAGCTGTTTTTCTAACGTCTAAAGTACATTCGGTACGTTTGATCATTAAAATGTTACTATTTGTAACACATTGTTTTACAACTAAGGCACCGGTAAACCATTTGCCACTTCCTCGATGGTTGGGAGTCCAGGGCAATGATCGCGCGGACACCCTCGTTGGCAAGGAAGAAACCACACAGGGCCTACGACTGGGCAGATCAGACGTGATGAGAAACGTGAGAAAGCTTTAAGAAACAGAGCCAGGTGCACCCTGCAATTGATCGCAGACTTAACAGAGGTGTGTAGAAAGGCAGCGGACGCTTTCATAAACCATGAGCGATTCAAAGTAAATCAGACCAACATTGACATGGCATCAACGGGAACTCCGGGAAGACTTCAGATAGTTGGGGTGGAGCGCGTTCGAGCCTTTCTGAGCGCAGAGATCCTATTTTGAACGAACTGAACTGAACCGCTCAATGGCTGTTTTTCGTGGTACGTACGTCAAAGACTGTTTGTGGTTTTGAATAGTCGCGGCGACGTATTTTTTTGCGTGTTGAACATACTTACCGGAAACATCCATTGACTTATAAAATCCTGTTTAACACTATTAAATACACAATAATGAATAGTGCATTTACAATAGTCAGACCAAAACGATAATTGCCTAGCGTGTAAAATGCACAGAAAAACCCACTACAGAAAGAATCGCGCAAAAGAACACAATCAAAACAGTTTATTAAAATAAAATGTGTTGCAAACTGACGAGCATAACAAATGCAACATTTTTGGAATCATCGGAAAAACTTAAGTGTTTCCGATGATTAAAAAGATGTCCCATTTCTTATGCTCGTCATTATACTTGGCCTTAATTTGTAAGTTTCTTTCTTTGCTGGGTATTTCTAAAAGCACGCAACAAATATTTTTCGACTTACCTTTTCAGTACTGCCCGGACGAATGACACTCTCTTTTAGGGTGCATGGAAATTTAGCTCTAGGTGGAGGCATGGAATGTATGCCCCTGCAGACACCACAGTAAAATGTGGCTGTCATTCCAGGTAGGCAACAGTTCCTGCCTTCTTCCAGTATGCCGAATGGTGTGCTGACGAGGTCGCCAAGACCGAAACAGCTGTCCACACCGGCTAAATATCTGGACCCCCTCTTGGGAGACTAAGATTTAAATTTCCATGCACCGAGTGGCTGGAACAGTGGGATATGTGATACGCCCCCTTCGGGGGGTGGGGGGGGGGGGGAGGCTTCCATATGCATTGCTTTCAGTCACTTTCTTAGCGCACCCCCTTTTTTGTGCTTTGACCAAGTAGATCTATGATCACTGGTCGATCATGCACACGTCTCTCCCCTGATTGCTTTTATCTACTTTACTTTGTAATCGACACTCTGTAGCATTGATAGACGATTTCTTTAAATCAGAAGTAGTTTAAAAAAAAAAACCTGCTCGTCAAATGACGCAAATATCGCATTTTGTCCGGGTTTTTAAACCACTGTTTCGTCGAAACACCAGAATTTGACCTACTTTTGATCTCCGAAACACGTCGATTAACAAAGTAGCATGATGAGTATATTCATGTTGAACGCGACAAAGGTCCACTCAAATGTCAAAATAAACTCATCCTTTGTACTACGGCATAAAGAGGCAGAACTTTCAATTTAATGCACCTATACCAGCTGAAAAACAGATCTTTGGGTGTTTAACTCATTCGAGACGTGCCGCCTTCGGATACGCGGCATAAGCCGCGTATCCGGAGGAAGCACGTCTCGAATGAGTTAAGCAGACCGTTGGTGCTTGTTTTGTTATGTCAGTTATGAAACCCACAAAACACCAGCACATTAAAGGAACTTGTTCCAAGCAACAACAACAACAACAACAACAAAAAGAAAGCAAAAGAAAAAAAAGGGTAGCACCGCTACACTATCAGTGGACGCAGAATGTGTTTCTAAAATCATCTTTGTTAAATTCAAAGCCAAAGAGCATCAGACGTCTATGGAACGTGGATACAAAGTGATGTCCACAACAGCCACCCCCCCTAAAATCTCTTGTGATGAGGATCTACGTCTCTTGCAATTGAATAGAGTTCATTTTTTCTCCGCAATGGAGGAGTAGTTTACAATATCTTTTGCAAAACGGGTTACAAAGTAAAGTAGGTAAAAGCACTGTCAGGGGAGAAAAGTGTGCATGATCGACTAGTGATCATAGATCTACTGTGGCCAAAGCAAAGCACACGCACACACACACACACACAAAAACAAAAAAAAAAAAAAAAAAAAAAGAAAGAGGGGGTGCGCTAAGAAAATGACTGGAAGCAATGCATATGGAAGCCCCCCCCCCCCCCCCCCCCGAAGGGGGGCGTATCACATATCCCACTGTTCCAGCCACTTCAGTGCATGGAAATTTAAATCTAGGTCCCCCAAGAGGGGTCCAGATATTTAGCCGGTGTGGACAGCTGTTTCGGTCTTGGCGACCTCTTCAGCACACCATCGGCAATGCTGGAGGAGGCAGGAATTTCTACCTACCTGCAATGACAGCCACATTTTACTGTGGTGTCTGCAGGTTCCATGCCACCACCTAGAGTTAAAATTCCATGCACCCTAAAAGAGAACCTACCAAAAGGGGGTAGGGGTTGCAGTCGATATTGTAGTAATAAATGAAAAGAAAAGGGGAGACTGCCAGTGCTAATATGCACACTTTTCTCCCCTGACAGTGCTTTTACCTACTTTACTTTGTAACCTTCCTAAAATATTAGCACTGGCAGTCTCCCCTTTTCTTTTCTTCTTCAAAACGTTCGTAAACTGCCTTACAATAATGGCGGGCAACAGCGGTAACTCAACTGATCGAGTCTGAATGTCATAAATGAAATATTTTCTACTCTTCCTTTGTACGTTCCACCCACTCATGCCCTGGGCAGTAGAAAACCTTTGTTGTGTGTGCCTTCCAACATGGACTGTGAGAATACTGGTAGATAGACAAGTCTTATTTCAGGCAATACAGCATTGAGAAGTAAAAACCAGTTATCAGCGAATTCTACCAAACAAAACCTGCCACGGAACAGATCGCTTTAACTCATTCAGTCCGACGGACGTATTTCCCAAAATTTTGAGGCGTCATCTAATGACTAATGCACCAGTTGCAGGAGATGGATCGACCATGATAATTCAAGGGCAGTGCCAGATTAGCTTGGCGCCGACAGGCGCCAAGCTAATCTGGCACTGCCCTTCAATTATCATGGTCGACCCATCTCCTGCTGTAGTGCGTCAGGGCTGAATGGGTAAAAAACAAACAAACAACTTTTACATCGAAATAGGCGTACACATGGCCCCAAGATATTCAACTTTAGACCGAAAAGTCGAACACCCAAAAATGGCAGATGTGACGTATACGCGCTTGTTTCGCCGACTTTGACATTTTTATGTACGAAATATTGCAATGACATATCGGAAAAGCTATTGACAAACAAGAAACGTTCTCGAAAACTAATGACGAAACAAATTATATACAGGGTATTGATTGAAACTGTCTTTGGTTCTAACACATTTTTATTAACCATTCAAGTCGAGAGCGATACGGCTGAAATTGTGTTCATGGGTTCAGTTGCATGAATGAGATTAAATCCTGTGCAAGCCACTAAGCTAGGTCCTCCACTAAGTCAGTAGCATGAGTGAGTTTAAATTCTACACAAGTCCCTAAGCTAGGTCCTGCCCTATGTCAGTTGCACGAGTTTAAGCTGAATACCTTTGATGTCGAGAAAATGTGAACGCCACCCAACTGCAAGAGGTATAGATCTTCATGAGCCCCTGCAGCTGCGGGGGCTCATGAGGATCTATGCCTCTTGCTGAGACCACTTTGTGTCCATGTTCTTTGGACAGTTGTGGCTGTTGGTAGTTGAATGAACTGAGAGTTTATAAACAAATGTACTGTCCACTGATGGCAAGGAAGGGGTTAAACCCAGCGCAAGCCACTGGTCTGTAGTTCAACAAACACATTTTGGTATGATGTATGTGTGTGTGTGATGGTGTGTGTGATGGTGTGTGTGATGGTGTGTGTGTTGGTGTGTGTTGGTGTGTGTTGGTGTGTGAGTGAGTGTGTGTGTGTGTGTGTGTGTGTGTGTGTGTGTGTGTGTGTGTGTGTGTGTGTGTGTGTGTGTGTGTGTGAGTGTGAGTGTGAGTGAGTGAGTGATTGATTGTACATTGCTCAACGTCCCGACAGTAACAAGACTTTCTCAGGACGTGCCTGCACTGCTTGTGAAAAAAAAACAACTAAACAGAATATTGAATGTATGTCGCCAGCCGGATTAATACGCTAAATAAACCTAAGACAATTTAAAAACACACATCCAATATCAAGAGCTACAGGCAGCGCAGACAGTAGGGAGAGTTTAAAAAAGGAAAATACAGGTGAATGGACCAACGGTAGACAGAAACACATGCCCCAGAATAGAGAGGAAAACCCACCCTTTGGGGCTGACCAGGGTGACCCAGGAACTAAAAAGTAGTAAACCCCACCCAAGTCCCCCAGGGCAGACCCGGGTGGGGGAAGAGTGAGTGTGTGTGTGTGTGTGTGTGTGTGTGTGTGTGTGTGTGTGTGTGTGTGTGTGTGTGAGTGTGTGTGTGAGTGTGTGTGTGAGTGTGTGAGAGTGAGAGTGTATGAGAGTGTAAGAGTGTGTGTGATAGTGTCTAAGAGTGTAAGAGAGAAAGAGAGAGAGAGAGAGAGAGAGAGAGAGAGAGAGTGTGTGTGTGTGTGTGTGTGTGTGTGTGTGTGTGTGTGTGTGTGTGTGTGTGTGTGTGTGTGTGTGTGTGTGTGTGTGTGTGTCACAATATCTCTTAGGTTCGTCTAGGTAGAGAGCCTGGCCATGACTCGGTTCCCACGAGAAAATGGGACAGATTCGGTAGATTGTCCAGTCAAGCGACAAAATGGTATTGGAGAACTATAGCGTTGTTTGTGAAAATCATTCCAACCCCATTATAACCCCCTCCCTTCACTGATAGTAGCAGCCCCATCGTCGTTTAACGCATTAATCCTGAGGCTGATTAACAAAACGGCTTCTTGTCCTATGGAGGCTACATTGCAGATGAGGAGACAGATCAACCATTTCAGTTCAGGGGTGGTGCCAGAATAGCTTGGCGCCTGAGGCGCCAAGCTATTCTGGCACCTCCCTTGAACTATCATGGTCAAACTTTTCGTAGGCAATAGCGTATCAGGATGAAAAGGGTTAACACCAGCATTACCAAATGCGCTAAGACCCATGCGAGCCTATGTTTCTGGCTGTAAGTAAGAAGCTGGTAGTTCAACCCGTTCAGTTCAAAGAAGTACCCAACGGAGAAAGAAACACGCTTAGAAAAGACGGGTACAACACAATTTATTAATATTTCGGGTAAATACCCTTTGTCAAAATAGACAAACAAACATAGAGATTAGCCGCTACTTATCTTCAATGGCAGAAGGAATGTCTGCCATTGAAGATAAGTAGCGGCTAATCTCTATGTTTGTTTGTTTGTCTATTTTGACAAAGGGTATTTACCCGAAATATTAATAAATTGTGTTGTACCCGTCTTTTCTAAGCGTGTTTCTTTCTCCGTTGGGTACTTCTTTGCATATTACACGCTTGGCAGTCAGCTTTTTGGTCTGGATCGTTCAGTTCAAAGCTTGTCCTGTCTCAGTCATGTCCCTCATGCCGAAAAGCGTCTGACACATTTAGAGCCTGACACATTGATAGTTTAATGATGTACATCATGAAAGCAAATACGCAACCTTCCAAAAGCTTCGAACGATAGACGGGAGGAAAGAGAAACAGGCCATCGCCAAGGTACTTCTACTTAACTTCGACTGAAAGCACCCCGAAACAGACAGTCGGGTCCATGTTTCTTCCTGTTTATTTTCGAACCGTTCCATAGGGTGGCTGGGCCATCACACTCAGTATCAGATATCATTATGGTTTTCGAAAATGTATTGAAGTCAACTGGCAATCGGTGAAGACTCTAATAGCAGTGAGTTCTTAACCCTAAGGTTGTTGGTAGCGGTTGGTAAACTGCAGGAATCATCGCGTCTAAAACCGCTACCGACACCCGACGGTTAAAGGCGGCGAGGTTATACGTACAGCCGCTCTCAAACCATCTACCATCGAACGCTACAGACAGTGCATCATTTACGTCCTATCCACCTAAACAAAACCACCAATCAGTGACGCGGAACGGACCTTTCCCAAAAGGGGGATAATTTAACGACACGACAAAGAAAGACAACCCACACGATTAGCCGTCAGCACGTCCGCTCTTTCTCCGTCTCGGATCAATTGCCACCGAAATCCGGCTTAAAAAAAGACTACCTGAGGTGTGACGACACCACTCGGTACGCTATCCATTTACATGTTTTGTGTCCATGGCCAAGTGGTTGCGACGGTGTAAGTTGAGCCGGTTGGACCACATGGGGAGGAAAGCCAATATTTAGTTTTGTGCCCCTGACCAGCTCCGAGCGTTGACAGACGCTCGGAACCGGTCAGGGGCACATAACGCGTTCGTGGATTTCTTTGCCCTGTTATTTGGCCGCACTAGAGCAAACTAGACCATTGACGAAGAACCTCTATTCGTTGACAGGCAGAGCCAGATTGGCTTGGCGCCAGAACGCAATTAAGCAGTACCCTCGAGTGAACTAAGGTTATCCATCTCCTGCGACCTGTTTTCACTGACTGGACGCTTCTGAACTCGCAGCTAGTTGTCTCTGGAGGTTCAAGTGTTAAGGTCGAAAACGTCATCGACCATTCTTAATACTGAGTTGTAGGGTCCCCTGTCACAACATCTACAAATCACTAAACAATACTTTTATCCTTGGGGTCTCATGTTCCTTTTATGGTACCTACAGAGACGCTTTATGTGACATGACATGAATTGAATGGTTAACTTGCCATCCATTAAAGTCCGACTCAAATCGATCCTTTTTTACGTACTTCTTGTGTGCCCTTTCCTAGCGTCTGCAAATCCTTAAACAACACTTCCATCTTTGGGGTCTCACGTTCTTTTATTGCACGGACAGTGACACGTACGTTATGTGCCAGGACATGAATTTAAAGGCGAGGTACCAATTTTAGGAGGTAGACGATGTCATTTGTATAACCATGATAGTCTAATTCTAGCCAGGACGTGTACCTTTGGCGTCTACGCATTGTAAAGGTGGTGATTTCGCGGGTGTACCACAGTAGCAAAACGTCTTCGGGCCCATATGCTGTAAAAAGTTAGTGCGGAAATACACATATGTGGATGTGTATTATTAAGCTAAGAGCGAGTTCTTAGAAAAAAAGAAATTAAATTTGACTTGAATCACTGATGTTGAAATGATCGATGCGACTCATTGAAAGTTTGAAGGTGAACAGGCATTTAAGTGCTCGGCAAATTCCGATGTCGTGAGCCGCAAACTCGCTAATTGTGCACACACGTAAATGTTATTTAATTCCGAAGTGTTGAGTAAATGTCTGTGTAAGTGGTAAATAAACGCCATCATGATCGCAGGTCACTTAAAATAACCCACCATAAGATACATTTAACTTCTATCAATAATTGAGCATTGACCATATCGTACGTGAAAAGAACTAAAATGTAACAGATTATAGAAGTTAGTCAAAATCTTTTTCTTCTTCTTCTAATGTTTAGTGCCTGTTTTGTTTCCACTTACATATTCTATGCCTTTAGGGTTACAAAGATTTGTAACTAATACTATGATCTATACTGCGTAAGAAAGGTAAGATTATAGAACCTGTCATTTATGTACAAGTCACATTACGACGAATGGGCCGCCATGATGTGTGGGCTGATATGTGATTTTGGATCTTACGGCTACAGGCGGTAAGGTTCAAAACCACAAACCAGCATAATATGATCTCCGGTTAATCGGGCAGTGCCTTTTATCTGTAATGGTCGAGCTGACATTCTCATGTAGTTTTTGTTACGAGTGAGACGAACAGTACAGCGAAGTTTCACTTGAAGCAGTCCATTTATTGACTGGTTCACTGTGAACAGTTTTTGTCACAGCGCGTTTGATCTTTCTCAGAATAATCCTCAGAACAGCTTGCGAGGGTGTATTCATGTCCAAGACTATCCGACGAGCAAAAGAAATGCGGCATCATCGGGATCATCGGAAGCACTTCCGATGATCCCGATGAAGTCGTATTTCCTTTGCTCGTCAGTGTAACACGAGTTGCTGCACGGGCTCGTGAGAATCTATATACTGTGTGACTGGACCATACACAAAGCCGGGAAGGTGACAGGTAGTCGGCAAACTCTGGACCAGCGCCCAATATAATCGTCTACCGCTCTATCGATCCGGTCTAAAACGACATCAGCAGCTAAGTGATGGGGTGATAAACAAAGCGCAGGAGTTACCAAGCGCGGGTCAGGATGTCCCAGATGGTCAGGGGATAGATTTGATACTGAAGCAGAATACGTGTATCTTTGCAGAAAGGTCGATGCACTGCATTTTAACCTGTTCGGTGCCGAGGAAATGTGAACGCCAATCAACTGCAAGAGGTATAGATCCTCATGAGCCCCCGCAGTTCCGCTGAATTAACGAAGATTGCAAAAATATAGTCTGCGTCAGCTGACGTTGAACGCATTCATTCATTCCACACCAGGACCGAAATCCTCTAATTTTGAAGTTGCCCTCTGAAGGACTGTATTACAATTCTAGAGACATCGAAAACGTTAAACGTTTAGGGATTAACGTCTTTTGTACACCACGAAGGTGATTTCAAAGACGGGGCACCGAAAAGAGGCCTGTACAAATTTTGACCCCAGCTATGTTCGAACCCACGACCATTTAGACAAGAGTCGAACGCTCTACCACCAAGCCACCCCGCTCACCCTCTAGAGAGGTCGAGCATGATAGTTCAAGGGTGGTGCCAGAATAGCTTGGCGCCTATGGGCGCCAAGCTATTCTGGCACTACCCTTGAACTATCATGCTCGATCCATGTCTTCCATTTGGTGTGTCGGGGCTGAATGAGTTAAAAGCGAACTATTTTATCTTTTGTAAAATAACTTTAATCGTTTATTTTCAAAACGTTATGTTTGTCGTTTATTGTGTGTGAAAACTTATTGTATTCAACAAAGTGCATTAATATCTAGTGTCATAACTTTTTTATAATTATGCGAGGAAAAAAAGTGATAAAGTGATTCTTGAGAAAATTGTCCTTGTTCAAACTTTAAAGCATGTCAACTCTAATAGTCTGTTCAGTGTATTTCAGTCTGCATATCGTCCCCATCGTAGCACTGAAACAGCTTTGCTGAAGATATTCAATGACCTGCTTTGTGCTTTGGACGAGCGTAAGATCACAGTCCTTGCTTTGCTGGACCTGTCCAGTGCGTTCGACACTATTGACCATGAAATTTTGCTTGCCGTCTTCAATCTGTATTTGGCATTGAAGGCACAGTCTTGGCATGGTTTAGTTCATACCTGACTGAACGATCCCAGATTGTTTCTGTCGACGGCTGTCGCTCTGAGCCATCACCTCTTCGGTTTGGTGTACCCCAGGGCTCGGTCCTAGGACCTGTATTGTTCTTACTGTATGTTCAGCCCCTGTCCGACCTGATTTGTAGTCGCTCCATTTCCCATCATGCATTTGCAGATGATACGCAGATGTACAAAAGTGATACTGTCGAGCGAGCTGTGAATGCCGTCCAAAGTATAAGCCAGTGCATTGACCATGTCAAATCATGGATGACCACCAGCAAACTGATGTTAAATGATGGCAAAACTGAAGCAATGTTGGTAGCTAATCCAAGATTATCTTCGTCCCTGCCTTTACCGTCATCATTGTCTGTGGATGGAACACTCATTGGCTTCTCTGCGAGTGTGAGAAACCTGGGTGTTACACTTGACAGCGAGTTATCTATGTCACAGCATGTCAGTGCAGTGTGTAGATCCGCTTATCTGGAACTTCGTCGTATTAGTTCAGTTCGACACCTGCTGACCGTGGAAGCCACTAAAACACTAGTTTGTGCATTTGTGCTGTCCAAGCTAGATTATTGTAACTCTTTGCTTTGTGGCTGCCCTCAGTATCTCATTGATCGCCTCCAAAAAATTCAGAACAATGCAGCCCGGCTTGTTGTGAGAGTCCGTAAGACTGAGCATGTCACACCCATCTTGAAGTCCCTTCACTGGCTACCTGTGTCCTCACGTATTCAATACAAAGTTATGTCAATCTGTTTTAACTGCCTTTCAGGCACCAGCCCTCTTTGCTGCATGTGTATACACCCTCTCGTGAGCTCCGCTCCTCTTCTGATAAACGGAAGTTGTGTGTACCTTCTGTCCAAACTAAAACATTTGGTCAGCGCACTTTTGTTTATCAAGCCCCAGTGTTATGGAATACACTTCCTCTTGAGGTCAGAAACAGTGAGTCTGTCTCTGACTTCAAGAGGTCGTTGAAAACTCACCTCTTCAAGCTTTACTTTGAATAACTGCCAGTGTTTGATGCCTTAGTTGTAGTTCTGCAATCCTCCTTGTTTAGACTGAATGTTAATTAGAATATAAATTATTATGTATGTATTGTTGTTTAGTTTATTGTAAAAGTGGTGTGTTCGGGCATTGTGCTTTGTTTGTTATGTGCATATGTCATTGTATTTTTATTTTTGTGTACAGATTGTAAAGCGCTTAGAGCTTTTGAGTAAGATTAAGCGCTATATAAATACTCATTATTATATTATTATTATTATATTAAACAAAAACCCACTTGATTTTACCGTGACACGCAACAGTGGTCTGTTTTGAGAGACGGACAGATTTTCAGTGTCTTCGTAAAGGATATCCTGTTTTGAGCGACCAGCCTTATGAGAGATCACCTGTCCTTAAAAGCCATAATGTAGGTGGTTGTAGCCACTTTAATGGTGTTCTGTAGTGAAGGGTGACAATTATGTTTTTGAAAAAGTATCTTGTCTGTTAAGACTTTTTTTTTGCTTAGAAACAAATGGTTGCGTAAAAATAAGTTCTACTGTACTTGCTAAATATACAAACTGGAAAATTTGTTATATAGAAAGATAAAACAAATTACATGTACAGCGCAACTCTGAACACGAACAGAACAGCATACGTAACATAACACAAACAAAAAGAGCACCTTCGGTGGCGAATTTCAAACGTTACAATACCAGTAATTGCAATCAATAACCGATACGGCATCAAATTGTATGTCTGGATTACAACCATTGACCTGCCAAAACTGAAACAACGGATGTCTGACTGTTCATGAATTTTTAATAGGCTGTCTGCTCTTCCCCGTAAAATGCACATCGAGTCGATTGCAAATTGTAATAGTAGATCCCGAACCCATAATGATACTTTTACGATGTACGTACCATTGGTCATGTTATGTCGACTGTGCACACCCGGCAGGTGCCGCGTAAGAATGTGCGGCAAATGAAAAATAAGCGTTCGAGATATGCGGCGTGTCTCGAACACTAATTTCATTTGCCGCGTATTTGTATGCGTCACGCCTCAAACAGGGACACCATTAATCGGCAGAATGCGGAATGGCAGGGTTCATGGGGATACATGCCTCTGGCTAATTTCATCGTAATTTTTTTGTTTCTCATACTTGTACAAGTGCGGGGGATGCAAAAGGGTGGGGGTGGATGTTGGATCGGTGGGATGGGAGGAGGGTGTGTGTGTGGGGGGGGGGGGGACACGGGAGGAGGAGAGGGAATTTCACTGTCAATCCAGAGTTTGCAGCTTTGTAGGAAATGTCTTTTTTTTAAAGTAGCTCTATCGATTATTCAGATCTAGAATTGCGTGAGTTAAATGAACACCAAGGAAAATAACAAGAACAACAAAAACAACAAAAACAACAATAACAACAGTAACATGAAAATTATATAGTCAGTGAATGCTATTAGTTTATCGGAATAAAAACGAGTCTGTAACTTGCAAGAAATTGCGTTTCTGTTACTCTATGGGTCATTCAGATCTAGTATTGCGTGAGTTAAATAAACACCAAGGAAAACAACAAGATCGCCAACAAACAACAGCAACAGCAACAACAACTACTACTACAGGAAAATGATAAAGTCGTCAGTGCATGCTATTTGTTCATCGGAATAAAAATGAAACGGCGTTAAGAACAGCAAAAAAGCAAGATTCGATTCGACCGACGCCGAAAAGATGCACTTTTTTGTCCATCAGAAATTCAGCGAACAACTGCGCCTTTGAGCCAGCCTTTAGATAAACAGAAACGTAAAACATAAGATGGATTTCAAGGGAGCTGTCTTTTTACAAAGATCCGTTTCAAGGATCGAAGCCCATTCGATACAATCCTAAATACACGCAGAGACAAACATCGTGCGCAAAATATTATGTAAAGGTGACAGGGTTGATAGACTACAGAAGTCCAAGGGCAGTGCCTGATTAGCTTGGCGCCTTCAAGTGCCAAGCTATTCAGGCACTACCCTTGAGCTGTTAGCTGTCAGTACTTTGGAACTACATTTGTACTGTCAAGTTCGAGGCATCCTAAACGTTTGTGATGGAATTAAAACGGTTATTTTATGGCTAGGTTCGTCTCAATGATCAATTTTATGTTCAAAGGGAAAGACTATAAATCAGTATACTGACGAGCAAAAGAAATTCGACGTCAGTGTTTCCGACGACTCGAATAATGTCGCATTTCTTTTCTTCGTCAATACATGACATGTATCGTGAGGGGGAATGGTCTGGACTATGGGGCGTCATGCGCCCACACAGTGTATTTTTAAATATTAATTTTTGTCTCTGTGCCTAAATTATGTCCTTTTCTTCTTCAAAGGACGCTCAGCAGACCGTAATACACAAAAAAGTGTATTCAGCGAGGCCATTGGCTCTGGTAGTTACAGAGGCGTCATTATTTGTCTGGGTGCAATTTTTGAAAAAGTATTAAACACTATTTCTTGTTTTATTTTGAATGGTCGGCCTATCCATGGCGTTTTAAGGGGCTCTTAAATGCACTCATTTTTAGGTCTGGCAAACCTTCGACGAACCCCTGCGGTAGGAGCATGGACAAGCTGACGAAGACAGAGTGAATAGAGGAACCGTGGAAAAGGGGAGGGGGTTGAAAACGCGGAGGAAAGCAAGACGAACTGTGGGGGGAAAATGTGTCCGTTAACCCACTGTGTCCCGGATACGAAATAACCACGTTTTGGAGTTGTCATCTGAGGACTGCATTACAATTAAGGAGACAGATCGACCATAATAGTTCAAGGGTGGTGCCAGAATAGCTCGGCGCCTATAGGCGCCAAGCTATTCTGGCACCACCCTTGAACTATTATGGTCGATCCATAGCTTGCTAGGTGTGTCGGGACTGCAGAGTGTGAGTGAAGAGTCATGACCAAAACGGAGAATGCCAAGCGTGTAACATCAACGTGTTTGAGGGTTATCATACTCTTTGGTAACATGCAAAACAATAATTAGAGAGAGAGAGAGAGAGAGAGAGAGAGAGAGAGAGAGAGAGAGAGAGAGAGAGAGAGAGACGCTTGGAAAGGACAAGTACAACACCGTTTACTGTATGGAGTAAACTGTGTTGTACTTGTCCTTTCGAAACGTGTTTCATTCTTCCTTAGGTATTTCTTATTAGACTGTGAGTCGACTGCATCAAAGATGTGTATGTGACAGATAAGGTACACCATACTTAAGCTCCGGTCAGAGCTAACTAACAACATCATTTGGAACGTTTTCGGTTAACAGTCCCACTGCTGTAACAGCACGCGCTAGCCCACTCTTCAGAGCATGGAAAGACATTTAACTAAAGACGTAATATTTTCTATAGTTTCAATAGTTACAAGTGTCTGCGTCCCTCACGTCAGATGCCAAACACAACAGACAGAACAGCAGTGAAAGTTCAGTCAGTGGTGGTGCCTGAATAGCTTGTCGCATAGCCGGAATCCGCGAGCAATGATGGTCGGTACGTTTCCCGCCACCTTTGAGCAGACTTGTACGGAGGTCTACAAAAAAAAAAGCCCGTGTCAGATGTTTTTGATATGTCGAGTCATCTGACTACAGAGAAAGTTCAAGCTGAACCACACACTGGTTGTCTCTCTCGATTCGCTGCCGCGTGCCGTCAGCGAATCGAGGGAGGCAACCAGTGTGATCAATCCATTCAAAAGTCCCCATCCACCGTTACCATCGCACCTTCCCACATCTCTGTCTCTTTCTCCGCTTTCAGCCCATAATATTGATAAACGTTCGATTTATGGATACAAGTGCTCTTCCATACAATGGACCAAGCCGTCTCTAGCGACAAATACCCTTTACAAACACGGGTTCTGTTTGTTCTGACGGCGTGTCTAAACTTTGGTGCCATTGTCTTAATGACAAATTCCAGCACCAGAGACGTCTGCATACCCTACAATGAAGGAAAGATGTCTAAAAACAGAAGTATGGAAGAGGGATTGTCTAAAGACCCCAACAATGAAGAAAGAATTTCTAAAGGCAGAGGTAGAGTTGAAGAATATCGGAAGACTCAAACAGTGAGTGACGGCAAACAGTCGAATGTGACAAATACGAAGTATTAAATTAGAGACATGAAGTATCTTAGAAATCGGCTCGTAAAATAAAATCGATATATTAGAGTTTTCGACTGGTGAAAAGAATTTTTATCGTGTCTTTCCATCGTGAAACATGAATAGCATTTATTAAAAAAATCCTGATTCGTAAATAGCAAAATTAATCATCGCGATTTCGTGATGACTCCCCCCCCCCCTCCCCGATTCCCTCTCACGCACACACCCTTGTCGTTGCAGATTTGATGATTCGGTTTTGTGTCAATAATTGACTTGACTAATTGTAAATAGGATAGGAGTTGGGGGGGGGGGGGGGGAGCGGCGATGGCTGATTCTTCTTATTATAATAATCATAATAATAATAAAGGAGATTTGTTAAGCGCTTATTCTAAAAGTAGCTCAAAGTGCTGATACAATGAAAAGGCTAACAGCACGCACGCACGCACACGCACGCACGCGCACGCGCGCACGCGCACACGCACACGCATGCACGTGGCAGTGGTGGTGAATTGTGCATGGCTGGGGAAATGAACTAGTAAAAGGCAGCGTTGTAGAGGTGGGTTTTGTGAAGTGATTTGAATGAGGAGAGTGTTTGACAGTTACGGACAGGGGCTTCTTCTAACAAAGACGAGAATTCAATCTCAACTATACTGACGAGCAAAAGAAATGCAACATATTTGGAATCATCGGAAACACGACACATTGCATCGCATCGCACCGCACCGCGATGCGATGCGTGATGTATGATATTATACAATATAAATATAACCAAATTTCCTAACTAACTAATGTATAGTTTTTATGTCTGACTATTCACGTATTTCCTCTGTCGGAATCAGGTTTGACATTTGGATGATAACTTTAATTTCAAGAAAGGCGCATACATGACGCTTTCTTCAAAGTCATAGGCCAGTGAATCGGTCATATGAATTAAAAGGGAGGCAATTCAACATCAAGCTTAATCGGGCCAAGGACGATTAAAATGGCCACGATTCGAAAAGACAACCCGAGTGCGCAAAAGGTCTTCTGGCCGACGACGACCGCAGTGGGCCCATGCACAGCTGTGTGGGCTTACTTCGCCCCGTCGTCGGCCCGAAGTCCTTTTGCTACTGGGGACACCATTCTTTTTCTAAAACAGCGGAAGATTATAAAGCATTTTACGTCGCGGATTTCGGAAAAGGGAAGTCACTCAGAGATCAGAAAAAAGGAAGGTAATTCGATATGAAACTTAAACCTGAACATGGTCAAAAAGGCGATGAATCAACCTTTTTCCCTTTTAAACAAATTATGCATGTCATCTCAACGTTAATTAGCATTTTACACCGCATTCAAATCGTTTTCCGAAAAGGGCGCTCACTCTGACATCAGGAAAAAAGGAAGGCAATTCAATATAACTTTTAATCTGGGTAGGATGAAAAGGGCGAAGGATCGATCAGTGTAAAAAAAAAAAAAACTGGGGCAAGAATAAGTGAAAGAAAATCTTGCAAGCCAAACGATTTTATTGAATTATCACCAGCCCTTAACCCCTTGATTGTTACTGGAGAAAACGCATGACGGAAAAGACGCGTAGTTAGGCGTCTATTCCGTCGAGCGGTATCGTCAGGGGGCATAAGCCGCGCATCCGGATGCAGCTGGCCGCGAATGAATTAAAGCTTACTTTTTGCACATTTATGAGCTGTGTTTTGTTTAATATTTATTTTTTATTTATTTCTTATAACGTTATTTGTGACATGTTCATTATCACAAACATAAAGCTCATTTCTTGGAATGGGCCTGCTCAGCACCATACAACTAAAGGCACCACGCAAATCAGTCACTACTACCCTTCTGCTGGCATTGTCAATTTTTTCCCAGCAATACAAAGGAAGGACGCACTGTGCCACTGAAAAAAGTAGATCCTCAAATCAATGGAACTGAACACAATTACGCAAGACTTAGCTATGATTATCTACGAACTCGCATAATTGAGAGAGAAAAAACGACTTCTACAAGCCAAATTTCAAACAAAGTGAAAAGTTGTAATAAACGAATTTATTACATGTCTATGGGGGGGAATGAAAGACATTTTCATGAAATGCCCGCAGTCCGAGCGTGTTCGATATAAATTACCTAATCACTCACGGGATGAATGCGTGCCGGCACGCAAGAGGTCATCGGGCCTCAGTCTGCCTCATTCGGCCCGCGCACGGTTGTGCGCGGGCCGCGACGGCGTTGCGCTAACTGGGAAAATGTCATCCCATTCAGAAATCGGCAGACAGTCATCTTCGACTCCAGCATGATGAGATGAAATAATAATTTTGCCAGTTTGTGGTTTTATTTATTTTTTATGCGCTGCTAAATTGTATTGAAGAAAAACAATAAAACAGAGTATTCGGCTTAGCTTATACAACCTGGCGTTTGGCGAGGACGGACGGACGGACGGATGGATGGATGGCCGGCCGGAGGGTGGGAGGCATGGATGGACGGATGGACGGACGGATGTATGAATGAAACGGATGGATGGATAGAAAAATACATAGAAATACGGATGGATGGATGGATGAGTGAATGAACCAACACATGAAAACACGTGCAAATAAATGAACACAATCTGGCTGTCCAGGACAGGACAAGGTCACAGGACCTGAAAGGGAAGCGGGAAAACAGTTTCAAACCAGTTGGCCGTATCCGCCTCAAATTGTTCACGGATGCAGCATTACCCTTGAGCTATCGCGGCCCATTCTTCTCCCGAGACCGGAAGGGAGAAGAATCGGCCACGATAGTTCAAGGGTAATGCCTCCTGAGCTTTGCTGCTCTTGATCCAGTGACCCAAAAGATGGCACATGCCAATCAACAAACGGGACCGCCCGGTTCATAACAGGGAGTGCATGCGACCCGTCGCTCATTGCTCTTTCATTAAAGCGGTCAACGCGGG
>BTPG01000007.1:99592672-99615172 GCA_036245525.1 Semisulcospira habei | reverse complement strand
GTGATTCCCCTTGGTTTGTGTACAATTCTGCCAGCGCTAGCCTCACCTATATCTGGTTTGTAAGTATACAGAATAGGCTCTGCAAGAGGCGCAGAACCACATGATCCCCCACACCTGCAGTGGATTATAAGGCTCTACGTCTCTTGCACTCGACTGGTATTCACTTTTATCTCGGCAGTGAACAGACTAATCGCATTAACCCATTCAGCCCGGACGCCCTACAGCAGGAGATGGGTCGACCACGATAAGTCAAGGGTAGTGCCAGATCAGCTTGGCGCCTGTCGGCGCCAAGCTGATCTGGCACTGCCCTTGAATTATCGTGGTCGATCCATCTCCTGCAACAGGTGAATAGTCGTTAGACGACCCCCTCCAAAATTTGGAAAATACGTGCGCCGGGCTGAATGAGTTACTGAGTTGCGCGCACAATTTGTATTTCGTATAATGTAAACGCCAGTCGGCGTTCCTTTAACCGGTTTAGTGCCCGTTGACAGAAACTGTTTCTGCAGTCTTCGTCAATTCAACATCAACAAGCCCTAGCTGTCCTAGGAATATGGATTCAAAGTGGTGTCAGCAAGAGGCATAGATCCTCGTGAGCCCCCGCAACTGCGGGGGCTCATGAGGATCTATACCTCTTGCCATTGGTTGTGTTCAAATTTTCTCGGCACTGAACGGGTTAAGTATTCATGTTTAATAATTATGATCCTATGATACAAATGCATACCACAAACGCAATAAAACAATAAACTTTTGGAGTACTCACCACAGGGATCCTAATGTCTACACCCTACGCCATCAGCTGTCGTCATGAATTTCACCTGCCAAATAATGGAGAAAAAAAAAAACAACAACGCACAGTTAGATAGCCGATCATGCACTGTATGGAACCAACTAAAATGACGTTCGTAACTTGTGGACGCGTCCAGAAAAAAAAAAAACATGCACTACAACTGTGGGAGATGGTTTAAAAAAAAACACACACAAAAAAACCCACACAAAAACCCAAAACAAAAAAAAACAAAAAACAAACAATACAAACACAGACGGAAATTAAGGACATTTAGAACATTGCAAACAGAGAAAAAGAAAGGCTCATATTAACTCATTCGAGACGTGTCGCCTCCAGATACGAAGCCTTAGCCGCGCATCCGGAGGGGGCACGTCTCGAACGAGTTAAAGATAAAAGGCACGGCCGGGATGTTTCCATCCACAGGCCCTTCAGAATCAGTGCCCTAACCCCTTCCCCGGCACTGTACGGCCATTTTTGTTTCTGAAATCTTGGTTCGTGCAATGACCAAAAGCCAACACCGTCCAAGAAATATGGATACCAACTGGTCTCAGCAAGAAGCATAGATCCTCCAGAGCCCCCGCATGAGGATCTATGTCTCTTGCAGTTAGATAGCGTTCATTTTTTTCCCTCGGCAGCCAAGGGGTTAAACTAATGTCCATCAAAGCAGTAATTTTCTCAACGTTCTTATAGGCCTCTACGAGTCATATGTGTGCTGGTCTGTGATTTTGAACCTTACGGCGGAAGGCCGTAAGGTCCAAAATCACAGACCAGCACACGCTACACGTTTAGCTCTACATTAAGAAACAATGTAGACTTTTTTGAATGGCAACTGATGGCATCAACCTATTTTCTTTTTGTTTCAATTCACTGCACATAGCATTTTCATTGACGGAGCAATTTGTGCTCCCATTGTGCTCATGACTGCAAATGTCAGACGTCACACGATTAAACCTAGATGACTTCAGCAGCACATGTAAAAAAAGAAGATATGCAAGCTAAAGGGATGGGTAGCATCTGGCGTATTGACGACGTCGTGCATGACGTCGTTTATTATTATGTATGGAGTTACGTCAAAATACCACGACGACGTCAAAATATGCTAGATGTTACCGATCCCTTTAACTTGCATATCTTTTTCTTATATGCTGTATCGATATCGTATAGCCTCTCAGCATGTACAGAACATGTTTAGCAAGAAACAAAAGTCGTCTTAAAAGTCAGGTGTTCTCTCAAAAGACGTCTTCAAGGATTCAAAGTGCCACCTAGCATTAGAGACAATCATTTAGGTGGCTACAGCCACCTAAATGATGGTCTTTAATGTCGGATATTACCTAAATGATGGTCTTTAATGTCGGATGTTGTCTCATAAAGATGGTCACTCAAAACAAGTTCTGCAGTGCTGTATTAAACGTCTATACCAAAAGATGGCATAGTATCAGACTATATCGCGCTGATATCCTTAGCATGACTATAGCGCATATCATTTAGCTTTACAGCGTAGACGAAGGGTTTTCATTTGTATTTCGACACACACCGGACGAGGCGAAAATAGCAGTAGAGGTTGCCCTTACATTAGAAGTAGAACAAACATAGCAGGAACTTCAAACATTCCGTGGATTTATTCAGGTCGCTCGACCTACAAGAGGTGTACTGTACATGTTTATAAGCCGCGCAGATGCAAAGGTGCCGCCTCATTGACATCCACAGCTTGAGGGTTTTCTCTGTTATAAACGATACGAATGCCACGAGGACACGTGCCGCACTGATAGGGAGCGATCCACCGACACGGTCCGATCAGCACTTACTATAAAGGGGCTCAACCTATTGTCATGACCTGATTCTGATTAAGAAATCACTCCTATTTGACAAAGACCTGAAACCCTTCGCTGCCGAGAAAAAGCGAACAAGATCCACCTGCCAATTTATATCTATGTTCCTTGGACGGTTTTGGCTTTTGGTTGTTGAATGAACAAAATACGCGTCCTATTGACAAGGCAGGACCGTAATCTGCGGTAATTAAGTTGTTGTCTGAGATTAGATCGCACAAAAGAGCAACCGAAAACTGCCGCAGAAAACCAAACAAACATGGCAAAAACGAAAAGTACAACAGAATCCAAATATGGATTTTTCCTGTACTTGGGCTTTTCTTGCTAAAAGCAGACTTTGCACTTTGTTTTTCTATTGTGCTTTTGTTTTTTTATTGTGCGATGCTGACTTTACCTTATAGCGCGCGCTGCATGGTAAAGGCAGTATGTTTGTAAAATCTTACCTAATATCTAAACATGTTTTCGCCTTTTAAAGCCTTAATTTATATTAAAAGCTACAATAAACTATCATCATCACCATCATTATCATCATCATCACCATCATTATCATCATCATCACCATCATTATCATCATCATGATCAAAACGAGTATGAACTTTAGTACATTTGTTTCTCAGATGTTTCCAGTGACTTCTAATTTAAATCTTAAAGCCTGCGAGTCATGGACCCTCACAGCAGACCTTGAAAGGAGGATACAAGCCACTGAAATGAGATGTTTTCGAAAGCTGCTTGGCATTTCATACAGAGATCACATCACGAACGAGGAAGTGGGAAGCAGAATCATGCAAGCCATCGGGTCCTATGAAGACCTATTAGCCATTATGAAAAAAAAAAACGCAAACTGAAGTGGTATGGGCGTGTCACGCGTTCAGCAGTGCTTGCCAAAACAATCCTGCAAGGCACTGTGCAAGGAGGACGAAGGAGAGGAAGACAGAGGAAAAGATGGGAGGACAATATCTCAGGTGGGACAGGACTGAGGTTGGGATATACGCTAAGAATGGCAGAGAACAGAGAGGAATGGAGGGAGCTGGTTGCCAAATCTTCAGTGGTGCCCCA
Organism: Semisulcospira habei; assembly: GCA_036245525.1. Lineage (NCBI taxonomy): Eukaryota > Metazoa > Mollusca > Gastropoda > Semisulcospiridae > Semisulcospira > Semisulcospira habei. The sequence continues at coordinate 99,611,503 of BTPG01000007.1, read as the reverse complement.
ACGGTCGGCAAGACTACGGGATATAGATAGATAGAAAGCCCCCCCCCCCTCCCGCCCCCTACCGCCGTAACTGTTTAAAGAGATACTTCTGTAACAGACTATTCGAAACACTACACGCAGTTCTAGTTATGGTGCATGTAGACACAAGACAATCCAGTTCTGCACACGTCGTGTCAGTATCAAGTAATTTGACAATGACTCCACCCAGTTCCATAGATATACCGCTTTCAGTACGATTAAAAAAAATCCGCATATTTGAACACTATTTCACCAAAACAGTTTTTTTTAGTAAAAGGACTGATCGACTTTGCTACAAACAGATACAACGAAAAAGGCATAGAAAACATTACTGTCACTTCTGTTTGCAGTTTCAATAATTATTGCGTTTTATACAGCGTTTTAACTCGTTCAGTACCAGTTGACGCATATTGTGTTTGCCCTGCAATCTTCGTTAATTCAACACCAAACTAACTAGCTTGACCCAGGAACATAGATTCAAAGTGGTGTCAGCAATAGGCATAGATCATCATGAGCCCCCGCAACTGCCGGGGCTTTCCAGGATCCATACCTCTTGCCGTTGGGTGGTGTTCAAATTTTTACTGAACGGGTTGAAAGAAGGACGAACGCTGCGAGACAATTGGCGGTTGTCTGTGCTTTGAGTTTACTGGCGGATTTATGTCCCGTGTGTTCATTGGCGGATTTCTGTGACGTGAAGGGTGCGAAATTTAAATGAAAACTTCACACCTGGACAAGGACATTTGTCGGAATTAAGCTCCTCGAGCAAAACACCTTCACTCCCGTATGAAAGTTGATCTAACTGGCTATGCGTCCTGCAGCTTTTGGGTTAAACCCTCCGCAACCAATGGTCGTAACAGAGACTGAAAGCCCGACAACTGTTCTGTGTAAGAACGCGAATACAAATGGATTAAGCAAGAGGCATAGACCCACATGAGCCCCCGCGACAGCGGGGGCTCATGTGGATCTATGCCTCTTGCATTTTAGGTATAGTGTTTTCTGCTGCCCGACAATGAAGGGGTAAAAAAAGACGCGGTGCAAAAGTTAAAACGCATGTGTCAGAAAGGCGGCTGCAGAAAGGCAGCGTCCTGAAATACCGCTCTCTTGCATGTGTGAAGTAATTTTAAAGGTCTTGGAAAGTCGACTAAATTGCACAGTGAGACCACAGGCTGCGGGTGGGGAAAGTCGTTTCACGATGTTTGTCGATGTACAGTATTCATTTCCTCTAGGCACTGTGAAACAAGAACAGTAACCTTCGAATAGAACAAACTACCAGGGAACCCAATTATTTAAACTGTTACACATGTTCTTATATATGTAGTAATTTACGTAGAAAGAGTGTGGTCGGGACCTCTGAAATAGTGTTATTATATTGCACGTTTGACGCATCAAACCATGTTAACCCTTTACGCGTCCGTAGAACGGGTTTTGTCGCGATGATTCCTACAGGAATAGCTTGGCGACCTCAGTTCAATACAATACAATACAATACAATAATACTTTATTAATCCCTCATGGGGAAATTCACATTTTTGCCACCACAGGTGCTGCTTACATTCACTCACTCACTCATTCCACAAATTACAATAACAGAGCTACACAATGGACAATGACTCGGACGGGTGAAGCCCGTCGCCAAGGCATCTAATGGCCAGCGCCAGTGGCCTCATCCCGACCCGAACCTCCCTGACAAAAACAGAATGCTAAGACAGCCCTATGTCTCCTGAACACACTATTATAATGTTCTTTAATAAGTTCCTACTTGGCTAAAACTAGTACATAAAACAAGTTAACAACAGAAACAAAATACCCGCGTCGAATCGGAGATGATCTCCGATCTAGGCAACATAAAACTGAACAACGGTCAAACAGCACCTGGAGGCCCGTCGCCGCCATAGTACAGCGCCGGCGTTTAGACAGTCGCTCCGGCATAAACAGTCACCACCTTAGTTATACTGAACTTAACTAGTATATAACTTCATATTCATTTTAAAAACAAACGTAGTAGAACTATATTATTAACGTGAAAGCAGTCCGATGGTTTCTAAAAAAGCACACACGCGGCTGTTCAGTAAGAAACACAGTCACTGCGTCTGGGAGGTGTCTGTCATTACATCATTCGGCTGGAATGTGAGGCCTGAAGCTTGCTGGTACTGGCTTCTTTGAGTGCACTAGGCTAGCGCAGGCGGCCGTGATGTTGAACGTGGCGTGCCCGAAGAGCCACTCCTGAGATGAAAAATGATGAAAGGGGAGGAAAGCACGTTGGGTGTATTGCCACAGCATAGCGCGCGCTGTTCTTCTGAAATCCGCTTGGTACAACAAGAATCAGCGTGTATAACTCCCAGCATAGCGGCACAGCGGAGGAAAAATGTGAAATCCAATTAACAGTCACTGCACATCAAATTTACAAAAGTCATCAAGAAGAAATACCGGTCGTGATGCAGCATTGCAGGGCCTGACATCGTATATCAAACGAAGGTACCAATGGCTAGAATTCTGTCGGTGGCGACCATTTCTGCCGGAGCGGGCGGCCAGGAGGTGTTGCATGGCCGCCATCTTGTCTACCCTATTAAGGAGGGGTCCTTCAATATAGCGTGTCCGTTAAAGGGGCGGTGGGTATGAATTGATCAGTGATCAGGTCACACCCCATAGGCAATAGCTGTCCCAGCATGCACAGGCCATCGGGCCGACGTCGGCCGCAGTGGGTAGGTGCATGAGCATCCGCGGGCACCCTGCGGCCGACTTCTTCACGATAGCTTTTAGCGTACTGGAAAAAGGCTGATAGCATTGTACTGATCCACGAAGCACACCCATAACCACATATAAAAGTGAGCTGTTCTCTTTAGGAACTAAGCGCAAACTTTACAAAATAGAATTAAAAAGTGTATCATTGACAGGGTTCGACAGTACAGAGCCTTGACCAACAATTTAAATTCTTGGTTTTGTCTTCAATGCCAAACCCTTTGGTCTGCAGCATCAACTGCACACTAGTTGTCTCCGTCGACTCGCTACCGCGATCGGCGGTAGCGAATCGAGGGAGACAACCGATGTGGATCAACTGCTACGGGTGATAGATGGACCGTGATACGTGAAGACACGATAAATCCGCCACTGCCTTTGAACATTTTAAAAGTATGAAGCATTTTTGTAAAAAAAAAAAAAAATCGCTCTTTCAAGACTGAAATGAATTGTGAAAGTCTGAGCATTTGCATCGCAAAACAGTTGTGGAGCAGGGGCCAGTTGCATGATTGAGCTTCGTCCTGCGCCAGCCACTAAGCAAGGTGCTCCGCTATGGCGGAGCACCTTGCTTAGTGGCTGGAGCAGGACGAAGCTCACCCATGCAACTGGACCCAGAGGCAGCTATCTAGGACATTCTTTGCGCTGAAAACGGATACCTATTCACAGGGTCACGAACTGGGTGCAATGGTGGGAAACAAAATTTAACCCTCTGGCGGTCGGTAGCGCTTTTTACTGAGGCGATTCCTTCAGGCATCACCACAACAACCAGCTTTGCCGACATCAAGGGTGTTACATGGTGGCAAGATCGATATGTATAAATCGTCAGGCGATGACAACCAAATAGCAAAGGACCTCGGGCCCACGACGGCCGCAGTGGGCCCGCGCACGGCTGTGCTCGGGCCCACTGCGGCCCTCGTGGGCCCAAAGACGTTTTGCTACTGGGGAACTATGTGCTAGTCAGGATGAGTTTATTTTTCATGTAGGAAAAATAAACTCATCCTGACTAGCACAGGATGATTAGCATCCTGACTAGCATCCTGACAAAAATTTAGTGTCGTAAATGGTCCGCCATTCCCCCAAACAAACAAACAAACAAACAAACAAACAAACAAACAAACAAACTGTGACCTCATGCCCTGTGTTGAAAGTGGCTCTCACTATGTATTAGAACAAAATGCAGAGTGTCTAAAAGCTCACTATGTATTAGAACAAAATGCAGAGTGTCTAAAAGCTCACTATGTATTAGAACAAAATGCAGAGTGTCTAAAAGCTCAATATGTATTAGAACAAAATGCAGAGTGTCTAAAAGCTCACTATGTATTAGAACAAAATAAAAGCTCACTATGTATTAGAACAAAATGCAGAGTGTCTAAAAGCTCACTATGTATTAGAACAAAACGCAGAGTGTCTAAAAGAAAGACGTGTTCTGGAAATTGAAAACCAACGTCAAAATAGCACGCCAATAAAGCATACCTAGAAGTGTTCAAAACACACGTGAAAAATCCAATTAGCAAGTCGAATGTCCTTATTGTTCGCAGCTTAACTTACTTTCCGCAGTAAAAATCCAGCTAAGAAAACATTGCATGCACAGGCCATAGCCAGTTGTTACATTACTTGAAATAGGAGAAACTGAATTCGTAATGAAAACAATGATTTACTACAAGTAAATAAAGTATTTAAACATCTTGTATGTCTGACAATATATAAATCGGTTAGTTCATGAAACGCGCATACAGCTTAAAAAATGCAGCCTGTTCATATCACACCTCATACACACCCATTGTATGCTCATAGTGATTGCTGTGGAAGATGTAAAACACTAATGAGGCTGCATTTTATAATTTGGACCATACAGGTTTACTGCAGAATCACACAATGACAGCTGCATCTTGCCTGAGTTCAGAACTTTCACAGTGCACTTCGTAGCCTCTTTGACCAAGGGAAACAAATACGTGTATGATGTACATTGATCTTTTTACAATGGAAAATCATATAATTAAGTGTTTGTTTGTGCATATGATGTTGGACTATCAATCCTGCAAACACGAGTTTTGGGTGACATATATGCGGGTCGTGGTACTGCCGAAATCCTAACACTTTCTCGCTACGAACGGACCTCTGCACAATGTTCATTATCGTAATCAAGCACAGCTGTGTTTCCTTGAGCTGGCAAATTCCTTTCACGTATGCATACGTTTCGTCAGTAGTGATCAGAGCGTCTCACAATGAATGTACAGATAGTTTCTTATCAGACCAAAATATTCAGATGTTACAACAAACGAAAGACGTGAGATTCCTGAATCTAAATCGTTCAGATTTACAGTGCTCTAATGAGCGCTGAATGCAGAATTTCGGATTTTTATGAATGCACACTTCTGCTCCAAGGTCAAGCATTTCACAAACAAATCATAAAAATCTTCGATCTCGACCTTTGTATCTTTGATTTTTGCACATTATGCTTTGCCAAATCGTAAGAGCACCTACCTGCGAAAATCCTCAAGTCATTTCGAAACCACTCGCAGCTGCAGATGATTGTGCCTATTCTGGACATGGGCAGTTACGTTTTCCTGTACATTACGATTATCGGATTTATCTAAACAACGCGTTTTAGCTTGTAATCCGCCAAAACAATACTTGCAAGGTGCAAGTTGTAACCGACACGAAGTTAGCCAAACAGACTCGGAAATACATTTGAACAAAATCAGAGATGCACATTTATGTGGTGCTCCTGGTCGAAATCGTCACAAGACCAAATTTGGAAGTTATCGACAAATTCCTAGGTTTGCCTCGGGCAGTTTTTTTTTTTTTGCCGTTGATTGTTCGTTTAGGCTAGGATGAAGGACAAATTACTGCAAGGGAGAGAATTGGCTTTCAAACGACATAATTTGTTTCAATGCGGTAAGAAGAATGTGCGTTTTGACCAGGTTCGGAAGAAGGTAAAATGCACATATTTTGAGAGGGGGGAGGAGGGGGGGGGGGGAGGGGGTGGGGAGGGGGAAGGGGGGGAGGGGGAGGGGGGGGAGGGGGAGGGGTGAAATGTAAACAAACTCCGGGTATTTTGTTTATTTAACATTTATGGGTGTTCGATAAAAGCTCTGAGGGAAAAGGAGTATGTTTTCGCATAGAGGACACTCAGAACGTGCAGAAAATCCGGAAAACCCAAAACAGCCAACGTGACAGATTTTTCAAATTGGAAGTGTCCTAGCTCGCCTTAACACAGAAAGAAAAAGCGCTGAGAAAACGTACAACACAGAAACAAACACTAAGAAAACTAAAGCTTTCCGGCAATAGAAATGAAATATAACAACTACAAAGAAAATCATGTCGATTGTTTTGCCTCGAAACTTGCTGTTTCGTAAGCTTTCCCTCAATTGTATTTAACTGAATGAGCAGAGACGTAAAATAAAAGTTTGGGTAAAAATCAAATAGCAATGACATATCCATTTTTCTTCTCCCTCCCCCCAAAACACAACATAGTCCAATTGAAACCTGTCTTTAAACAAAGTTTGAAAATCATACTTTCACATAATATCAAATGCATGTAAAAATCGAAACTAAAAAGGGGTGACTGCCAACACTTATAATCCAGAGTTTATCAGTGCTTTTTCATACCTGCTTGATACGTTTTCCACGTAAAAATCGGCCAACAGTGAAACCAGATCTAAAAACATACATACACGACCAAAAGAAACGCGATGATTTTAGAATCAGTGTTTCCGATGATTCCAAAATGTCGCATTTCTTTTGCTCGTCGGTATGTTTTTCTTTTCCAGACGAAAACCCACCGAAGTCCCGTTTCGTAAGTGTACAACCCAAAATCAATACCCTTCTGCGAGAGGCAAGTGGACGAAGCAGACACAAAGTGTTACAAGTCTAAACATATGGATAACAAAAACAAGCAATTGTCATAATTCGCAGGACAATAAAACATACATATAGTGACATATACTTGACATATCCTGACAAGCAAAAGAAATGCGACACCATCGAATCATCGGAAACACGTGTTTCCTATGATTCAAATGATGCCGCATTTCTTTTGCTCGTCAGTAAACCATCCCACCCCTGTTAAACTCATTCGCGAACAGCCGCATCCGGATGCGGCTGGCCGCGAATGAGTTAAATTTGAAAAAGCAAGCAGACAGTAGTCCCTAATTTTGTGACTGTTCTCCCCTACACCAACAATCTTTTGCAAGAGAAAGATCGACTACCCGCATACCAGTAATACCAAAAGTTTACAAGCATAAGTTTTAGACTGTGGCACATCACATTTCACACCATAAAAAACATACCTATTCTTTTTTCCCACACAGATAACACACAGCCAAAGTCCCGTTTCGTAAGAACTCCCCCCAAAAACAGCCCTCCTAGCGAAACACTCCTGTGCAAGTGTCCACCCTAGCTCAATCTAGCCGATGACACTCGCTGCACGCGAATCGCACGCGCCTGATCGCATTTGCACGCGCGCGGGACGGTATGGGGGTCCTACGAATGATTGGGTCCTTCCGGATCGGTAGTCCAGGAAGGAAATAGTCCAGTCCCGTGACTGGCGGAACAACACACGGCGCCTCTGGCGGCGAAACGTCCGGCGCCGCGCGTGGGTTCATCATCATCCAGCTGATTTACATTATCACTCATTCTGGCTGTGTGAAAGCGATATATGCGGCGCCTCAGCACCGGCTATACCGCACTGCACCTCAGCCTCTAAGCCAGTACGCAAAAGGTCGTCAGGCCGACGTGTGGCACACGCGACGAAAAAGGTTATGAAATGAGCTATAAACTGCAGAAAGAATGAACAGGTTATAACTGGAAAGGACGAAACGTTATAAATTATACGAAATTCAGAAGAAAAAAATAACAAAAACAAAAAAAAAAAAACAGCGTAGAGACGACTCAATCCTTAAGCCCTACCATCCGCTAGCAATGATGTTTTGGGATTGGGACCATCGCAGATCCATGGCCCGTTACCCAGTCTCCCGGAGTCACCGATTCAAATACAGTAAACTTTGGATATAACAATTCGCCAGGAGACCCAATTCTTGTTGTTATATTCAAAGTTCGTTATATGAGACGGCATTTACATAGAAAGAGTGCTGTCGGGACCTCCAATAGTGTGTTGTTAGGTCCGATTTTTTGTGATAATGACCTTGTTATGAGCACACAAAAAAGACTATATAAAGGAGGCCAGCAAGAGGCATAGATCCTCATGAGCCCCGGCGATAGCGGGGGCTCATGAGGATCTATGCCTCTTGCATTTTGGTGATGTTCGCCGTTCTAAAAACTCTGCCACAAAAAGTTTAACGAACTAAATGATCAAACCGATACGGGCGAGTCTCTTGCATTTCGATGCTGTTCGCTGAGCAATGATGGGGTTAACGAACTAACTGATCCGACTGACGTAAGCGACACGTATGATGCACAGAACAACAATCGTTATGTTAACCGGCCGGGCGTAACGTAACCACTGACCCATAAAAACCCATTCAGTGCGCCGCTCCCAGACGAAAAGTGATCGAAGGTTCCGTGACCGTCACTAGAGTGCTAACTTGCTTTAACGAGCGGCAGAGTGTAGAGAGATATCGTGATAACGTGAATAGAAGCCTAAACAAACCTTTAAAACGCAGGTGCAAAAATTAAGCCTTACTTTTCTCGCAGAAAATTGGCATCATTATTTTGGTCACAGAACATCAAATGCTGTGTGTTTTGTGACAGAAAAAAATGAGGCCAATTTAATGAAACACTTTAAACAGGTCGTTGGAGGAGGACCGACCAGGACAGCTTAAGAGTGCAGAATAATGAAACTCGCTACATTTCAAACGTCCAACTGATCTTTTTCCGTGAATTAACATACCACATGGGTTGATCGAGAAGTTCTCACAAACCAGATCGGTGAGGCTAACGCTAGTAGAACAGTACATATATGCAAGCAGTTAGATCCCCTGTTCCCTCCTATCAGGCATCCAAACGCCAGCCCACAGAAATATACGCAGGTAAAGGACAAGACTATCATATACATCCCTAAAAGGATGCATCAGGTCAAGCCTTTAAACCATGTCTTTTTCTGGAACTTAGCATGTAGGCAGGAGAAACACACATACACAAACAAGAAGGTGTACTACGAAATGTGGTGTGGTAAATACCCTGAAAAAAACATCCCACAGCAGATGCACAAGATAATACACAACGTCACGATACAAATTTTGCTTCGAGTTATAGAATACTCACAAACGAAAACTTGATTCAAAACTCCACATGTTTGGCTCAGGAAGGTCTTTTTTTGCCTCACGTGAAACAAAGATTTCGAGAGCATCTGCCACGGTACGATCGACCAAGCGGCAACAAAACTTGGCCTTATAGTGGTTTTATGTATACTAAGGAGCAAAAGAAATGCGACATTTTCGCAATCATCCGAAACACTTTAGTGATTCTGGTGTAATTAGAAATGTCGCATTTCTTTTGCTCGTCATTATATGTGCATCGTTTTCCATTGATAAGGTCTCACCTACAAAGTTTCGCCGTGAAGTAGTCTCAGTGTATTGCAGAGCTCTGAACCCAGACCACTGATGCTCCGCAGTGAATGAGTGGCATGTATCTCAAACTCACATCCTGATAATGGCTCTCATTCCGAATTGACATATGAGGAAATGATCGTCGGGGGTTCTTTCTCCGGGTACTCCGGTTCTTCCACCCCCCCCCCCCACCCCCCACACTTTGGTACCGGTCTCAGGCCACTTTACAAATTTCAAATACAAGCGATCAAAAATCTCTGTAACTTCAGTAGCTCAGTGACTGGCCCTTCGTTTGTCTTGTACTGTGTTTGTCTTAAATGACGTAAAATCCGTGTCTGTTTCGTGAGTGTGTGAGGGTTTCAGGCGCGGCGCTTTGAGTCGATTTCCCCAAAATTGAGAAAAAGCGCCTATATAATAACAGTATTATTATTATTATTATTATTATTATGACCAGTATGACCAGAATGGCGTTAGCGCAAGGTATATCCAAGACATCAGTTCAGTTTAGTTCAGTTCGCTCAAGATGGGATCTCTGCGCTCGTAAAGGCACATATTCGCCCACCCCCTCTCTCAGAAGTCTTCCAAGAGTTCCTTTCGATGTCGTTTCAATACTGGTCTGGTTTGCTATGGATCGCACGTGGCCTTTCAAATCTGCAAAACGGCCGCTGCCTTTCTCCACACCTCAGCTTCGAAGGCGATCCATTGTGTGGTGCTCTCGGCTCTGTTCCTGGAAATGCATTTTCACCACGTCTGATCCAATATATCAGCATTTCAATACCGTCAAAACCTGTGCGGCCCTGCCTCAGACCTCGCGGGTCAGTGTACTCTTATATGAGCGCACTGAGCTACAATGTCTAATGAGCAGAACCGTACAGGTTACATCCGTCACTTCCGCCCCACGTGACGCCAGTCATCGGCATGACACTTTACCGACGACACTAATGTTCTATACTTAGCTCTCTGAACAGCAGTGTGATGCATGCCATGCTGCTGGATATATCACACAGCACTATCCCAGTAAACAAAGGTCATTGAGCCCACGACGGCCGCCGTGGGCCCGCGCACGGCTGTCCGCGGGCCCACTGCGGCCACCGTGGGCCTGAAGACGTTTTGCTACCGGGGATGGGAGTGTCCGTACTTCCAGAAGCAGGAGCACTGATGCTGCAGACACCGGTGTATTTTAGTCGATTGAGAAGACGTTGCAATATAATAATTAAGTGGAAGTGACATCACAGATGTTTTACGTCATGACGCATGCAACATAGGCAACATAAGGGCATACATTGATCTGCGGCATAAGCTTCGTAAGTAACATGCGGGCGGCTACGTAAGAACTCGCCTCTCTATGATAACTTCAATACAAGTAATTCTGTTACATAATGCAGGTCAAGCCGTGGTTACTTATAGCAATGCAGGTGCGTTGGTTCTGTTGTTTTTAATGCAGTAAGAACTCAAGTTTCGATGATAACTTCAATACAAGTAATTCTTACCCCGATCACATCAGTGCCAGCGGGACAATAAACTTGAATTAGTAGTACAAGTAATTCTGTTACATAATGCAGGTCAAGCCGTGCTTACTTATAGCATTGCTGGTTCTGTTGGTTTTAATGCCGTCCGTCCGGCCATCCACCCGTATTTGTATGCATCCTGCCTCCATCCCTCATTGTCTGCTCGATAACCATTGTTAGTCTTACATTGTAAGTTGGTAACACTCGCCCATTAACAATGACTAACGGTTGTCTGCATCAATACACTGACGAGCGAAAGAAATGCGACATCATTCCTGTCGTCGGATACACTACAGTGTTTACTACAGTGTTTCCGATGACTAGAATGAAGTCGCATTTTTGTTCACTTGTCAGTGTACTATAGTGCCTCAAGCCAGTTCGTACCCTACTAATGAAATTTGTATCAAAGGCGGGGGTTTACAAACACTTTTCACGATGTGTTTCAGTGCGCAGTTTATTATGCGACATCATTCTAGTCATCGGGAACACTGCAATGTTTCGGATGTTTAGAATTGTCACATTCTGTTCCTCGTCAATGTACTATAGTACCTGAAGCCAGCTCGTACCCCATTAACTCATTCGAGACGAGCCGCCTCCGAATACGTGGCATAAGCCGCGTATCTGGAAGCGGTACGTCTCGAATGAGTTAAGAAGTTTCTAATCACAGGCGGGGGTTCACAAACGCTTTTTACGATGTGTTTCAGTGTGCAGTTATTATCTCTTCTGATCAGTATAGTGAATAGGACACTGAATATTTTACATTAATTGCCACACGTCGTAAAAACGCGTTTTCCGACTCGTATCTATAATCCCTTTCAGAAACGAGTATAGCAAGCAAGTGGACTACTACTGCACGTAATGAACACGTGATTCACAGCCATTGTACAACAGCATTATCGGCAGATCCACATGCCGATTACCCATAATGCCATATCATCTGGTCTTTGCCACGTGACCTTCAGCTGTCAACGCCGCGCGCATGTGTGACGACATCTTTACGGCTCGTTTCATCGCCTGCTTACTGCCTGACAAGCAAAGACAGGCTGTTAACAAGTTGCCAACTTGGACACCAAGAAAGCATGCAAAAGGTCTTTGGGCCGACGTCGACCCGAGGATCTTTGGCTTACCGGGAAAACCTGCTTATTGTATCGGTAAATATTCTACGTATCGAGCAACGCGAGAATCTTCAGCTGGGATTACGTTAAACAAGAGACTGGCTGTCTCTGGTGAATAGATTGATTGATTGATTGATTGACAGACAGATCGATTGATCTGACTGACTGAATGACTGAATGGCCGATTGGTTTTTTGTTACAAATTCAGACTGGTTGATCGACTGATTTGACTGACTGACTGATTGATGAACCGATTGATTGATTGACTAAGCAATTGACTGAATAAGAGAATGAATGACTGATTAGTTGACTGATTGACTAATTTTTCTGTTGCAGAATTTGAAGAGGACACAGAACCACATACCCCAGTTCAGCAATATTCACTAGTGAATCACATGTAGAACGCTACAACTTCAAAAGAATGCCGACTATGTTCGGTCAATTTCCCTCTGTCACACCGACGCAGTGGCCAGATTTACGTCAGTCAAGCAACATGAAAAGGCGACAATGATACTACTCCCACCCCCAACCCCATCACAACCCCGCCAACTGCTGTCCGAGAATGGGCTACTATAGTGTAGTTTAGACACAACGCTGTACGTTGTTGCTGATACTTGCATGACGCAACAAAAGGATGACCGTGACACTTAACCCATTCAGCCCTGAAGCACTACAGCAGGAGATGGGTCGACCATGATAATTCAAGGGTAGTGCCAAATTAGCTTGGCGCCTGTCGGCGCCAAGCTAATCTGGCACTGCCCTTGAATTATCATGATAGATCCACCTCCTACAACTGGTGCATAGTCGTTAGATGACGCCTCAAAAATTTGGGAAATACGGCCATCGGGCTGAATGAGTTAAGTTGTGATAACGCAAAGAAAACTTGAAGGTCTAAAAAGTTAGAGAAAAAAACCGGTGAAAAAAAAAAGAAAGGTGAAAGAAATAAAAACTGAAAGCAAAACAAACATAAAACCTAACAAACCAACAAACAAAGAAAGTAACCAAAAATGCAAAACCACCCAAATGCAAGAAGCAAAGATCATCATGGGCCCACGCAGATGTGGGGGATGATGAGGTTCTTCGCCCCCCTGCTGGTCCCATTCATATCCGTGTTCCTTGGATTGATTGGTTTATTCGCTGTTGAATTTGCCTTGCTTTCAAGACAGAATTAATATTTGCGTCCACCTGCAGTAAAGGGGTTGTTGGCACATTCTGCCCCAGCTCCGAAATCTCCCAATTTTGAAGTTGTCCTCTGAAGGACTATTACAATACTAGATACAGATCGAGCATGATAGTTCAATGGTGGCGCCAGAATAGCTTGGCGTCTATGGGCGCCAAGCTATTCTGGCAACGCCATTGAACAATCATGCTCGATCGATGTTTTGCTGTGGTGTGTCGGGGCTGAATGAGTTGAAGAAAAAAACGACTTCATCTCACCTCGAAACCGCGGCAGTCAGCAAAGAAGGAGTTAATAACCTTAAATATGAAATTAAATCAGCAGTGATAGACCACAGGGAGAGACGGATTGACCGCGATAGTTCAAGCAAGTGCAGTACTGCACGCACTGCCATTGAAGTCTCATGGTCGCCTCATCTCTGGTATATGTAAGTTACAGTCAATTTATGAGATAAAAAAATTCATGAATTTCCTAAAGTGTTCAGGAAATATATGAATTGCCTGCCTGTGACCCCCAGTCATTACACGAAATGACTATAAAAAAAAAAAATCCAGGCATTTTATGAATTTTCTCAAAATGGCGTCCATTTTATACACGGATTTCCTAAACCGCTTCTGTAATGCGTGAAGTGCCATTTTCACATTTTATCAGCGTTTTACCAACATTTTCCACCTGTTATGACCCTTGACCTTTCACAAGGAAAAGTTAATTTGTTATGATGCATAGGGTTCCTGTTAGGAAGATGGCATCAGTAGGTACCTCCGTACCAGGTTTGATTTTGAAATTAAAGATCGTGTTTGAGAAAACAGGACTTTTGTCAAAATATCGTTAGTTTTGGTTTTAACGTCGTCGTGTCATCGGAGTGCTAATGGACGGCCCTAATGGGTCGATTAAGGGATACAGGAACAGTTATTGCCTATGCATTACGACATGAGAACTGATCAGTTTAGGCGCCTGCAACTGTCCTGCTTTGGTGTATAAGGACCTTTCAACGGACATGCGATAAAACAAGCCTGTCCTTTTACCTGTCTTCAATATGTTGCAATTTATTTCCTACTTAATGATGATAAAACTGAGTCTCTTATAATCAAACCCCCCAGATTGACCAGTTCACTTTCCCTCCCCACGTCCATGGACATAGGAACCAGCATCATCAATTTCTCACACACCGCCAAGAATCTTGGTGTAACCCTGGACGAACCACTGTTCATGAACCAACAGATTGTCAACACCTGTCGCACAGCCTACATGGAGCTCCGTCGCATTTCTTCCATCAGACATTATTTGACCATCGAAGCCACAAAAACCCTGATCTGTGCATTTGTTCTTTTCAAGCTAGACTATTGTTAATTCACTGTATGCAGGTTGTCCCAAATATCAGATTGACAGGCTTCTAAAAGTTCAGAATTCTGCTGCGAGGCTCGTCACCAAAAAGCGCAAAACTGATCATATTACACCTGTAATTAAATCCCTCCACTGGTTCCCTGTGAATGCAAGAATTCAGTATAAACGTTCTTCTGTCTGCTTCAGCTGCATTTCCACATCAAACCCCCTGTACCTGTCCTCTCTCCTGCAGCTGTACACTCCCTCAAGACAACTTGTGACTCAGATCCTCTGCTGACAGCCGCATTTTGTGTTGCGTGTACCTTTTGTCCGTACCAAGTCTTTTGGTCAGCGGTCTTTTTCAAATCTTGGGCCGCTGTACTGGAACGAACTCCCCTCCCATGTCCGCCACAGTGCTTCAAAAGACGTTTTTAAATCTGCGCTAAAACACACCTTTTCCAACTCCATTACCCCACTGATTAATCATCGTCTGCTGAGGATTCTGTTGTAGTTTTGCTATGGTGCCTGGAATGTATGTGTGTGTATATGTGTGTGTGTGTATGTATGTGTGTGTGTGTATGTGTGTGTGTGTGTGTGTGTGTATGTTTGTGTGTGTATGTGTGTGTGTATGTCTGTGTGTGTGTGTGTGTGTGTGTGTGTGTGTGTGTGTGTGTGTGTGTGTGTGTGTGTGTGTGTGTATGTGTGAAATTAATGAAAGCGATTTGCTCAATGGCAGGTTTGGGTTGCTAAAATACAATGAGTTGTCAATGCTGTCTTGCCTCAACTAAGAGTGTTCTTCCCTTGTTTTCACAATTCTTGCGAATAGGCATACATACTAGATGTTTTCCACTGCAAATGCGATTACTGTTGTAAATAATGCATTATTAAAGTAATAATTTATCTGATACTGTTTATAGTCACACGTGAAAAAAGCAGTTCACGCGGCATTTCATAATGGGTTTAGGAAATCCGTGTAAAAAAATGGCCGCCAGTTTTAGCAAATTTATGAAATGCCTGGATTTTTTTAGTCATTTCATGCAATGACTGGGTTTCGCAGGCAATTCCTGTATTTCCTGAACGGTTTAGGAATTTCATTAAATTTCCTGAATTCACAGATTGACCGTTACATACATACGTATTTGTCCGAAGACCACATCCAGAACTGCCACTGCACGTCTCTCTCGATTCGAGAATCGAGGGAAGCAACCAGCGTGATCTAGATCTTAGCAAACTCCCATGTCCTCGCGATTGCAGTGCACACTGGTTGTCTCCCTCGATTCGCTGCCGCCTACCAGGGGCAGCGAATAGAGGGAGACAACCAGTGTGGACTGCAAGACAGGCGCGGTTGGTACCAACGCATGGACCGGGCGGTCACTGGAAACGTGCATGGCACATTAGGCCGGTTAGATGGTACTTGGCGCTAATTCACTTACACGTGTCTTGCCATTGATTTCGAGGGAAAGGGAGGAAGGGGGGGGGGGGGGGCGGGCTTTTGTCAGTGACGGGGGAGGGTGTTGATTGACGGTATTATAGCTGGTAAAGGGAGGAAGCGGGAATGGTCGATTACGATGTTATAACGTGAAAAAAATGTTTCAGTTCTCTGGGCGTGATTCGTGATAAAACATCGTCGAAAATTCGAAATACATTGTTTTCCAGAAAATAATTTTTTGTTTTCAATTCGTGATTTGCACATTCTGCCTACGCCGCACTCAGTGTACGCTAAAAGCGCATAATTTATTTGGCTAACAAAAAGGAGAGCCAGGAAAAAAGTCCAAACAGAGTAAATATTAAAGCACATCTAAACAACTCGATACAACGACAACAACAACAATAATTACAACGACGACGACGACGACGACAACAACAACAACAACAACGGCGAGGACGAAGACAAAACACAACAAAGCAAAAACAAAAACAGCATGCATTTAAAGCGAAAAGATTTCCAACACGTCCGATGTCTACAAAATTACAAAAATACAGATGCAAACATGCTAACACGAAAAAAATGTACAATCGACGCTGCCTACCGGAATATTTTGTTAGTCATTATTAAAGCATGAAGTTCCAAAGTTTGTTCTATTTTTTAAACAAATTCTTTTTTTCGCACGCCTCATATAAGAAAAGTCTGGGAGTCGTCGATAACAAAAAGTGTCAGTACAGATTAGTTAGTTATTAGGGTTTAACACCGAGCAAGGCTACAAACTCGCGAAGGCCATCTCACGGCGGTAAGATGGCACAACAGGACAAGGGTAGTGCCAGATTAGCTTGACGCCTGGAAATGCAACAAGCTATTCTGACACTACCCTTGAACAATCAAACCGTGCACCATCTGTGGCAGAAGCCTCGACAAGGTTAGTGCCAAGTGACCTCGGCGCCTCCCGGCACTGCCCCTGTGAACTGTTATGACAGATTCATCTGCCGCAGTGATGTTTTGAAAAAGAATGTATCGATTCAACTTGGCAATGTATTTCGCATTTTCTTGCCGAACTTGTAATATTTTCAACAGCGAAAGTCTTTTTTATGATGTATCTTCAACAGCAAGCACGTTAAAGTTTATCAGACAAAATAATCTAAATAATCATCTCTTAGCCCTTTGGCTTTAAGCGTAAAATGGTTCACGTTCACTTCTGTGAGTCATTTGACTCTTGAAATGAAAGATGGTCTGACGTACATTGCTTAACGTCCCGAAAGCAACAATACTTTCTCAGGACGTGCCTGCACTGCTTGTGAAAAAGAAAAAGAAAAACTAAACAGGATATTAAAATGTATGTCGCCAACCGGTCTCATCATCATCAGTCCCTTGCCCGCTGGGCGTTGGGGGGACTGAAAGGCAGCAGCAACAGACAGTGCTCTCCACTGAGTTCTATTTTGGGCGGTGGCAAGCAAGTCTGGCATCTCGAGTTCGGTCCATTCTTTTATGTTTGCGACCCAACTCTTTCTCTGACGACCTCGCCGACGACTTCCTTCGAGAGTGCCTTGGAGGATAGTCTTGGACAAGGTGTTGTGTCGGGTCACGTGGCCAAACCAAGCAAGCTTGCGCCGTTTCACGGTTGCCAGAAGGGGTTCATGTGGGCCCACCAGGGAAGTGACGATGCTCCGTACATATTCGTTGGTCTTGTGCTCGCGGTACGAGATGCGGAGCAACTTCCTCAGGCACTTGTTCTCAAAGGCCTGGATTTTCTTTTCTGAGTCTGCAAGCAGTGTCCAAGTCTCACAGCCGTAGAGTAGAATAGACACTACGAGGGACTTGTAAAGCCTGTACTTGATGGTGAAGCTGATGGAGTTACTTCGCCATATCCTGTCCAGCCTGGCCATTGCGGATGTTGCTGTACCTATCCTGATACGGATCTCTGCTATGCAACTACCGTCTTTGGACAGGGTGGCTCCCAAGTACTTGAAGCTATTGACCTCTTCTAGCTTCTGGCCGTTCATGTGAATGTTGCTGCTGCTGTCGCTTGTGGTGTTGATCATCACTTTGCTTTTATCCGTACTGATCTCCATGCCATAAGACCCTGCGCTACTTGAAAGTTTGTCTGTCAGGTTTTGGAGCTCACTATTGCTGCCTGCCATGAGGTCAATGTCGTCTGCGAATCGAAGATTGCACAGGGATCTGCCACCAATAGAGATTGAAGTATGGTGGTCGTGGAGGGTTTCCTGCATGATCTTCTCCAGGAATATGTTGAAAAGGACAGGAGAGAGCAGGCATCCTTGACGGACACCGATCGTCGTCCTGAAGAACTCGCCTGACTGATTGTTAAGTAGAACCGCGCTGCAGGCGTTCTTGTAAAGCGCTTCTATCATTTGGATCACTCCCTCCTCTATGTTGAACGATCTCATGACTTGCCAGAGTCCGTCGTGCCAGACGCGATCAAATGCTTTCCTGAAATCAATGAAGTTGTGGTAGAGTTCGCGCTGATGCTGCAGATGTTTCTCGATCAGGACGCGGCAGTTGAAAATCTGCTCTACAGTGCTTCTTCCAACTCTGAAGCCAGCCTGTTCTTCTGCCAGCAGTTCCTCGGCGAAAGTTTTGAGGCGGTTGAGAATGATTCTAAGCATTACTTTGCTAGGGTGACTTATCAGACTGATAGTTCTGTAGTTCTGGCACTGTTTCAGGTTTCCTTTCTTGGGGAGCGGGATCACTAGAGACTGTGTCCATTCTACTGGCCATTTCTTTTGCTCCCAGATCTTTTGACAGAGTGTAGTGAGGACCTTCGTTGTTACTTCTCCTCCATGTTTCAACAGTTCAGCAGGTACGTTGTCTACACCTGGAGACTTTCCTCCCTTCAGGCCGCGTACGGCTGCTTCCACCTCTTCAGCTAACACTGGCAGGTCTTCAGCCTTCCTGGCCCCAGCCTGGTTGTTTTGGAGGATGCTGGTGTCTGGCTCAGCCTTGTAGTTATACAAGTCTCGGCAGTACTCAGTCCATCTGTTTAGTACAGCAG
>BTPG01000007.1:99535757-99592652 GCA_036245525.1 Semisulcospira habei | reverse complement strand
TGTTTTCCGTAAGGAGTTGGCCGCTGCTGTCTTCGATGACTGTGGCTGTTCGCTGTTGAGTCTTGGTGAGGGTCCTTAGCGTTTCATAAGCCTTCTTGCTGTTGCCGTTTGCCATGCCCTCTTCCACGCTACAACACTGGTCTTCAATCCAATCTTCTTTGGCTTCTTTCATCCTCTTCCTGATCTTCTTGTTGACAAGTCTGTACTTGTTTGCTGATGTGAGGTCTTGGCCTCTCTTTTTCTTCCAGGCTCTCCTCTCATCACAGAGATCGAGGATGTCATCGGTGACCCAGGGCTGTTTGCGCTTCCTCTGCTTCCCCAGCACTTCTTCTGCTGTAGAAAGTAACACCTCTTTTATATTTCCAGCAAGGGTGTCTACGTCGCAGTCCAAAGTAGCCAAGGCTGCAAATCTGCCTCCCACCTGGGCTTGGAAGAGCTCTTCTACTTCCGGGTCTTTTAGCTTCTGGAGGTCGAATCTGATGCGAGGGCTCTTGCTATCTCGTTTCAATGCCAGCTTCAACTTGAGGCTAGTAAGGACGAGGTTGTGGTCGCTGCCAATATCAGCGCCAGGAAAGGACCTCGTTTGTGCTTTGTTAATGCTGGATTTGAATCGTCGAGGCAGCAAGATGAAGTCAATCTGGTTATGGACCAGGCCTCCTGGCGATTGCCATGTCACTGTTCTTGACTTCTTGTGTGGATGGAGGGTATTAGCAACGGTGAGACGGTGACTCTGTGCGAACTCTAAAAGTCGCAGGCCTCTGTCGTTTGTTTCTCCAAGGCCAAACTTGCCAGCTGTTCCTGCCCATTGTTGGTAGGCGTCAGGGCCGATCTTTGCATTCCAGTCACCGAGGACAGTCAGAATGTCTTTCTTAGGTGTTTTCTTGATGATGTTGTCCAGTTGTTCGTAAAATTCTTCTAATTCTTCATCATCATGATCTGCTGTTGGAGCGTATACTTGAATGATAGTGATGTTGTGCGGTCGGGCGGAGATGCGGATGGAGATTAGTCTGCTTGACACGGGGGTGCAGCTGATGACAGTTCCAGCCACCTCTTTCCTTACGATAAAAGCTACGCCATGTTCGTGCTTGGTTTCTTTTCCGCTGAACCAGATTTTATGGCCTTCATCTGTTGTTGTTTCTCCGAAGCCTGTCCATCGAACTTCTGCAAGTCCTACAATGTCCCAGCGATAGCGCTTCAACTCGTGGGTGAGTTCCTTCACTTTGCCGCACTGGTAGAGTGTGCGAACGTTCCAAGTTCCGATAGTTATTCCTTGCGTGGGCAGCTTGATGGTGGGTTTGGTTCCAGTAACACACTTGTCGCCCCCACCCTGGAGACCTCCAATGGGGTGCGCGGTCGTTGGTGATCCGGGCCCCGACCGATCCGGCATGTTATTCTTATTCTGTTGCTTGTCCATCAGTCCTTTCAATGGGCTTAGGCGAACTTGGCGGCGCCCGTCTCCTCTCCAAGTATTTCAACTGACTGAGAGACGCGTCAGCCCCTCACAACGTTTCGCCCGCCAGCAGAAGCGGTTACCAGGGTGTGGCTAGGTAAAGGACCTGGAGCCAGCTGTGAGAGTTGAGTGCCATGTGAAGACCAGTGCTCCCGCCTGCCCCAAGAGGCGCTGCTGGCTGAAAAGTCAAAGGTACTACTTCTCCATGAACACTCTACACCCCCCAACCGGTCTAATACGCTAAATAAACCTAAGACCATTTAGCAACACACATCCAATACCAAGAGCTACAGAAAGCGCAGACAGTAGGGAGAGTTTAAAAAAAGGAAAATACAGGTGAATGGACCAAAGTTAGACAGAAACACATGCCCCAGAATAGAGAGGAAACCCCACCCTGTGGGGCTGACCAGGGTGACCCTGAGAACTAAAAATTAGTTAACCCCACCTAAGTCCCCCAGGGCAGACCCGGGTGGGGATTAAAATGAAAGAGCTACGACTCTTGGTACAGTGAGCTTCGCTTATAACAAGGTCGGATATAACGAAATTCGCACATAACGAAGGTCGCATATAAAAGCACTTTTTCACATATCCCGACCGAGTATTTTCTATTAAATTACTTTGCTTATAACAAACGGCGGTTTTACAAACAAACAAACAAACAAACAAACAAATAAAAAATAGTGTGAGTCCCTTGGCGACTTGTTATATCCGAAGTTCACTGTAGCAAGACTATTGTACTTTTTTGAAGATTTGTTATGACAACATACTTGAATTTAAAAAAAGACGAACATAACCTTTGAAGTATTTGCCAAAGAACTTTCCGAAGGCGGATACCGACAAAGAGTAGAGAACTCTTCCCAGGAGGCACGCCGTTTTAACCCGTAGATTTATTAGTTTGATACGGAGCCATTCACTCGCTATCTCACTTAGCTTGTAAAAGGATCCATCGAAGATGATGGCGCCTCGAGGCACGAATTAAAAACAGGATGGAGTTGACAGGATTCAATGATAGACACACTCTTTAAAAAGTCGAGCCGACTTCCCGGTGAGCAAGAGATCGCTGGGCTGACTTCGGCCGTCGTTGGACCGCGCACGGCTGGTCCAACGACGGCCAATGTCAGGCCGTGGATCTTTCGCTAACTGATTTCCTCTGTGTAAGGAACGCAGATGAGTTACGTAAAGGTTTGGAAGGGAAGAGAACCCACATGAGGAAAGGGAAGGTAAAATTCTAAGGAGACTCTTAGGTTGCAAAAACTCATGAGAAGCTATGCCTGTTGAAGATGAAAGAAATTGTAGAAGGACTTACGACAAGCTGCGACGAAACCTGCTTCCGGAAGAGTCCTTTTGATGGAATATTAGTGCGCTTGCTCAAGGTCACTGTATTTTACATGAAAGAGGATGTTTCATATGTGAGGGTATTTGTGACGGTTGCTATCTGTGCGATGTGTCCGTTTTCTAAATACACAAATTCAGCTACAGACAATTTCATTTTGGGGGTGCTCTGTCCCGTTCAAAAAGAGGAACATCCACTTTCTAATGTCTCCATCTTTATACAATAATGTTTCACTTTAGTTCATGTCCTATAATTCGGATTTTTGAGACTTCTCGCTGACAGTTAAAAGGTGTTTACGTGACATCCGGTTTTCAAGTTAGGAAACTTACATTTTGGAGTGAGGCGCTTACATAATTAAGTGTACGTATGTCTTTAACAAACTTATTTTCTGATTTACCCAAAACCAAGAGGTCATTAGACAACGTCAGTGCAGGAATTCTAACACAGAAAAAAAACAACAACAAAGTTTGTAAAAGCCAAACACGTCATTTTTCATTGATGATTTCCGCGCAATTTGTCGTCATCACTATACTTAAAATACTGCCCACTTTCCCCTTGCTGGTAACAGCACCCGAGTCAACTCCCTCCAGCTGCATGAGGCATAGATTTTCATGAGCTCCTGCAGCCGCAGGAGCTCATGGAAATCTGCACCTCTTGCTGGCACCTGTTTGACCCTGCTGATATCTTTCAAGGGGAAGACCAAGGGGGCTTCACTCAACAACTTAGAACAGAATCGACAGAGTTTTCTCCGCTGCCAACCAGCGTCCGTGCTCTTTTCTCAATGAAACTAGCTCTGCCATCAGACGACAATTCAAGAATATCTTAACAACCATTGGACGGGCCTGAGGTATTTCGAACCGACATCCTAAAACCTCCTCAAAGTAAGAAATTGTGTTGTAAATCAAAGAGGAAACAGCTGGCAAGAGTCTTAGATCCTCATAATCCCCTGCAGGCTGCAGGGGATCACGAGGATCTACACCTCTTGAAGAGATGATCAGATCGATGTTGGAGCGCGGACGGTGTTGTTTGCTGCCGAGTTAAACCTGGATCGGCCTTTGGATTATGCCGTAAATTAGCGAGAAGTGGGCAAACATCCGCCATCTGTGTACAAATTATTCCAGTGCGGATTACAGGTCCAGGTTAACGCGGTCTGACTATTAGAAAAATGCTGAAGTTCTGGCACACCAATGCTGTGTCGAAAAAATTGACGGTTAATTCTATGTGACAAAATTCAACTCTGAAGATAGGTATCGCCTAAATTTACTAACGAAGCAACACGATCCGTAAAACATTACTGTAAAAATCACAATAATACACTCACAACTCAGATGTTCAAAGAAGAGGTTCAGCTACTTGTATACCTATCAACAAAGAGCTGACAATTTGTAAATACGGAATATATGCAATTCAGAGAAAAATAAACATAAGGCTGAATATAACTTAAATAATTTAAAATAGTCCTCATCAAAAATTCTCCAATAAAACTGTCACTTGATATATACGAGAACATCTCTTTTGATCACTTATTTCTGACATTAATACTGTTTAAATTATAGATTAAAACCCCCCTCGATATTTGCCACGGTTGCCGTCTGTCATTTTTGACATTATTATCTGTCATTATTGGACACATACAAACAGTAAAGTTTTAACTGTGTGGCACAATTTACTGCCTTTCCTTAACAAACAAACAAAAAAACTCTTTTTAATCCGTTGATTGCTACAGACGACATCGCTTGGTGGAAAAAACGCATATTGACGCGTCTTATCCGACAAACGGTATCGTCTAGAGCAGTAATGGCTATCGGTAGGGATTTTTGTCGCGAAGATTCCGGCAGGAATCATCGCGACAAAAAACGCTACCAACAGCCAAAGGGTTAAGCATGCTAAAAACACAAGTTACCAGATCAACACTACGAGATACTATATCACACTCGAACTAAGAGGAGATAATCCGTTGCTACGCAGGGCGAGGCGGGAGGCCGATTATCGGCCTTGCTCAAGGACCTGACTAAATCAAGCCGCACTCAAACGTTGGACGGAAACCGGTTAAAAAAAACTGTATGGCGAGTCAGCTAATGCGCGTTGATTTTTATCATAAACATTGCTTTATTTGGCCGTACTTGTTTTCTTTCCGAGGGAAGCGAAAGTACGTCAACACGGTGAAACAGGAACAATCCGAAGAAGTCTGTCGACGCCCTTGCTACTATGTCCAGGAACAAAGCCAAGGACATCAAACAAACTGGAATTGATTGAAGATTCAAGATAATTTTATTGTTGCTTTAGCCGAAATTAATCATACTTAGCTAAAAATGGTCTTTCAACCGCAAGTGCTGCTCACGTTCACTCACTCGCTTGTTCCACAATTTACACACAACAGCGCTACAAAATGGACGATAGCCTCGGACCACATGTACACAGTCAGACTGACATTCGCGTGAAGAACACAAACAAAATGGGACCAAAAGTGGTCATACAGGACATAGGACTAACAAGACAAATACATCCTCATAGGTCCTCGGCAACTGTGGGGGCTCATGAGGATATATGCCTCTTGCATTTGGGTTCTGTTCGTTGTGTTCGGGCAGTGAAGGCCCCCGTAAGAATGAAGTTTGTTTTGCGTTTCATCTTCAAGTTGTATTCAGTCGTTAACTCATTCAACCCGGCGCACGTATTTCCCAAATTTTGGAGGCGTCATCTAACGACTATGCACCTGTTGCAGGAGATGGATCGACCACGATAATTCAAGGGCAGTGCCAGATTAGCCTGGCGCTGACAGGCGCAATGCTAATCTGGCACTGCCCTTGAATTAACATGGTCGACCCATCTCCTGCTGTAGTGCGTCAGGGCTGAATGAGGTAAAACGCAATCTCATTGATGGACTGTGCTAGTTCCTTCGCAATGACAGCCCTTGAGTCCTTGCACGCGTTGTAAGCAACCAACAGAAGCAGTCTAAAAAGGGTTTGCACTCAGTATTTAACTCATTACAATGACAGTCCTTGCGCGCAACGAGGGGATGCAGCCAAAAGAGCGGAGTTTGAGCGAGTAATTTTTACGGTGTCACATCTTACGAAGAGCAGTGCAGTAAACAAATTAATTGCGCGTTCACATATTCCGAGTATTTTACGGTGCAGACGTCTAGTATGCTCGAATTAATCGTACAAATCGATTTCTTCATAT
Organism: Semisulcospira habei; assembly: GCA_036245525.1. Classification (NCBI taxonomy): domain Eukaryota; kingdom Metazoa; phylum Mollusca; class Gastropoda; family Semisulcospiridae; genus Semisulcospira; species Semisulcospira habei. The sequence goes on along the minus strand of BTPG01000007.1, from coordinate 99,586,689 downwards.
ATTACCAATGTTAACCCCTTCACTGCCCAGGAAACACCATCCAACTTGCGTGGGCTAATGAGGATCTGTGCCTCTTGCTGAAACCACTTTTTTGTCGACTAGAACTCTTTGACGCTGAACTGAAAGCGATGTCAAAAATACTATATGCGACAACTGGCCGAAGGGGTTAAATCGATTTCTTTACCTTTTTCATTGATTGATTCATTTCATTCATTCTCTCTGTCTGTCTGTCTGTCTCGCTCAGCCCAGTCAGTCATTTAGTCAGTCAGTCAGTCAGTCCGTCCGGGGACCCCCTCTCTAAAACCTCCCCTAATTCTCTCCCGTCTGTATGGTTCTATCTTCTATATTGTCCCTGTTTTCCTCTGTCTTTCTCTCTATATTGAAGTCCCCCGCTGACATTGATGCAAGGGCTAAATCACACATGAAGCCTCTCTGGTCTGCGCTAAGTTGCATCAGGGCTAATAGAACGAATTCCGTCTAGTCACGGGCTTAAACCACTACAACTCTCTCTCTTAGGACGAGAGATACAGATGTAAGTTGCATCGGGTCTACTCGAATGAATTCGGCCCAGGTGCAGGCTTGAACTTATTATTAAGACCATAGATGTAAGCTGGTAAAGAGATAAAACGCCACAAGATCCCTGGATAACGATGCCCCCCCCCCCTCCCCCGCCATCCTCCCCAAAAACACACACACACAAACAAAAGCACGTCCTTTGCCACCACGAAGGCGATGTCAAAGACGGGTTACCGAATAGTGTTGACAAATTTTGACTCCAACAGGGTTCGAATCCACGACCTTACTGAGATCATGAGTCCGAAGCTCTGCCCACCTGAGCCAGCCCGGACCAAAGCGGAGTGTAGAGACTCACAATGTAAGATGAATGGCAAGAGAAGAGCATAGGTGTCTGTAACCGAGACATTTCTTTGAACGAAAGAGGCATAGATACTCATGAGCCTCTGCAGCTAAAGCTGCAGGGGCTCATGAGAATCTATGCCTCTCGCAGATGGACTATTTTACTAGCGGAAGTAGCTGATCAGAACCTATGGCCGCAGACGGAAGGGATTACGATAATCGAATATCTTTTGTCAGCGAAAAGATGCCGAGACAAAGTCAATTAGACGCCACGCGCGATGAACGCGTAGGTCTCGCACACGCGAGACGGGACTTGCAAAAATAATCAGTTTAAGAATGGCCGTCCATTTAGGGATCAGCGCGGACATGGAATGACCAGGAGTGTAAGACCTCTTCTTGCGCGTAGAGAGGATGACCGCGGATATGAGCAATCTTAGGAAAGATCAAGTAGTTTGTCATCCGAAGTACTTGAACTTTCTAAAGTGCCCTGTGCTAATCGCTGGAAGTTAAGCGCTGATCAGGGTTCGTGATTATTGCGGCATATCTGGGAAGCAATGCAGATTTTTGGGAAGTGTCTGCACATACGTACACATCATTGTGACGGTTGTTAAAATTAGTGGGCCACAGGTAAGGCATGTGATTGTTCTAGAAGTAATCGAAAGCGGTGGAGACAACGAAACATAATTTTTATGCTGATTTTTGTCTACCTAGACTTTGAAATGGGGCTGGGTCGGAGCGCATTCCGGAGCACGCACATGAATTTTTTTGCATGCGGCGCAAAAATTCTGCTAAAGAAGTAACACGATAAAAATGACGTCACCTCTAGCTACGCAAACCTTGGTCGAGAACGTCTTTTAGGCGCGTGCGTGCGTGCGTGACAGCGACTAGAGCCCGCGACTAGAGCCCGCATTTGAAAACGGGCAAGTTTGAAAGTTTATGATATTGCCCTTAAGGTTGTATACTATACCTACATTTTTTTAATTGAAAACTGCCGCTTATAGGGTTTTTTGAGAGCCTTATTGAGTCTGGAGGCTATTGCCACCCTGAAAGACCCATGGTCCCGGGCATATTTGTAAGTTTGAGCCTTTTGCGTGACCTACCCCATAAGCAAAAACACGCAAAATAGCTGATTTCAGAACACAATAAAAATTTATCGAATAGTGTGTTAAAATGATAAAGAAACATTTCGGTCACTTCATAAAGTATGTTAGTATTTTCTCGTAAAAAAAAGTGTGCTCTGATAATTGGAATTCTAAGTGCAATCGAGAAAAGTGTATGTTGTAAATTCGCAAAGTGCCCGGATGTTATCAATAACATTACAAGTGTTTGCAATGTTGGGCAATTGCTCAGGCCCTTTTTATTCGATAAAGTCGTACTTTAGATCATATCACACACATTATTTATGAAAAAATGAGGGGGTCCCGCGCAAAAATTGGCACTTTGGGTCGTTTGCGAGTGCGTTTTCAAAAAGGGATACAAGCGATGTCTGACTTCCGGCAGATCATATCTCCGCCGTAGCCAGTCCCAAGCCCGCATGAGAAAGGAGGAAATCTACGACGCCAAACCAACAAGTATAACCTACGCCCAAACTGTTGCAAACTACGTCTTCGATCACTATTGACAGTGGGAAAGTACACTAGAACAAACAACAACGGCAGATACGGGATGAGAAGGTTTATCTATAAGTAATTAAATGCACCCATTATCCCTTAGTAGTTGAATTAGTGCCGTGGTAAAATACTCTTTTTGCCACGCAGGTAACCAGGGTTCAATCCCCGTAGATGGATATTTTTTTCCCTGCTCAAAAATTGGAAACCCATACAGTTTCTACTTCGCTAAATGAAACAAACGCACACACACAAAAAACAAAGCAAAAAAAAAAAAAAAAAAAAAAAAAAAAAAAAAAAAAAATTATATATATATATATATATATATATATATATATATATATATATATATATATATATATATATATTATATATATATATATATATATATATATATATATATATATATATATATATATATATATATATATATATATATATATAAAAGAAACGCGTGGTAATTTTTTTTTTTAAATTTAAAATATGCGATTATCATCACCGTTGTAATGTGAATGTTAAACCATGAACCAACCAACAAACCACTTTCAGTCTTGGATAAAAATGCATACTGGTTACCTCGGTACATTTGTTCATTCATTTTTTTTCAGCCAGGCATTGTGAGCATGTTTACATTACATGTTTACATTCATTCAATCATTCACAGATTCACTGATGAAAAAGCACACCAAAGAGTGTCGTCACAGAGTGTTTTTTTTTTAATTTTTTCCTGGCATCATCTACAAACATTAATTAATGAATAATGAGAATTTGTTTTAATATACCTGCTGCAAGCAATGCTACATGCTCCTTTGGTGTATCCGTGAAAGCAGGTCAGTGAACATCTCTGGTTGAAAGATGTTTGTGAACAGATTGGTAGTGGATGTACCTATCTCTCCAGCTGAATCTCAGTTTCCCAGCAGTTTTTGGTTACAAATTATAAGGAAACAAAACAAACGTCACAAGTTTCAATATGCCCCGTTATGTTTACACATGATCATTGTGAGTAAAGAATAATATCTGTTTATTTTCACAAGAAATGCTGTATTTGCAGACATTCATTTAAAGTATACATGTACAGTCAAGTATGTTGAAAGCATATTAGGCTACAATGCACATAGGCACCCATACAAAAGTAACTACCTCAAATACAAAATGTTAAATGTTTAGGGCTCAACATCTTTTGTCCATAAAAGGTGATTTCAAAGATGGGTCACAGAAATAGGGTCTGAACAAATTTTGACCCAAGCTGTATTCGAACCCAGGACCTTTGGGATGAGAGTCAAACACACTACCACCGAGCCACCCAGCTCCCCCTCATATGCCTATGATCAGTTATCACCCAACCACTGAAATCTGCTGTGACAGATGGAGGGTAATGCAAGAACTACATGGTCAACTCACTCTTTAGAAGTATTGCGATTTTCATTGCGCAAGTCCACATTTGGTATATTTTGAGCAGAGGGTTTAATGACATATATGTATATATATACTACATACCTACCCCCCCCCCCCCCGGGCTGCATTTCTATATTTTGGCACACCCCCTCTTCAGAAAGGACCCATGGGTGTTATACTCTGAGGCCAATGACCATTTTCAGAATGTATATCATTTATAATCATGCAAAGCGGAGCAGTGATAAGTTTTCTCCTTGTTTCACACCGACGCTGCAAAAAAATCTATCTGTACCACTGTTTCCTAACCCATAAGAGTCAGCTGTGGAGTACATATTTTGAATGATTGATGTATGCCAGTATTTCGGAACTTGTCACAAACAATACCTGTTTATATGCTGAAATGTCTTCGAAAAATGAACACATTGGCAGTAAAGGGGTTTTCCTTGGATAATCAAAAACTAATACATATTAAGCTGCATTTCCAAATCGCGACATGACAGGAGAGTGACAAAAAGTAACTTTTCTGAGGGGGGGTCATCCAAATAAATATGCATAGGAAGGTCATACCATCAGGTATCTCTTTACCAAGTTTAGGGTTACAGTTAGGAATACTTGAGAAAAAAAACATCTTTGGGCTATGGCTATCTTGTACCCATTTCCCGATTTCTTGTGACCCTTGACCTTTCTGACCTTTCATGCATACGAAATTAGTATGCATGAAAAGTTCTTACCACCTTGTACCAAGTCTGGGTTTGAAGTTGTGTATACTTGAGAAAACATCTTTTTGGTCAAAATACAGATATTTTTCACCTTTTTACTGCACTACAAATTACAACATGGGTGTCAAATCGCTTTGTCACATTGTTATATGAAAACACACAAAGCACACCCCCATCACTGTACAATAGCCCCTGAACTGCTCGACTGCACGTTACAATTTTGTCGCCCCGCTGCTTCTATGTCAGGCTTATGGAAACACTCCCTCTTTATTTCTATTTTCTCGAGTTTTGTCATTGTCACTTTGTTGTCACTGCCCCACTGCTGTTGTGTCTGCAGTTGAATAGCCAGGCCTAAAGCCTGCTTTCCCTTCTCCTAATATATGGCTATGCATCAGCTCAGGCAGTAAGGCACAGGCTTTTGCTGCATTGCGAATGATGTGACTGTCCAAAACCTTGACATTGTGGCCAGCCTGGTGGATGGACATCAAAATAACAGGACGTCTGCCCTCCTACACAGGACAATCAGTTCACTTCCTTTGCCTTCTCGTCGGTTGGCCATCGCGGAGAGATGTACCCGCTGAACTCTTCTTCCCTCATCTTTCGCAACCTGCAAAAGATAATTTTGTATCAAAAAAAGTTCTGACAAGCACATATTGCGTGCATATATGCAAGTATTTATACAAAGTACATACATGCATAATATGACAGTAGTCAGAACATGAACAAGGAAGGCAATGTCCTTATGGTTCACGTGTATGACCAATCCACATAATATGTCTGTCCTTTTTGACCTTGGCTTGACTTCTCCAACAGGTCTCTGAAAATGTCTAAACATAAGTATAGGGCTGGATTTTGTACCAGTGAAACCTGAGTATTTTTCCAAATCCCTTCATTTTTCACACATTTGTCAACCCTCTGTGACCCTTGACCTATGTGAGGGGCTGATTACATTAGTAGCACAGAAAAGTGTTATCATCATGCCAAATTTTATTGAAAAGTTTGCAAAAACATTGATAAAAACTACAACTCTACCCGAAACTAACTTTTGTCACCCTTATCATGTGGTATCTCCATAGCAAGTTTGAGTTTGAAGTTGAAAATACTACTTGAGATGACCTTTGAAAGGTCACAGAAATTAGTATGTTTAGAATTATTTTACCACAAAGTACCCTTGTGCCAAGTTTGAAGTCTGAGGCTTGCATAGTCTTCGAGGAAATGCCAATGTTAAAGTTGCCCACAGGTAACAGACAGTTGACGGACGACCCATTACAAACACTTACTTTTGCTATCACACGTGCGCCAAAAATTAGACGCCATTGAGCTTGAAATGACCACAAAGGGTGTATACATATATCTAGAATCAGAAAGTGTAACTTGCAGAAATTGTTTCAACGCATTGCTGTTTAGCAACAGCACACACTGGACCAAATGGGTAGTATTCAGATTTTTCTAGTCCTTTTGTATGCACTAAGTGCTTATTAAAGAAAACGACAGTATTTGGAGACTTGCCCAACCCTCTAGTTTTCAAATCAAATGCAATATGGTGCCACTTGTTGACAGCAAGTGATTTTAGCATTCGGTGTTGTTGAGAATGCTGGTACTACTACTACACCATCTTCAAAATGAAAGAAAGCATTACAGTGTGATGTGTTTCAACCAGTTGTGTTTTGTTATGAACCTGATTCTATTCACAAATCAATCGGTATGCTTTACCTCGAGTCCAGGACAATAAGTGTCGCCTTCGCTCACTTTAGTTGATCCGCTGGAACTGAAATTGCCTGCTTTTAGCTGTGGCCTTCTCCTTTGAGCAAACATGACCTGACTAGCTCTTGCCTCTTCTTGGTGTAGGCGTCATACTTCTGTGCTTGTTTGCAAGTATACCCTCTGGGCATGACTCTGTAGTGAGACGTCAACAGCAGCACTGACCTGAAATGAAATACATGTTTATTATCGTGTTATTCGGCAGCATGGCAATTTCACTTCTGATCTTATTTCAGGATGGGTCGCTTCCAAACTCCACAAACAGGGACTTTGTTATAGCATTATGAACAATTCGGGGCCAGTGGGGGGAGTCCCCCCCCCACCCACCCACCCAATTCGTCCCTACATTTAGTTTACACATTACTACCTTCAAACTAATGTGAAATAAACTGTGAACACCACAAACAAGAATGGTGAAGCCTGGATCGCTCGTGTGCATTTAAAACTGATCATTTTCTTAATCTGAACTGTGTGACCTTTCCAAAAGGTGACTGAAATTTAAGTGCCATGAGTCTAAGCATAAGTAAAGGGCTGGCTTATGTACAGTTGTGAATAGTATTGGAGAAAAAATATCTTTTGTCAAATATGGCTATTTTTTTTTTTTTTTACCTATTTCTTGACTTCTCATGACCCTTGGCCTGAACGCAAACTGGTAGGCTAAGAGTAAGAAAGGTCTTGCCACAAAGTATCCTTCAGCTACGTTTGAAGACTGTGGTTTGAATGGTCTCCGAGAAAATGCCAACATTAAAGTTTACCATGGACGACCAATGGCCCAGAACATAGCCTTACACTTGCTTCGCACATGAGCCAATGAAAGAAGGCATTACAGTATGATGTGTTCATTCACACCATAGTTGTGTTGTGTTCTGCACCTGATTCTCATCACAGATCTACTGGTATGACTTACCTTGAGTCCAGGAGAATACGTGTCACCTTCCCTCACTTCACTTGAGCTGTGAGTGTGACCTTGGTCAGTTGGTGTAGATGTCATACTTCTGCGCTTGTTTGCAAGTATGTACTCTGGGTGAAAGTACTGAGACTCCACAGCGAGAGGTCAACAGCAGTATTAGCCTGAAATGAAATACATGATTATAACTGTGTTGTTCGGCCGCATGACAATTTCACTTTGTGTGAACTAAATGCAGGGGCAGATTATTACTTTCAAAATAAATGCGACAAAAACTGTGTAAACCGCAAAGAACAAACAACAATGGCAAAGTCACGTCTGTACGCCTCATGCGCATAACTGATTCACAACCTGTGTGACCTTTCCAAAAGGTAGCTGAAATAAGTGTCACGAGTCTCAACATAAAGGCTTGCTTTTGTACTAGTCAAATTTGTATTTTTCACACATTCTACGGTCATCCAAAATGGTAGTCAACAAATATTAGGGTTTCAGTCAAAGTAGCGTTTTACTAGGTAACCCTTTTAATCCTGATACACCCACTGCTTGAAATAAATGTGACTGATAGTTCAAGGGTGGTGCCAGAATAGATTGGCGTCTCATCCGCCAAGCTATTCTGGCACCATCCTTGAACTAAAAAAATGCTGGACCTATCTCCTAATCTGTAATATAGCCTTCATAAGACAGAGAATGGATGAGAAAACTAAGTTACTAAGTACTGAAAGCAGTTACTGAGTTAGTAATGCAAAATTCTCCCTTAGCAGGACTTTTTACTACACACAGTACGTTTTCCTAAATAATAAGCACTGGCACTGGTTTAATATCACTACAATGTGGACTACATTCCTTCCACCGTATTAGTAAAGGCTCTCCGAGAATGTATGGAAATGTTCTACTTCTAGGAGGTGACTGACATACATGGAATGCATGCCCCTGTCAACCCACAATAAAATGTAGTCTTCTTCATTGTAGGTAGGCTGTAAATTTCCATGCATAAAAGGACAGTTAGCTATTGGGGTTTTACGCCGTGCAGGTGACATCTCACGGCGGTGCATAAAACTTTTTTTTTTTTTAGAGTTGGAAAACCAGTCAGATATGCCACTTACGTACGACATTTTTCTGTCATTACTAGTAACTCGTGTAGTTCTAGTCACTTAGCAAACACCACCAACCTCTTTTTCTACTTTAGTTTACCTTTTCCTTGCTGATGTCTGAAGAGATTTTGTTGTGTTTCTGGCTGCCACGTATATTGCTTCTCTTTCGGTTGGCCCGTTCATTTTTTTTTTTCTTCTTCTGAGAAATGGTTATGCGTTACTACTGACGCTCGATGACTTGTCGCAACTTATGCAAAGGTATCTTATTTCTGAGGAAACACAACATTTTATGCATAGAAACAGTCAGCTTACACACCTATTTCAGACAGTATATATCTTTTGTCAATTATCGATAAATTGAGCTTGTTTGCAATACGACTTGCCGTACGGCGGTTTTTTTCGGTGACCTCTAGTCTCAGGTCACGGCAGACGCAAGATAGCGGTATCTAAATGCGCAGAAAAGATGCGCGAAAGAGGTGTGTCCTACAACCTTAAAAGAATTATCTCGGGACCNTTTTTTCCGATTTTTTTTATTAAGATGCTCATTGACGAGAAAATGTCCGTTTCACAAAAAAAAACAGTTAATCCACACTGGAGTCCGTAATGTTTCTTATTTTTACTAGATATTTTGTGCATAGCTAGATAAAAGGGAGATATTTAATGAGTTCGTTAACCAGCATTGTACCTCTAGAACTTTTGAGTGATAATTTTTGAAAAAAAATATATTTTCACGTTTTTGGGATTAATTTCACGAATTATATGAAACAATTGAATCTTTCTTTTACGAAAAAAAAAACCCCACCTTTTTATTATTAATAATCGCATGATTTTTCGTATACGGTATTTATATAAGCCTACAGTTCGTCTCGGTTGTCGGGTGCGATTAGGTCAATTGTGACCTGTATGCCCTAGGTGTGAAAATCAGACAATGTTCTGCACCACCTTTTACGAGTCATTTGTAAAACAGCTAACATAACTTTAATTTTTCTTTTACGAAATAAACTATCTTCTCATTAATACCCGCATGATTTTTCATAAACAGCGTTTGCATAAGCCTGCTGTTTGTCCCGGCCCTGGGGTTCAGATTGTGACCTGTAAGCCCTAGGCGTGAAAATCAGCAAGAAAATTGAAAAGTTGATTCTCTGACACGTCAAATGATAGTACTGCGATGAGTGACGTATAACATCGAGTCGTCACTATGAACACAACGTCGTGGGACTATCGACGCCATGACGTGAAGCTTGAAGTGACGTCATTTCGCTGCTCGTGCTATCATACTTCTTCAGAATATCTATGCTACGCCAGACCACGGAGCTTACGAATGGCGGGAATCGCCGTGTGTCCGTCTTTATTTCTGTGTGCCAGTGTGTGTGGATCAGAGGGTGGGTTAGAGTAGAAGGAGATGGATTCCTGTCGGGAAGCGCCGTGTGTCCGTCTTTATTTGTGTGCGACGACGTGTGTGTTGATCAGGGGTTGGCTTAGAGAGGAGGGAAATGGATCAGCATAATAAGCCTAAAAATATGAACAACCCTGAATGTTCATAAAAGATAAACGCATCTGAGCTCCAAACAATACAGTAGACTTTTGGATGATATCCTCATCTTGTTTTAACAAGTGAGTTTTGCAACTGTTCATCTTTGTCGTTCATTGTTGTGAAGTATTTACGTCAGTAACATTTGCGTTTGTAGAGTACGTTCATGCAATTCTTTTGATGACATACGCATTTTGGATAGCGATGGCCCATTTAACCCATTCAGCCCTGACACATTACACCTAGCTTACAACTAGCTATGGATCGACCATGACAATTCAAGCCTCCAAGGCGCCAAGCTATTATGGCACCACAGCTAATCTGGCATCACCGTTGAACTAAAATGGTCGTCGGACTGTGTTTCTGCAATCATCGTCATTTCAACACCGAAAGCCCTAGCTTTCCTAGGAACACTGGATTCATAGTGGTATCAGCAAGAGGCACAGCTCCTCGCTGGGTGGTGTTCAGATTTTTTCGGCACTGAACTGTGATGTGACATTGTAAACAACGATGCAAATTAGGCTAGCAATACAACGCCTGTGTTTAATTATGCTGACAACCGTGCCAGATTTTTGTCGTGAGTGCATACAGATTAATCTCACGAAAACAAGCCCCCCGAAACAAACAAACAAACAAACAAACAAACAAACAAACAAACAAACAAACAAACAAACAAACAAACAAACAAACAAACAAACAAACAACAACAAACAAACAAACAAACAAACAAACAAACAAACAAACAAACAAACAAACAAACAAACAAACAAACAAACAAACAAACAAACAAACAAGCAAGCAAGCAAGCAAGCAAACAAACAAACAAACCACTAGTGCTATTAGAAAAAAAAAAAAAACCTAAGGAATAATGAAGAAATCTTCCGGTACTGTCCAAGTTCAAAGCTCATGTGAAGACGTTTCTTTTTTGTCGGACCTTTAGCACCTAGTGCTCTTTTTGTACCTGTCATTTTCCTTCAGTTTCTAGTTTTGATGTAACAAGGGGTTGGAAATTGTGGGTGCAAGGTGGGATGGTTTAACTCATTCGCGGCCAGCCGCATCCGGATGCCAGGCCTAAGCCGCCCATCCGGATGCGGCTGGCCGCGAATGAGTTAAAGTAGTGTATGCTTGTGTATATGAGCGTCTGGTCTTACGCATGTTTTTTTTTTTTTTTTTTTTTTTTTTTATAGCGCAGTGAGTCCGGTGCTCTATAAGAACTATGTATACTACTACTACTACAATAATAATAATAATAATAATAATAATAATAATAATAATATAATAATAATAATAATAATAAATATAATAAAATATAATAAAATAATAATAATAATAATAATAATAATAATAATAATAATAATAATAATAATAATAATAATAATAATAATAATAATAATAATTACCCTATTACTCCTTTTTACGCGACAAACAGAGAAGAAACAGAAGTCTTTCATTTACGACTTTCAAACCTCATTAACCCATTTAGCCCTGACGCACTTACAGCAGGAGATGGGTCGACCATGATAATTCAAGGGTAGTGCCAGAATATCTTGGCGCCTGTCGGCGCCAAGCTAATCTGGCACTGCCCTTGAATTATCACGGTCGATCCATCTCCTGCAACTGGTGCATAGTCATTAGATGACGCCTCCAAAATTTGGGAAATACGGCCGTCGGGCTGAATCAGTTAAGTTAGCCCTAGTGTCCAGCATTATTGTCAGACACCCAAGTACAAAGAAGAGTTACAGAGAATATATTGCTAACTTTGTAACTCGTTTTGCTTGGAGCACACCCCGTTAATCACAGGACCGGCCGAATACTACACGCAACATTGAAGAACGAGTTATACAGCACGTCCGCGGTTTGATAACGTATCATTATTACGCGCATCACGTTGAACGGATTACAGAAATGTTCGTTCATAAAGACAGTATCTGTCACACATCAGAACTCCTACTTTGCAACAAGCATACCCAGATCATGCTGGATATTATATCTCTGTATATACTCCCTCCCTGCGACCAATCGCATCGTACAACCCGGCATACAAATGTGTGCAGCTATTTCCACGGTTGATAAACGCGCGGTCCTTTATTTCTGCCAGAAGCAGTTTTAAATCAAGATCAGAGATGAAGAACAAGATTAAGATAAAAGATCTAGATACTCTTTATTTCCATATGCGCGTGCACCCTTGCAGACCCATTCACTGTCGCTATGCGCATATTTTACTTCTGAAATCTGTGTTTATTCAACGACCCAAAATCCACAACCGTCAACCGTTCTACTAATATTGATCTCACATTGATCTCAGCAAGAGGCATAGATCCTCATGAACCCCCGCAGTCGCGGGGGCTCATGAGGATCCATGTCTCTTGCAGTTGTATCGTGCTCCTTTTTTTTCTCTCGACAGTATAGGGGTTAAGACCAATATTTAAAACATAAAGGCATCACAGTCAAATTAATCACAAACACACCAAAACATAATTATTATTATTATGTTTGTGCACTCATTAATTCGAGCGCTCGTAAGCACTGTTAAGCGTGTCACACATTCACACACACACACACACGCGCGCGCGCGCACACACACAAGCACATGCACACACACACACACACACACACACACACACACACACACACACACACACACACACACACACACACACACACACACACACTCACACACACACACGCAAGCACGCATCTAGGACAGACACAAAATTAGTGCGACTAATCTATCACATTATTTCGTCCATTCTGACACCTACAACAATCTACTGCTTTGCAAACTCGACAACAAACAACGCGGGTAAACTGGTGTATCAAACTGTAGTTCATGTCCAAGAATAAGATCAGCTATTAATATACTGGTGAGATTAACGGGGGGATGCACACTGCTATAAATACGCAAATCGCAGGGGTTAATGTGGATCTCTGCCACTTGAAGGACTCATGTACACCGATGTTCCTCGCAGTGACGAATTCATTCAAATTTCTTCCACAGCAGTGGAAAGCGACTTGTGGTTTCTGACATCATAAATGGTCTCACAAGGAGTTGCCATTTAAGATAATTTGCCAATACTTTTCCCTGTAATTGTAGGTGACCTTTACGAATTTTTCTACAGTCATTGGTTTATTGTAACTTCCGATACTCGAGTTTTGTTTCTTTGTTTAAAGGTTGCTTGGTTCGGGCTGGTGAGAAAGAAACTAATTGTGTAAAGCTATACTATGTCATATCGTATATATATATTTAAAGAACACTTTTCGGTGTGCGGTCACGATATCACATCTGTAAAAATTACAATGACAAATCCGTAAACCGGAACTAATGTCCCGACAGCGTTGAACCACTTTTCAACACTGTCGGGACATTAACCAATTGGTTGTCATCAGCGCTTTTTTGTTGATCTGATTCCTGCAGGAATCGCCTCGAGAAACAGCGCCACCAACAGCCAAAAGGTTAATTAATATGAAATATGAATGATAGATCAAAACTTTTGGACAAATGTCTATTTTCCTTGGAAAAGCAACCTTGCATTTTTAAAGCTAATTCATTTTCTCTTGTTCCAAAGATAGAAAATAGTCGACGTTTATGACACATTTTTTTATTCTAAACTAAGGCTTTTTGATCAGTTCAGTTCGGGCCAGCCAATAAAACACTGCCATTCATTTACATCGCAAGATAAAGAAGAATGTAAAAAGCTGATTGGTTGTCTGAGAAAGTCATCCGATAACACGTCACCGGCAAATGCGCGTATTATCAATCAGCGCATGCGTGCATCGCTAATACCAATGGATCTCCAAGAATCAAGAAGTCTGACTGGTCGCCGGCAAACATTTTTGAATGACGCATAATCAACGAATGCGTATTCACTTTCCGTATCACATCAGTATTATAGACTATGTTTTAAACCGCTGTGATTCCACGCTTCCGTTTAACTTGCAGTCATGTAAATGAGACACACCCCTAATACAAAGAGGCATAGATTCTCATAAGCCCCTGCTGAAGCAGGGGCCCATGAGAATCTATGCCTCCTGCAGATAATCTGGTTTGAGAAACTTTCTGCCATTTGACCCAGAAAACGTAAATTATTGTGTTCGCGAGAAACTAAAACATGAAGTGTGTGTCTGCGGCATTAGTGTGCCTACAAATTGCCGGCATTCCGGCATTCTATGACAGTTGCCAATTTTACGGCGCTGCCTTTCGGCTAATGTGTAGGCGTGGAAGGGCTGTGCTCACTCAGCCTCTACAGTATTAGGATCGGTATAGTTGACCCTTTCACCGCTAGAGCCAAACAGGACACATCGTGGAGTTATCTGGAAAGAAAAGGTTAAACGGTAAACGTTTAGGCGTAACGTCTTTTGTACACCACGAAAGTGATTTCAAAAGGGGGCACCGAATGGGATCTTAACAAATGTTGACCCTACCTGGATATGAACCTGAGACCTTTCGGACGAGAGTCGAACGCTCTACCATCGAGTCATCCAGTTCCGCTATCTGGAGAGAACTACGTGTCTGTATGAAATGAAACGTGAACAAGCCTACACACCTGCATTTTCAATTCTCATAAATACATTTTCATTATACTAATACAAGTAGTTGTAAGTAATACAAGTAGTTGTAAGTGCATTTGATGAACTGAAACAATCTTTTACAAGAGTTAGCCCTTCAGCTGCCGGTAGCGGTTTTTGTCGCGATGATTCCTGCAGGAATCATCGCGACAAAACCCGCTACCGACAGCCAAAGGATTAAAAAATTTGGGGTGGACACCGGGCCTATATATTATCTTGTCACTGTATGTGTTTATCATGTACGTGCAGCTGCTTGTCAGGTATATCCGGCGCCTCTCAGAGACGCGCAAATCATGCACTACCCTTATGTTAACATGGTGGATTGTGAATGGGATACAGAGTCGGGGGTGGACAACACGATGTGATTCACAAATAACTTGAATTGGCGGCAGACGGATGACAGTGTGTGTGTGTGTGTGTGTGTGTGTGTGTGTGTGTGTGTGTGTGGGGCAGAATTATAGCACATGATTTAGTCTGAAGCCACGGTTATGCATTTTCTTCCTAACTACAAACCATGAACGTAAAATGAGAACACACTAACTCTTTGACTGTTGAGAGAAAATGAACATGATGCAAGTGCAAGAGACATAGATCATCATGAGCCCTCGCAGTTGCGGGGGCTCATGATCTATGCCTCTTTCTGACAACACTTTGAATCAATGTTCCTGGGTATTTGGAAGAAAAATGTTTTGCAGGGTATTGTATAGGACACACCCGACCAACCATGGACTACTCAGTTCTAGTCACCCCGTTTCCTTCCAGTTCATGACCACCCGTTCCACAGCGTTTCCCTCAATAACTGATACCCCCACTCCCCACCCTTCTCGCACCCCCCTACTGCCTCTCACCCCCCAGCCCCTACCATCCACGCCCACCGGCCCCCCTCCCCGCAGCCAAGCGCCACTGGCGACGCACAGCGGCCGAAAAAGGGAGCAAATGTTTGCACAAGCGGAACGGCACTGCAACCAATCCATCTCGCCCTTATATCACTACCTCAGCCATCCCTCTCATCTGCAAGAGGCACAGATTTTCATGAGCCCCTGCGACGCAGGGGCCCATGAGTATATATTATTATGCCTCTTGCTGGGCCGGTTCGGTCGCATTCACTCGCTTCAGTTGCTTTTCGGACGGCGGTAGTAACCAGGGTGTGTTATCGAGTGTCAGGGAACTAACTAATTGTCCCAAAACAAAGAAATAAATGCTGCCGCAGGGGTTTCCGGTCAATGGTTATGAACGCCAATACGAAAACAAAGGTGCGGAGCCTTAATTTGGACCCTGCCGCTAATTTTGCTCACGGGCCAAAGTACACTAGAATATTATATACTGAAAACAAATATATGTGCAAACTTTGAGGACCAGGAAGTCAGGGAAAGAACTATTTGTTAATTTGGACCCTGCCGCTAATTTTGCTCACGGGCCAAAGTACATTAGAATATTATATACTGAAAACAAATATATGTGCAAACTTTGAGGACCAGGAAGTCAGGGAAAGAACTATTTTTATCAATACTTTCCAGTGATCTGTGAGATTTCTTTTAGCCAAGGGTTTACGTTTCGTTTGGTGGGTTGGCTAGCTGGCTGATTGGTTGGTGGGCTGGATGTGGTTGATGGGTTTGGTTTGGTGGGTTGGTTGGGTTGTGTGACTGTTTGACTGCTTGAATTACTGAATTATTGAGTGACTAACTGACCAATTGATTGATTGACTGATTGATTGATTAATGTTTCATCAATCAGAAGAGTATTAATTTGGAGCTGATGCTGAAAATGTTTACATGAAATTTAGGCAGGCGAAAAAATACGGTGGAGATGCAGCCACGATAGGCACCACACTGTCATGTACTGTGAACAATTTATAACGATTAATCCTCAGGGGCCAAGACAATCCGGGATTATCTTTGAGCTATCACACTCGTTCCCCCTGACACATTTTCTGGCACCACCCTTGAATTATCATGGTCGATCCATTTCCTGCACCTGGTACATAGTTATTTAGGTGACGCCTCAAATTTTGGGCGATGCGGCCTTGGGGTTAAATTGCTTAACCCATTCAGTCCTGACGCACTACAGCAGGTAATTGGTCGATCATGATAATTCAAGGGTAGTGCCAGATTGGCTTGGCGCCTGTCGGCGCCAAGCTAATCTGGCACTGCCCTTGAATTATCATGGCCGATCCACCTCCTGCAACTCTTGCATAGTCATTAGATGACGCCTCCAAAATTTGGGAAATACGGCCGTCGGGCTGAATGAGTTAAGACATATATATATATCACGTTTGACTAAATAAACTTTACAAGCTGTTCCACGGGTTGACATCCATTTCACGTTCAGACCCAACAGGAATGTTTGCTCTGGCCTTGAAAGTGATATCAATATCAGAAATCTATAAAACATGACGCAGAGTACATAACAATAGAATAATACCCCATACTTTTCTTCTGAATATAGGTTATAAAACCAACATCAAAAGATGATAGCACATAGATCACACAGAACGACCGATTCCTTCGTATACATAACCATTAGGTACAACAAGCAGTTGAGCAATAAACCAAAATTTATGGCTGTATGAACATTATCATTAAAGATCCCCGGCTGTTTGGGCAAGGGTCAACTATGTAAGGGTCGATAACTATGTAATGACGTCCGATAACTGAACGCAGTGACCCCGTCTCAAGGCCGACTTTCGTAAGGTCCCCCCCTTGCATAAAGCTGAATTTGTCGTTCCACCGTAGTTCAACAGTCAGTTGTTTATCAGGGGAAAAAGACGGGCTTGTTCAATAGTATGTCCGTGGAAAGGTCCTGGTAAATCAAAGTGGCGCAGTTGCAGTGCACCTGAATTGATTAGTGTTGAAGTCGTACTCCACAGGCAATAAATGTCCCTGTCCCTCACAATCCGCCCGTTACGACCGTCCATTAACCCATATCATACTGAGTCTAAAAGCTTCAAATTTGTACACTGCCATATGCAAGCTACATTATATTTATAGTACGGTCAGATAAGGATATAGACCAATGGTTTTAGTTCAAGGGTGGTGCCAGAATAGTTTGGCGCTGTGGCACTACCCTTGAACTATTTTAGTCAAACTTATTTCACACACTGGTGTATTCCGAATGATAAGGGTGAACACTCCGGTGCCGTGGACGTTAAACCCCATACTAAAGAACCAACCACAGTAGTTGAACGGTGGCATGGAAGCTACAAATAGAATGATTATGATTAAGTTTGATCACCGCAGGATATTTGCTAATTAATTCAGAAAAAAATTGTATAAAACATTTTGGCTAAAAAAGAAACAAAACCAAAGAATCATTTTCATTTTTTGTTATTTAAAGGGGTGACAAACAGAACAAAACAAAATACCTACAAACACATAAATTATAACATAACCCCACAAAATATGATCCTAGCGGACTATTCGAAACTGCACTATGCCGATTGCCCATAATGCCGCAATTCGCTATGATGGGATGTGGATCGACCATGATAGTTCAAGGGTGGTGTCGGCATAGCTTGGTGCCTGTAGGCGCCAAGTTATTCTGACACAACCCTTGAACTATCATGGTCGATCTGTCTCCAGAACTGTTATGTAGAACTCAATGGATATCTACCCCCCAAAAAGAAGATAATTTCAGCCTCAGGATGTAAAGAGTTAGTTAAAGTGTGCCCTTGTCCCTTCAACAGCTATGACTCAGCAAAGGGCTGTAAATAATCACTTTGCATCAGAGGGACTGACCAAGTTCGGCCAGAACATGTACTTAGGCAGAGTTACCGGCCCATGTCCAGTGGTTGACTTTGGAAGTGAAACATGCAATTAACAACCGACGCTGAAATAGTAACACCGAAATACTATCAGCTCATTCACTGCACTGACAATCTGCGGAAATCAAACCTGTGCCTTAACATAAGAGACTGTAAATTCAGTTCAAACAAGTCCCTTCCATTTGCAAAAGGCGTAGATTCTCGCGTACGCGAGGATCTATGCCTTTTGCTGAGCTTGCAGGGTAACATGAGGATATATATATATATATATATTTTTTTTTGCTGAGCTGCAGGGGCTCGTGAAAATCTATAGATGCCTTTTGCTGGTGTGACCGGCAATTCTAAATTTAAGATACTTGATTAATTTCATAAAGAAAACTACGATTTTATACTCACAAACCAGATAGGTGAGGCTAGCGCTGGCAGAATTGTCAGTACTCAAACCAAGGGGAATCACAGCGCTGGACAGACAACAGTTAGATCCCCTGCCCCCGCCTATCAGGCACCCAATCGCCAGCCCACAGAGAAATACGCAGGTATAGAATAAGACAATCATTTCCATTCCTAAAAAGAATGGATCAGGTCTCTTATATAACCCATGTCTTTCTCCGGAACTTAGGAAGTAGGCAGGAGAAACATACATACACAAACATGAAGGTGCGCTACTATATGTGGTCGGGTAAATACCCTGATTTCCCACAGTAGATGCACAGAACATTACACAACAATGTAACGATACAAATTTTGCCTCGAGTTATACATGATACTCACAAACCAGATAGGTGAGGCTAGCGCTGGCAGAATTGTCAGTACTCAAACCAAGGGGAATCACAGCGCTGGACAGACAACAGTTAGATCCCCTGCCCCCGCCTATCAGGCACCCAATCGCCAGCCCACAGAGAAATACGCAGGTATAGAATAAGACAATCATTTCCATTCCTAAAAAGAATGGATCAGGTCTCTTATATAACCCATGTCTTTCTCCGGAACTTAGGAAGTAGGCAGGAGAAACATACATACACAAACATGAAGGTGCGCTACTATATGTGGTCGGGTAAATACCCTGATTTCCCACAGTAGATGCACAGAACATTACACAACAATGTAACGATACAAATTTTGCCTCGAGTTATACATGATACTCACAAACCAGATAGGTGAGGCTAGCGCTGGCAGAATTGTCAGTACTCAAACCAAGGGGAATCACAGCGAATCTGTGGGCTGGCGATTGGGTGCCTGATAGGCGGGGGCAGGGGATCTAACTGTTGTCTGTCCAGCGCTGTGATTCCCCTTGGTTTGAGTACTGACAATTCTGCCAGCGCTAGCCTCACCTATCTGGTTTGTGAGTATCATGTATAACTCGAGGCAAAATTTGTATCGTTACATTGTTGTGTAATGTTCTGTGCATCTACTGTGGGAAATCAGGGTATTTACCCGACCACATATAGTAGCGCACCTTCATGTTTGTGTATGTATGTTTCTCCTGCCTACTTCCTAAGTTCCGGAGAAAGACATGGGTTATATAAGAGACCTGATCCATTCTTTTTAGGAATGGAAATGATTGTCTTATTCTATACCTGCGTATTTCTCTGTGGGCTGGCGATTGGGTGCCTGATAGGCGGGGGCAGGGGATCTAACTGTTGTCTGTCCAGCGCTGTGATTCCCCTTGGTTTGAGTACTGACAATTCTGCCAGCGCTAGCCTCACCTATCTGGTTTGTGAGTATCATGTATAACTCGAGGCAAAATTTGTATCGTTACATTGTTGTGTAATGTTCTGTGCATCTACTGTGGGAAATCAGGGTATTTACCCGACCACATATAGTAGCGCACCTTCATGTTTGTGTATGTATGTTTCTCCTGCCTACTTCCTAAGTTCCGGAGAAAGACATGGGTTATATAAGAGACCTGATCCATTCTTTTTAGGAATGGAAATGATTGTCTTATTCTATACCTGCGTATTTCTCTGTGGGCTGGCGATTGGGTGCCTGATAGGCGGGGGCAGGGGATCTAACTGTTGTCTGTCCAGCGCTGTGATTCCCCTTGGTTTGAGTACTGACAATTCTGCCAGCGCTAGCCTCACCTATCTGGTTTGTGAGTATCATGTATAACTCGAGGCAAAATTTGTATCGTTACATTGTTGTGTAATGTTCTGTGCATCTACTGTGGGAAATCAGGGTATTTACCCGACCACATATAGTAGCGCACCTTCATGTTTGTGTATGTATGTTTCTCCTGCCTACTTCCTAAGTTCCGGAGAAAGACATGGGTTATATAAGAGACCTGATCCATTCTTTTTAGGAATGGAAATGATTGTCTTATTCTATACCTGCGTATTTCTCTGTGGGCTGGCGATTGGGTGCCTGATAGGCGGGGGCAGGGGATCTAACTGTTGTCTGTCCAGCGCTGTGATTCCCCTTGGTTTGAGTACTGACAATTCTGCCAGCGCTAGCCTCACCTATCTGGTTTGTGAGTATCATGTATAACTCGAGGCAAAATTTGTATCGTTACATTGTTGTGTAATGTTCTGTGCATCTACTGTGGGAAATCAGGGTATTTACCCGACCACATATAGTAGCGCACCTTCATGTTTGTGTATGTATGTTTCTCCTGCCTACTTCCTAAGTTCCGGAGAAAGACATGGGTTATATAAGAGACCTGATCCATTCTTTTTAGGAATGGAAATGATTGTCTTATTCTATACCTGCGTATTTCTCTGTGGGCTGGCGATTGGGTGCCTGATAGGCGGGGGCAGGGGATCTAACTGTTGTCTGTCCAGCGCTGTGATTCCCCTTGGTTTGAGTACTGACAATTCTGCCAGCGCTAGCCTCACCTATCTGGTTTGTGAGTATCATGTATAACTCGAGGCAAAATTTGTATCGTTACATTGTTGTGTAATGTTCTGTGCATCTACTGTGGGAAATCAGGGTATTTACCCGACCACATATAGTAGCGCACCTTCATGTTTGTGTATGTATGTTTCTCCTGCCTACTTCCTAAGTTCCGGAGAAAGACATGGGTTATATAAGAGACCTGATCCATTCTTTTTAGGAATGGAAATGATTGTCTTATTCTATACCTGCGTATTTCTCTGTGGGCTGGCGATTGGGTGCCTGATAGGCGGGGGCAGGGGATCTAACTGTTGTCTGTCCAGCGCTGTGATTCCCCTTGGTTTGAGTACTGACAATTCTGCCAGCGCTAGCCTCACCTATCTGGTTTGTGAGTATCATGTATAACTCGAGGCAAAATTTGTATCGTTACATTGTTGTGTAATGTTCTGTGCATCTACTGTGGGAAATCAGGGTATTTACCCGACCACATATAGTAGCGCACCTTCATGTTTGTGTATGTATGTTTCTCCTGCCTACTTCCTAAGTTCCGGAGAAAGACATGGGTTATATAAGAGACCTGATCCATTCTTTTTAGGAATGGAAATGATTGTCTTATTCTATACCTGCGTATTTCTCTGTGGGCTGGCGATTGGGTGCCTGATAGGCGGGGGCAGGGGATCTAACTGTTGTCTGTCCAGCGCTGTGATTCCCCTTGGTTTGAGTACTGACAATTCTGCCAGCGCTAGCCTCACCTATCTGGTTTGTGAGTATCATGTATAACTCGAGGCAAAATTTGTATCGTTACATTGTTGTGTAATGTTCTGTGCATCTACTGTGGGAAATCAGGGTATTTACCCGACCACATATAGTAGCGCACCTTCATGTTTGTGTATGTATGTTTCTCCTGCCTACTTCCTAAGTTCCGGAGAAAGACATGGGTTATATAAGAGACCTGATCCATTCTTTTTAGGAATGGAAATGATTGTCTTATTCTATACCTGCGTATTTCTCTGTGGGCTGGCGATTGGGTGCCTGATAGGCGGGGGCAGGGGATCTAACTGTTGTCTGTCCAGCGCTGTGATTCCCCTTGGTTTGAGTACGATTTTATAGTCACGGTCTCTGTAAACACAGATTAGAACACGTAAATTACATATACAGTAGACTTCGGGTAAAACAAATCGCTTGGGGATAGCAACGGTTTCTGTTGTTATATCCGAAGGTTGTTTTAAGCGAAATAAATTATATAGAGATAGTGTGGTCTGGATATCAGAGAACGTGTTTTATATCCGACATTTGCTATATCCGAAATTGTTATAAGCGAATTCGACAGTATATACAATTGGCACATACAACCAGGCCACACATTCATATAAATTATATTTCTTAATATGTGTTTCTCTGTCAGAGAAAGTGAGGGAATTTAAGTCTGTGACTGAGTGACAAAATCGTTCATTCACTTTTACTTTTCCTGTGTCACAGTGGATCAACTCTCCGCGTCCGAGAGCAGAAAACGTGGCCGCTGATCCAGAGATTGCCGGAAGCGTCAAATCAAGCCGTTTGATTGGCCATGACGAAACACCTATTCTTACTCCTTGCGCAGCAGAGTTTAACGGGGTTTAGTGTCGACAACGGCGGACGATCGTTGCTTCCAGTACGTCTTAAAATAGCACAGACAAAATGAACACAGATGAAGCATAAATAGAAATATCCCATACCCTCGCCCCATAGTAAAAAATTAAACTCGACAAAATGGAAATAATAGTGGCATTTCCGCTGTCCTCGCAATTTATCAATAGGTTCGATCTGTTGTAAGTTGAGTCTGGGTCATTCTGTTATATTCGTGTAAAGGTTATTTTCCGTAAGCTGCTCGTTCTTATTCAGTTTTGTTATTGGGAATTTTTGAGTTGATTTAATCAAACAAATAAATGAACGTGTGAACGCACTGGATAGGACGAAACAGTCGTCATGAAATGCTACCGGTTCTACACAGAGATATGAATTATACACTGTCTTCACTCACACCGCTTCAACTGTGTACACAGTGTCACATTTCTATATATAAAAAAAAAGGCAGAAATAAAGTGCACTATGTAAAATCAGCCGTCCACCAGCGACATTTGCCGCCAAAGAGCTACTGGAGGCATGGATCTTCATGGTCCCAGCAGAAGGCGAGTTCTCATGAAAATCAATGTCTCTTGGTGGCCTCAATTTACATCATATTTTTCACACGGAGGACGCAATGTCAAATGACGAACAAAATAAAACTGGAGGGAATCATTTGCAAGAGGCGTGGATCCTAATGGGTCTCAGCAGAGTGCGGGTGCTCATGACAATCTATGCCTCTTGCTGGCTCAGTTTATATGGCGTTTTTTTTTAAGCGGGGGGGGGGGGGGGGGGGGGGGGGAGGGGGGGGGGGACATCACATGACGAACATATCCAAACTGATTGATTGATTGTACATACATTGCTTAACGTCCCGACAGCAACAAGGCTTTCTCAGGACGTGCCTGCACTGCTTGTGAAAAAAACAACTAAACAGAACATTGAATGTATGTCGCCATCCGGTCCAATACGTTAAATAAACCTACGACATGGGGCCCAAATAAAGCTAAGACTATTTAGCAACACACATCCAATATCAAGAGCTACAGGCAGCGCAGACAGTAGGGAGAGTTTAAAAAAGGCAAATACAGGTGAATGGACCAAGGGTAGACAGAAACACATGCCCCAGTATCGGAAAGGAAACCCACCCTGTGGGGCTGACCAGGGTGACCCTGAGAACTAAAAAGTAATTAACCCCACCCAAGTCCCCCAGGGCAGCCCCGGGTGGGGGCATATCCAAACTGAGTCAAACGTATGCAAGAGGCATAGATCTTCATGAGCCCCGCCTTGCGGGGGCTCATGAAGATCTATGCCTCATGCTAGCATCATTTTACATAGTGTTTTTCATGTGGAGGATGTCATCAAGCATTTCGTATACGACAAATAAATCAACGTTTGAATAAAAACGATAAACCAAAGGGAGGATTATGGAACCAATGGATGCAGTCTTTAGAGCTGATGTCAAAAAGATCGTTCGCTTGCGAGAAGACAATTGGCTCAGCCGAGCAGAAACAAGCCCGCCGATTGGCGCAAATGGTATACTTCCGGTAGGTATTGCTTGCCCGGAAAACGACGCTTCATGCAGTACGCGTGTAGCATGAGCAGCCATGCGTTAAAACAAACTGACCAAATAATTGATCAGGAGAACATACCATAATATTCACTACATGTACGGATCATACGTGTAACACAAAGACGACTTTTGTAATGGCGATACTACTTCATGCAACAACTACTACGTTAACCACTGCGAAAGAAAATACTACTGCATCAAATGTCACAACAGCTACTGCAACTGCCATTAGTACCAGTTGTGCCACAACTGCGCTATCGCTCAAAGTGGTATACAACAGTAACTGCCGCATTCACACAAGTAAAGGCCAATAAACAATCAGTTAACGCGGCACTACAAATAGCTATATACCGCAATAAACACATTTTCAACAACAACAAAGCAAGAGGGCAAAGAAACATGTATGCATTTAACTCGTTAAGCCCGGAGAACGAAATTACCAAATTTTCGAGATGTCCTCCGGGGACTTCGTCAGTTCTGGAGACAGATCGACCATGATGATTAACTATCATACTCGGTCCACATCCTGTCGCAGAGTGTCAGGACTTTATGGGTTAAAACGTGTCTGATATTAGCTGTGATTGTTTAACATTCACATTGCACATTCAGAAGTGCACTTTGTTCGAACATCCCCGAACAGCTGCTAAATAATTAGACAAATGAAAACCCCTAGAGAAAGAATACAAATTTGGTCCCAAAAAATAAATTATATTAAATTATTCTGAAATATTACCCCAATTCCAAATTTTCACGTGGAGCTCGATGCACAGGTGTACTGTACTGAAAAAATTAGATAAGTGAATGCATGGGTAATTCAAATGTGGAACACATGGAACACTTTTTGTGTGTGTTGCGGTCGATTGCTATGCTAATAAATGCGTGGGCTGGGTCCCATAGGTATTACCCCATATAAAGACCTGCCTTGCTACGACATGATGTGAATCGACATGATAGTTCAAAGGGGGGGGGGGTGGGGGGGGGGGGGGGGGTCAGAATAGCTTGGCCTTGAACCTATCGCGGTCGATCTGTCTTCAGAATTGTGTCACTCACTTCAAGGGGTATCTAAAAAAATGGTAATTTCATCGTCAGGATGTAATGAGTTAAACATTGGCAAATTTGACTATAGACATGCGTTTTTAAGTCCCTTCTATTTATATAATGGACTTTTTATGACGGGTCGCGGTGGGGCGAATTTAATAGCATGTCTATGATGTCAAAGGCGGGCAGGCTAAACCTCTAACAATTGAAGTAACAAGATAAAAATTACGTCATGTCTAGTTAGGATAACCTCGCTGCTGAAAGTACATTTGGCGCGAAGCGCCGTATGTATGTATGTAATAGTATGTATGTGTGTGTGTGCGTATGTATGTGTGTGCGTATGTATGTGAACAACAGAATAATCTCCGATATTTCTGTACACCGACAAGCTTGAAACTTGGCGAAATACTTTCTTAAGTGGGTGGCTAAGAGAGCCTCCGAGCATATTGTAACTGAATGTCTCATTGAAGACATAAACAACCGTTTATAGGAAGTCGGTTGACCCAGATTAGAGTCCGTAATTTTTGTCATATCTTCTTCCTCGAACACTTTTTATATGGACAACCCGGTCTCTTCTATAAATGCTGCCGTGCGCCGCAGGTCCTCCAGACCTCCATAGAGCTTGCGGTACACCTCTGTCTCCTCCGGCCAGTGTCTCCATCTGAGGGTTGTGAACGTGGGGCAGGTTTGTAGCACGTGGTCTGTTGTCATGCTACCAGATTTGCATGGGCACTGGTCTGACTTGCCAATTCCAAACTTGGTGTGGAGATGCCAGTTCAGTTTATGGCCGGTGCGTAGTCGAAAGATAATTACCTGCTCCGGTCTGGTCAGTAGGTGATATTTTTTGTCATATTTACTTGAACTGTTACATATAGCTAGTTTGGAGAAAGACATTGGATGCGTTCGTTAGCCACCTTTGAGTCCTTTCAACTTCTTTAGTAAAAATTAATTCTTTTCAGAAAAGAATTAAAACACTAAAAAAAAACTTTACTTCTAGAGAAAGTCGGACAGTGGAGGTGACGTAAAAGAGGCAACTCCGTCACCACGCAGACACTGACACAATACTCTAAATTATATGACGTAAATGTCTCTCTCTCTCTCTCGCTCTCTCTCTCTCTCACACACACACAAACATGCGCTCATCTCCAGGAAGAATAAATCCTCATGCGTCCTCCAGGCGCATGAGGATCATGCCTATTGGAGATGTTTGGAGAGCGCGCGCACGCACGCACTGACACGCACACACACATCGACGCGCTTTCAGAAGAGCATGCAACTGACCCGTGTACTTAGTGTATCATGTAGCTAGGCAAAGTCAACCTGCTTTCACACAAATTATAACAAGACTGATATTGTACCGTGAAGCTCTAGTTTTGTCACCATTTTCTCAAGCCTATGAAGCGAAAGTGAAACTCATATCACGTTAAATATAAAATTACGTAAAAACTCAAACTTACGTCATGACAAATGACGTTTGACAAACCAATGACGCGTATGTCCTGCGCCCCTTATAGAACTCACTGACGCATTGGCAGATCTGAGATACTTTTTCAATGGGAGATAATTCAACATCAGAATCAGATCAAAGACAAAAGGTAGAGACCCTTGACAGCGAGGACAGCTCTCATACAGAAGGGACTTTGTGTGTTATGGTTCATCCCATCTTGTTAAAATTGAGATGCGTCCTCGTTAACCCTCTCACGACCGGGACACAGCGAGCATTACACTGGGAGAAGTAATTAAATCCAGACCAAAAAGGCGACTGACACTTTAACTCCTTTACTGCCAAGGAAAAATGAACACGATCCAACTGCAACAGACATAGGTCCCCACGAGACCCAGCAGATGCCTCTTGCTGAAATCATTTTGTACTCATGTTCCTTTGACGTTTGGGGATCTGAATTCGAAATGATTTCAAAAACACAATCTGCACCACCTGGCAGTGAAGGGGTTAGTATATAAGTGCAATAACTTGTGTTGTACTTGTCCTTTCTACGCGTGTTTAAGTGTATTATAATTATGTTCCAAGTAAAATATTACGAACAAAACCAAAATATCATTAAAGATGACAGTAAACTGTAAAAGAAATATGCTTGAAATCTGCATAAAACGTACTCTTTCTAAACGTGTTTCTTCCTTTGATGGGAGTTTCTTTGCAAGAGACATAGATCCCCATGAGCCCCCACAGTCGCGGGAGCTCATGAGGATATGTGCCTCTTGCTGGCTCAGTTCATATCCATTTGCTTCTGGCAGCAAAGGTTTGCAGTTTGCAACTGTGCTGGGGTTATCACTTTCTGATTTTATATTTTAAAAAACAAACCAAACCCCCCCCCCAACAAACAAACAAAAAAACAAAAAAAACAACCGACATCAAACATCAAAGCCATCAAACTGTTACTAAATGGCAGTACAGTAACAGAAAATGTTTGAAATCTGCCCAAAGGTTATGTTTTAAAGTATATCAAACCCAGGCTTAACTCATTCTACCTCTATCCCAGACACACCACAGCAAGATATGGATCGACCACGACAGTTCAAGGGTGATGCCAGAATAGCTTGGCGCCCACGGGCGCCAAGCTATTCTGGCATCACCCTTGAACTATCATGGTCGATCTGTGTCCTGTACTGCAAAGCAGTCTTCAGAGGACAACGGCAAAAATTTGGGGATTTGGGGTACAATGAGTTAAAAGCGAAAGTGTACTTTGATATCGCAAGCTCGCAAGAGGTGATTAACCCCTTCGCTACCAGTGATCACGAATTTTGCGTCAGAAACTACTGCAAGCTAACTGACACTGGCGTGAAGGACACAGATGTAAATGGGACCCAAAATAGGCATAAATTACAAAGGACTAGCAAGAGACATAAATTTTCACGAGCCCCTGCGACTGCGGGTGCTCATGAGGATTTATGTCTCTTGCAGCTGGGTAGCGTTCGCCTTTCCCTTGCAGTTAAGGTGTTAAACGTGTCTACTGCACTATTGACCAGGGGGTGTTTAATTTGTGCGCAACATGCCTTCTACGGGAGGCAATTACAAAAAAATAAGAAATGAAAACACCAGCCACGAACAAAATCTACATCAAAAGCACACAGGCACTATTTCAAGTGACAGAATCGAAAAGAGCCGGGAAGGAGTCACGCTTGCCTCCCCTGTCATTACAACTCCCATGGGGCTAAGGGAGTTGCGTTTTTAGATCCAGATAATGTTCTTCTCTGAGGGTGCAAATGTATGCCAGCAAGAGGCATAGATTCTGATAAGCCCCATGCAGCTAGCTGCAGGGGTTTTATGAAGATCTATGTCTCTTGTCAACAACTGCAACTTATATTTATGGCAGTCGTTTATTTCATTATTATTATTATTATTTTATTAGTCTAATGCTTCTCATGCATATTTGAAGCTGTAAATCTCTGTCAGCAAGAGGCACATATTACATGAGTCCCTGCATCTGTGCGTCTGCAGGGGCTAATGTGAATCCATGCCTCTTGCAGATGGAAGGAACTGGCTGATGGACTGAAGAGAGAAAATTCAGATGAATGAAATTCGAACATGGCAATTAAAGTAGTGAGTGAAATCAAGAGTACATAACGAAGAGTTAGCAACCTTGAATGAGCACAAAAAGAAGTTGACTATTTATATTGATGAGCAAAAGAAATGCGACAGCGTTGGAATCCCCATGAGGATATGTGCATGTCGCATTTCGTCGTTTGCTCGTCTGTATGTCTGTTCAATGTGACATCAGAAATATTTTCCCCATCACAAGGGAATAACAAAACGGACTTAGGAAACCGATAAGATACTAGTAGAAGATACTAGTAGAAGCGTGAATATTGTTTCCTGGTTCTGCGAAAGAACAGTAGGAGGATAGGAACCACGCAACACCTAGAGGGAATCTTCGACTCTGAGATGGAGGATAAAGTTTGTGTCAGCTAAACTACAGAATCTTCAGGCTATATAATCTTCGAAACATACTAGCTAGTACACTAAAAGTGAGTGCACTTCAAATTTTGAACTACATTGTTCGAATTTGAATTACTCGCATTCTCCTTCAAGAACCGTTGTATGCACACACCTACATTACACCACTGATAATAGCAGAAAAAAATTTAGACAGGCACACACAAAGAAATTTTCAACAAAGAAAGGAACACGCTTGGAAAGGACAAAGAAAGGAAAAGTCACCTTTCTGGTCTGGCTCCTGGACAAACAAACGCCTACGATGCTAACTCTTCTTCTTCCACTTCATCGTGAAATATAACTAGTTTGATAACTTACTGACGAATGACTCAGACTTCAAGGGGTAACTCAATGAAGACGTTTCGCATACGGATACGCGGCAAACTTGCCGCGTATCCGCATGCGACACGTCTCAAGTGAGTTAAATAAAAGGTTGGAAAGTGCAGTGCGATCGATCGCTTGGTCTACAGATTGAACGCTGATGACGTCCTAACTTCAAGAACGCAGAAAACTTCAAGAAACGTAGGTGTAAAATATTTAATAAGACAAAGATCCTCATGAGCCCCCTGCATTCTGCAGGGGGCTCATGAGGGTCTATGTCTCTCGCAGATTAGCGATTTTTTTGCTTATTTGTTGTAGACTACAGGGTATTTGGGGTAGACTGGTCGATGGCGAAATGATTGTGCAGACTGGAGGCACGTTTTAACGCAAATCGCGCCCAACATGCATACCAGAAAATCATAACGGGTCATTATCACAGCGCGTCACTTTTAAAAGAGCCACCCCAGGCAACAAATATACAAGCATCTGACTGTAATACAATATGTGTGCTGGTCAATGATTTTGGACCTTTGAGTTTTAAGCCGTAAGGCCAGAAATCAAATACCGAAATCTGAGGGATTTTTTAAATCGTCTAAAAGAAAGAAAGAAAGAATAAACAACAAATAAACACGACAACAATAAAAAGACTACAACTATTTCTAAAA
The DNA here is from genome assembly GCA_036245525.1 of Semisulcospira habei. Classification (NCBI taxonomy): domain Eukaryota; kingdom Metazoa; phylum Mollusca; class Gastropoda; family Semisulcospiridae; genus Semisulcospira; species Semisulcospira habei. The sequence continues at coordinate 99,556,517 of BTPG01000007.1, read as the reverse complement.
ATAAAATACACGTAAATGAACGAGCGTAAGAGGTTTCATCAGTTCTAAAGATTACAAATCTGAATTATGCCCTTGACATCGATACACAAAAATTACTGCAGTTTGAATTCGATACAAAAATAGATCTGAGCTTTGCAGACAACGACAGAAACTTACAGACAAAAGAAAGAAACCGGCTAGCTATCCGTCATAAGACAATCATGTCAAAGCATAGTACGTGTACTTTAACGTAGACGTGGAAAGGTCCCACCGCACACAAAAAGCCATTTGAAACGTACTCCAGGGAGTGATGAATAAAATTAGAAAACAATCTGAGGCACTTACCAGCTGAGGCACAACAGAATTTACTTCTGTTGGACAGTTTACGGACGAAGAAATTCTCTCAACTCAACAGCAAAAATGTAATCCATTGGCGGAAAAAAAAAAAAAAAAAAAAAAGAAAAGAAAAATAAATCTGTGCTTTTCATGTCAGTTGGTTAAAGATCATTAAGATGGTATCTAACTCGTACGCAATGGTCTCCATTCAATTTGTCAGAGGATGCAATCTCTGAGAAATCTTTTTTTTTTTTTTTTTTTTTTTTTTTTTTTTTTTGGGGTGGGGGGGGGGGTGGGTGGGTGGGTGGGGGGGGGGAACTACGGCTTAAAACAGTACTGTTATCTTCAATCACATTAAAGTCACATTATTACAGTCCGTAAAAAAAACCAAAAAACCCGGGGTTTCGATTAAGGAGGTCTGACTGAGATGATATCGCTTAACGTAGGCCCGCATACCATATCTAAAGTTAAGATATCCACATTTTTGAGGTGTCTTCCAAATACAGTTGAGAGGACCATCAGATCGACCATGATCGCTCAAGGGCAGTCACTGAATACCTTGACGCTTACAGATGTCATATTATAGTGAAGGAGACCACGATAGTTCAAAAGTAGTGCCACAACAGCTGGACGCCTACATTTATGATACGTCTTTTTAAGACAATATGTCGTGAGATGGCTCTAGTCGCCTGCTAGGCGTTAAACCCCAATAACTAGCTAACTCATTACGACGATATGTACCAGAAGACACATCAACGATGACACTAGAAGATATATCAAAGATGTTAGTTCAAGCGTGGTACCAAAAATAGCTTGGCTCTAGAGATGCCAAGCTATTCTGGGACCACCCTTGAACTATCATAATCTATCAAGGTCGATGCCAAGGTATGATCATTAACTCATTCGCGGCCAGCCGCATCCGGATGCGGCTAGCCGCGAATGAGTTAATACACGTATCATAAAGTGGTTCTCCACACGTTTTCACAGAGACTACCTAAAAGACGAAATACAGGTCATATCTTTGGACGATAAGTTATTCTGACACTACCCTTGAACTTTCATAGTCGATCCACAGTTTGTTGCACTAGTGTTTCAGGGCTTAACAATGAGACTAACACAAATGTTACTGTTCGTGCAGTAACTTCACTGCAGTGTGTCAGTATGTGTCCCTTGTAATACCTCATTCTACCCCATCACCGAAATCCCCAAACTTTGCCGTAGTCCTCTGAAGACTACATCGCAGTGCAGGACACAGATCGACCATGATAGTTCAAGGGTGATGCCAGAATAGCTTGGCGCCCATAGGCGCCAAGCTATTCTGGCATCACCCTTGAACTATCATGGTCGATCTTTATCTTGCTGTGGCCGTGTGTCTGGGGTAGAATGAGATACACAGTGTGTCGATAGCGTCGAGTTTAGTGTCATGGGGTTTGCCTGTCTCTGGCGGAATTTTGTTATGACGGCATCAATGTCACTTTTGTGGATGTGTTTATTGCCGACATCTCTCTCTCTCCTCCCAGCCCTCCTCCTCCTTCAGGCCTTCTGCCTTTCAAGACCACTATTGACAGAGCACTTGTCTTCAGTTTTCAGAATCCGCAGTCTGCATTGGCCCATGAAAATCTATGCCTCTCGCAGACGGAATAATTTTGGCTGTGCGACTGAACTCAGTGGCCGGTTGCTCGAGTGAGCTTAGTCCTGCGCCAGCCACTGAGTAGGGTGCTCCGCTTTAGCGGAGCACCTTGCTTAGCGGCTGGCGTAGGACTGAGCTCACTCATGCAATTGACCTTTTGAACAGTTTTAGCTTGGAGAAATGCAGTTAGTGACCGTGTCTGCCAAAATTGTTTTGGCTCTCTCTCTCTCTCTCTCTCTCTCTCTCTCTCTCTCTCTCTCTCTCTCTCTCTCTCTCTCTCTCTCTCTCTCTCCGATGTGTGTTGAACTCAAACAATCAGGTCTAATCCAAAGCAAACGACCAGTGTCTGAATTTTCTCTCTCATAATTGAATACAGTAGACGGAGTGGCTTCACTAAGCCTGTGGGCTGTCTGCGGAGCGGCTTCACTAAGCCTGTGGGCTGTCTGCGGAGCGGCTTCACTAAGCCTGTGGGTTGTCTGCGGAGCGGCTTCACTAAGCCTGTGGGCTGTCTGTGCCGCACAGTCTGCCGACCAAAGGGGTTAACTCACTCCACCCGGATCACCGCGATCCCGGTGATGGCCTGCACAACGCTTGCACACTGATCACCGCGATCGCGGGTTGTGAAGTTGGCCGCCTTCTACAAGAACTGGGGATTACTGAATACGAAACTAACCTGCCTAGTGTGTAGCTCTGTTTTCGTACAATGACCCTCATTCCTATTTTTATCACTAGGCCTCACAGTTACTGAAGTAGAGCGTGCTTTTCGAACATACTAGCTTTGCTTACATTTGCGAAACAACATGGCGTTTCTGTGTGCTTCACTCACCACAAGAGCGCAAAGTAATCGTCAATTTACTGTCAGAGAAGTGATAGAAATCATCCAGATTGAGGATTCTGATGCAGAAGAGGCTGCTGAAGACAGTGATAGCGATTTTGAAACAGCAGAGAGTGAGAAGAATGCATCTGATTGAACTGTTCGGTGGGTCACAAGTGAACTGATAACCGATTACACTTGGAAGTGCAGTGTGAAAAATAAGTGGTATCTTTACTATGCTCCAGAATATACATTTTTGGGGTTAGTAACTCAAAATTTTGTATATGCATGCACCCATTTACTAATCAACTAACCTGAAAATTGTATTTACATTTGTCAGAAAGTTTTTTTTTATGATTTTTTTTCTAACCCATCGAAACAGCCAGTATACAGAGCATTGCTAACGAAAAAACAGCCAGTGCTGATTGAGTTAAGAGTAGACACTTCAAGTGCTAGTCACGTCACTAAGTTCTTTTCTTTTTGGCCCCGAGGACTGGAATCCCGGCCCCCTTATCTGTTTGATCTGATGGATGATAATGAAATACGGCTTGTCGACATGGTCCAGTGGTCACGGCCCAGTTACATGTCCTGCACTGTCACGCTTGAACGGACGCTTGATCTCGGCAGTGACAAGTTACTGGTTAAAATTGCGTGACACTTGCACTTAGAGAGAGAGAGAGAGAGAGAGAGAGAGAGAGAGAGAGAGAGAGAGAGAGAGAGAGAGAGAGAGAACAATGAACAATGAACAATGAACAATGAACCTTTATTTTCCAACGGTAGAAGTTATTGGTAACAGGACCAGTTTTCAAACTTGCCGTTGCTACATCTACTACATAAGTGACATAGACATGTAAACATACACATACCACACACTGCTGCATGCACTGCTACATTCGCTCACGCACGCACGCACCACGCACATACACACACACATACCCACACACGCACTCAGGTACGCACGCATGCACATCGCAACCCGCGCATGCACGTACGCACACACACACACATGTACACCGCAATTCAGTACGCATGCACACACGCACGAACACTCACACACACACACACACACACACACACTTACACACGCACGCACTCAGGCACATACGCACAAAAACAAACACACGCTCTCGGACACGCACTCCAGACATACCTACCCGCATACGCGTACGCACAAAAGTATAAAATGAGTAAAAATACAAAGTAAAGCAATAAACAAAGAATCATTAAGTACATTAAAGTTCATACAGCAAGGGCAAATATGAATGCAGGTGCTATCTCTCCCCCCCCCCCCCTCTCTCTCTCTCTCTCTCTCACGCCGACACACACACACACATACACACACACACAGCATGCACGCACGCGCACACACACACACACAGAGTCACACATACAGTACACACACACACACACACACACACACACACACATACGCGAGCGCGCGCCCAACATATCGAGCACACACATATGAAGGCAAAAACATTATACACAGTACATGCAGTATTCAAAGGTACTCTTTGGCATTCAAATATTATGGTACGGCTATGGGAAAAAGGGACTCTCTCTCTCTCTCTCTCTCGCACACATACACACACATACACACACACATACATACACACACACACACACAAGCACGCACATGTACACATCTGAACACACGTGTAAGTTATCCCAATACTGTAATGATTTGATTACGTCAGAGATTCTAGGTGTTTGAAGAGGCTGTCCCTATATGAGGTGAGCGTCTTTGCGTTTCTAATTTCTGCAGGAATAGAATTCCAGAATGAACTTCCCGAGAATGACAAGCTGGTTTTGAATAAATCAATACGCGGCAGGGGTACTTTGAATTGTTGTCCATGTCTAGAAGCTACAGATGTCCGTTCTGAGAAAAAAGAACTCAAGTACAGTGGACATGATTGCTTGTACAGCTTGTACATCAATACACCTTTATTGAACTGAAAGTGCTGGGATAGAGGGAGAATTTTTAAAGTTTTAAGCTTTTTGTCAGTTGAGAGTTCGGGATCGGGAAATATAAGCTTAGCAGCTCTCCTATGTAGGGAGTTCAGCCTCTTCAAATGTACATCACTAGAACCATCCCACACTGTTGATGCATAGTCTATGTGCGACTTGACATGAGCATTGTAGAAAAGAAGACGCGTATCTGTGTCAGTAATTGTTTTCAATTTTGACAACATATACAGGCTTCTGGAAACTCTTTTGCACACATTATTAATATGCAGTTGCCATTTAAGCTGATCATCTATAGTGACCCCCAAGAGGCGGTGGTGTGATACTTGCTCAATTGGGCTGCCGTTTATAGACAGACTAAGAGAGAGCGGGCATAGCTGGTGCTTTTGACGTGTGGTTATAACCATGCATTCTGTTTTTGACGGATTCAGGGACATGGAGTTGGAATGACACCAGTCGGTGACCTCGCGCAGGCTTTCATGCAGACGCGTGTTAATTGCAGCTACATTTTTGTGAGGAGTGTGTAGTGTGCAGTCATCAGCAAACATGTCACAAGAAATATCGCGGCAACTAATATGTAGTGGAAGGTCATTGATAAATATGCAGAACAGCAATGGCCCGAGGACAGAGCCCTGAGGCACGCCGCTTTTGACGTGACCATACGAGGAGTAGGATCCATTTAACAGTACTCTTTGCTTCCTTCCGCTTAAATATGAAGTGAACAATGAGACAGCACCTGCATTGCAAAGATATGCTTGAAGTTTTGACAAAAGAATGTTATGATTTACAAGGTCAAAAGCTTTCTTAAAATCAATAAAGATCGACCCAGTTATTTGGGAGTTATTTATGGATGCTAGCCACGCATCAATAAGTCTTGTTAGTGCCGTGTGGCAAGAATGCTTGGGGCGAAAGCCGGACTGAAATACGTGCAATAGACTACGACTCTCCAAATATTGATAAAGGTGTTTGTGCACGTGTCTTTCAAGAGGTTTGGAAAGGCTGGATAATATTGAGATGGGTCTATAGTTATTAACATCAGACAGATCTTTTGATTTAGGCAAAGGGATAACCTTGGCTTGCTTCAGTTCTGATGGAAATATATTTTGTTGGATGCATAAGTTATAAATATACGTTAACGATTCTACTGTATAGGGAAGGGACAGTTTCAGGATTTTAGGACTGATCTCGTCAGGTCCCGATGATTTTTTGTTTTTCAGTGACCCGATCAGTTTTCCTACTTCATACACAGCTAGAGGCGGTATAGAGAAGGGGGGTTTGTCCTTAGTCTTCTGCTTACAGAAGTTAAGCAGGGACTCCGGGCATGTGTAAGACGTTTTTCCGCTTGAGGGTATGATTGACTCGGCAACAGACAAAAAATGTTTGTTAAAGATGTCTGCAGTAATACTAGAAGGAATGGCTGACGATTTCTTGCTGTTACCTCGGGTGATGAGATTAACTGCGCGCCAGAGTGCGGCAGTATCTCTGTCTTCTTTAATCATTCGTTCAAAGAGAGACTTTTGAGCCCTGCGTACCATAGACTTGACACGGTTACGTTGTTTTTTGTATTCGTTAAATAGCTTGTGTCTTCTTAAGTCATTTCTCAATTTCATAGCTTCAATTATTCCTTGCGTTAGCCAAGGCGGTAACGTGTGGTTTTTTTTACCCGCTTTTGCCGTAAAGGGGCGTGTTTGTTAAGTACTCTTGTAAAGAGTCGATACCAAATAGTCAGAGCCTTTTCAGGGTCAGTTTCGTTATTAACGACATTAAATGGTGTTTGATCAAGGTCTGCTAGAAAAGCAGACTGATTAAACTGTTTAAATGAGCGGTACGTTATAGTTGTGTGCCCGTTCTTACGATGCACTGGCAGTTTTGTTGACCAGGAACACACAGTAGGAAAGTGATCACTGATGCTGAGGTCAGGAACACTAACATTGAACACACTAAGGGGACGGTTGGTGTAAATGTGATCAATGAGTGTTGCGGTTGTTTTTGTGATCCTAGTAGGGGCCGAAACTAATTGTTCTAAGCCGGTTTGTGTGGTGATGCAATCCCACGCGGTATGGGGCTTTAACATATGTTAAAGTCGCCTAGTAGCAACGCATCACAGTTAGGTAGGCCAACTTTTTCTACTGCATGCAAGAAATCGTCGTACCATTCAAACTTGGCTGATGGGTTACAATAACAAAAGCCGATGAAGACGGGTTTAGTTTTTGGAGCCCTAAATTCCAACCAAATGCACTCAACTTCCGGAGTTTCTATGTCCTCACGCCTTTTTAGAGAGAGAGAGAGAGAGAGAGAGAGAGAGAGAGAGAGAGAGAGAGAGAGAGAGAGAGAGAGAGAGAGAGAGAGAGAGAGAGAGAGAGAGAGATGAAACGTTTTTTATTCAGGATAAAAAGTTTTAGGCATAGCAATGCCTATCTTCCAAACTGTCCTGCTAATTTTATCTACACATATAAAAATACATCAGACGATACAGCAACAAATAAAACACACACAGAGAGAGAGAGAGAGAGAGAGAGAGAGAGAGAACATAATACCGACTATCACTTATTGCCTTGGCCCTTCTGTGTGTGTGTGTGTGTGTGTGTGTGTGTAATAATAATAATAATAATAAATTTATTTCAGTTTTTGCAGGCCATCAGGCCCATATGAACACAAAATACAATTTACAACCAGAAAATACAGGAAGGTGGTTGTAAAACACACTCATATAGCATTACATCAGCGCACATAAATAAACAAAAAAACAAGAAAAGTTCAAAGCAAATCCCTCTAATTCCTTAATTTAAGGCAACCTGAAATATACATAGCAACTTTAAAGACCAGTTTATCATGTAGGTTTCCACACAGCAGCTGAACTTTAAGATCGGATGGGAATCTGTAGTAAAACAGTGGAATGTACTTTTTACGTAAAGGGGCATATTTTGGACACTCGAACAGAAAATGACACAAATCTTCAGCCTTATGCCAATCACATGAATTACATTCTGGATTAGTGATGGGTTTTCCAAATCTGGATACTCCGTTTAAAGGTAAACGGTTACATCTAAGTAAACATATTGCCCGCCTGAGTTCACAAGAGTTCAGCTGCCCTATGTAACTGGCTCTAAGTATTTCTGGGTGGTAATGGCAGTATTCTGTGTTTGAGGTAAGGGATGCATGCCAGTCCTGTCGGAAACAATCCATCAGCCGATCTTTGAATATCTGAATGAACAGAGGAGTGTTTCCAACTGACTGCATTTCCCATACATACCCAAACCCGTGCATACACAATAGAGTCTTTATTTGAGTAGCCCAGTTCGATCTACCCGAAGTATCATGCATATATAACATCGTGTAACACTGTCTTGGGTATCTGTTTTCTGACATGGTAAGAAGTCTGCACCAGTACTTCACCATTCGAACATAGGCATCAATATACATAGGGAATCTTCCACACTCACCCAGCGCAATATTGTTTTTTACATCTCTTCCAACACCAAGGACCATTTTACAAACCTTTATATGAACCTGCTCAATTACATCATGTCTCTGGAAACCCCAGACCTCTGACCCGTATAGCACAATGGGTTTAATCTTGACATCAAAAATGTGAAAAACAGTGTCAGCTGGCAAGTTTTGTAATTTGAAGTATAGTCTTTTGATGCCTGCAACTGCTCTCCTGGCTTTTCCAGCTAAGTTTTCTACACATCTAGCCCAGTTCAGAGTAGAGGAAAATATCACACCAAGGTAAGTATAACTGGACTCGACTTGAATCTGCTTGTCAGCATAAAACCATTTTTCACAATTTTTCACAAAACCTCCATTTTTGAAGACCACCACTTTTGTCTTGTCCATGTTCACAGTGAGACCCCATTTTTTACAGTATTTTTCTAAACAATTAATTTTCTTTTGGAGATCTGCTACAGAGTCAGAGACAATGGCTATATCATCAGCATACATAAGAAGGAAAATACCCAGTGGGTCTGCAAAAATATCAATGCCACGTGCACCGCACGATGATATTTCTGTCTCAAATTCTGAAAGAAAGATAGAAAACAGCAGTGGGCTCAACACACAACCTTGTCGCACCCCTGACATGCAATCAAAGTAGTCGGTAACTTTGGTTCCAACCCTTACAGCAGCTTTTACATGTTTGTACATACTCTCAAGTGTCTGAAGCAACTTTCCATGAACTCCTTTACGTAGCAAGAGATACAACAGTTTTGTCCTGTGCACACTGTCGTAAGCTTTAGAAAAATCTACGTACATGGTGTAAAAACGGCCACCCTGCTTGCTAAGATACTTTTGCACTAGTGCCTGTAAGCAAAAAATGTTGTCTATAGTACTGTATCCTTTACGGAAGCCAGCTTGGGCCTCAGGAATACAATCGTTCTCTTCACAAAAACGAACCAACCTGTTGTTAATGACAAAACTGTACAACTTACTGATAACGTTCAGAAGAGAAATTCCTCTGTAGTTGTCAACATTTCTAGGGTTACCCTTTTTGTGTAGTGGAAATATCACAGCCATGGTCCAGCTTTCAGGGTATTCCGCACTTTGAAACACACGATTAAACAAAGGATGCAGAAATTTCACAAGGATCTCACCTGCATGATGAAAAAGGTCAGTGGGCAAGCCATCAGGGCCTGATGCTTTCCCTTTCTTCATGTTATTAATAGCACTGCGAATTTCATCCTGCGTGATTTCCTCGTCAAATTTTGCATTATGACAACCATCACAATCATCAGATATATGGTCATTCAAAACACCCTCGGCCTGTCTGCTGAAACCTGAATCATCAACATTCTGATCCACATTTAGCAAATTACGAAAATAATCATACCACACGCGTGGTGAAACGACATCAGAACACAACTTTTTAACGCCAGTCAGAGACTTTATTTTTTGCCAAAATGTTCTTGAGTTTGCATCATTACATGCATCGTTGAGCTCATTCAAAACCCGTGCGTTGTACTCTACTTGTTTTGTTTTACACAACTTCTTAAATTCTTTCTTCATGTCAAGATACTTCCCTAAGTCGTCATGTGTGTTTGTGTGTCTGAACTGCTTCAACTGTAGGTACTTGTTTTGTTTTGCTAACTCGCAGTCCGAGTCCCACCACGGCGGCTGTGCACGGGATTCACCTATCTTCTTACCTGACCTCATTTTGTCAGCCGCCTTCTGAATGAATGCTACAAAACAGGCCGACCCTTCTTCTACACTCGAGTCAAGCGCTGACGAAAAGTGTTGAAACTGAGTCTCCTGATTATCTTCAATGTATGCCCAAAAGGATTCAGCGTAGTTTTCTTTCCAAACAAATTTAACCCCTTCCTCTAGTATTATATCATCATTTAAATCATTATCATCACATGAATAAACAGACTGAATAGAAGTAAACGTGGTTACAATGGGGAAATGGTCTGACTCGCACCTGTCTGCAACAAACATATCGGTCACTAGGTCAAACACGGATTTAGAGCAAATACAGTAGTCCACCACACTTTTGCCTCTGTTGGCCACGCACGTAATTTCTCCCTCACTGTCACCTTTCGTTCTGCCATTGACAATAAACAAACAGTACTCTTGACATAGTTCTATCAGTTTCCGACCAAAACTGTTTACGCCAATATCTTTTGACCTCCGTGGACTTTGTGGTACATCCTCTAGCAGATCTGTTAATTCCTGTAGAGGCTGCACGTGTGAATTGCCATCAATAAAATCAGTATCAGACAGCCCGGCAGTGCGGGCGTTAAAATCGCCACATAATAGCCAAGGCAGCTCAGGGTGAGCACGTAAAACTTGAGACATGTAGTTTTCTAACACTTCAAAACCATCAACGTTATCTTCACCATATACAACAGAACGCTCTGGAGCCACATACACAAATGCTGCCAGAACATCAGATGCAGAGTTCAAAACAGACTTACCGATCTTTAGAAACACAATATCCTCAGCTGCCTGCATTAAACGCAACACATGACAGGCTATAGATTTATGTACACACACGGCCACGCCCCCTTTTAACTTTTGTGTACGTGGTGAAAAAAAACACCTGATACTCTGGAAAGGTATCCTCTATAACATTTTGCTTACACGACCAGATCTCTGAAAATGCAAAAATTTGACACTTTTCACAGAACTGCCTAAAAGAAACACTTTTCAGCTTATTTACAAGACCTTGGATATTCCATGCCATGATGCGAAACACAGAGCTACCACTTTCATCACTACCACTTTCATCAACACAGTGTGCGGGTGTGGGTTTGAGTATGGGCACTTGAGTGTGTGTGTGTGCAGGTAAGTCGTCCTTTGAAGACACATGGTGGGGGCCCTGGGGGTCTGAATGAGGGACGGGCTGTCTTCTCCTGGTTGCTGGGTCAACATGCCGGCCTGCCCCTCATTTCTGCCCCCTGCGCTCCACTGGCCTCTGGGTAGCAGCGTCGTATGCGTGGGTCTTTCCCTCAACAACGAGGGAGTCGAAGCGGAGGAAGGCCTTCTTCCCCGCCTGCTTGGCCTCCTTGAGGAAGGGTAGTAGCTTGCGGCGCACGTCCCTCACCCGAGGGGTGAAGTCCTCAGAGATGTAGACCCGGGACCTGTTCTCCTTCAGCGTTCTTCGCTCAAACAGGATCCGCTCCTTGTCTTTGTACTTGTTGAAGCACACGATGATGGGGTGGGGCGCCTTGCCCCCCTTCAGACGATGGGCACGCTCCACCTCGATCTCCTCCTCTATGCCCATCTCGTCCTTCAACATTGACTTGACAGCTTTTTCACAGTCCGCCCAAGTCTCTGAGCGCCCCTGGGGGTGGGGGATTCCGTGAAAGATCAGATTATTGCGTCTGCTCCGCCCCTCCAAATCATCCAGCTTATCCTCCAGCTGCGTAACTTTCTCCTTCAACTCTCTGTTTTCTTTCATCACCGCAGTAAAGTCACTCTGAATTTTGTCCATCTGCTCCTGCATTGTAGCTTTCATACTGTCCATCTTTTTGTCCATCACATTCAACATTTTAAACACATCAGCAATGGTCGGCTCAGACACTGCGTTTGCCTCACCCCCGGGCGACTGGTTGTCTTGGTTCCCCTGGCATGTCAAAAGAGTCTGTCGTTTCGGTGGCCCTGGGTTCGCTTCGACATCGCCACACCGGAGCAGAAAGCCGACCAAAAACACGAGAATGACTGCCACCGGTCCGCTGACACTGACAGTGCGGTAACGTAGGGCTGCCTTCCTCTGTGCTTTGCGAGCCATGAAGTTTTGAAAAGTCCAGTAAAAGGTACCGCAAATGGCACGAAAAGATACCGGACTGCTTGGCATGATGAGCTGAATCACCCTGTCGTTGTTCTAAAGTCACTAATTAAGTAATTATGTTGCAAAATGTTAAAAATGTGCGGAGCCGCTCTTCAACTGTGTGACGTCGATCGTGAGCACAACTCACCTCTGTGTGTGTGTGTGTGTGCGTGTGTGTCTGTGTGTGTGTCTGTGTGTGTGTCTGTGTGTCTCGAACACTCCATCTGACCTCTTTACACTGTGCGGAGACATACAACTCTATACAGTGCATGTTATAAGTGGTACAGCGCGCATGCCCATCCATCAAATGGCTATCGATACTATTGCTACATAGGACTGTGGGTGTAACGCATGGGTCTGTCCATTGCTGGTCATCGAACTATTGCAATCAGTGCCGGTGGTAGCATGCACGATGGGTTAACCCCTTTACTGCCAGTGAACGTAGATTGTGCTTTTTAAAAAAATAAATATTGTTAATTCAGAGCCAAACGGCCCCAGCCATCCAGGGAACACGGATATAAAGTGGTTACAGCAAGAGGCATAGATCCTCATGCGCCCCCGCAACTGTGGGGGCTCATGAAGATCTATTCATTTTGAAGTTGGGTGGTGTTACATTTATCTCAGTAGTAAAAGGGTTAATGAATATTTATTCACTTACTGCAACCCAGAACGCACCGTTAAGGCACCTTCACGGCTGATCAAGCCCTACACTGCTAGCGCGCACAAATAAATGTCTCGGAAAACCATGACAGATTCACCTCCACAAAGAGCGATACCCACAGCCAGAGGGTTAACGTCTTTCAACAACACAGGGGCAGATCAGCTACCTCCGTGGGTGGGGGGTCCAACTGTTTGTTTGGGACTTTCAACCTGATACAACAGGCCTCCCCGACGCTAGACCTTGCTTCTAAGGGCCGAAAAATCGAAAAGAGACGGGGGGGGGGGGGGGGGGGGGGGGTGGAAGAGAGAGAAGGCACGTGGGTGTGTTAACACTCACCACTGGCCAAAATATCAAACGGGGGGGGGGGGGGGGGGGGGGGGGGGTGGCGGTCCAAACATCAAAAAAGGGACTTTGCTATAGCATTTTAGAAAATTTGCTTCTGGAGGGGGGGGGGGGGGAAGGGGGGGTCCGGAACCCCTAGGATCCCGCCCCCCAGGTCCGCCCCTGTAAGATCATCATCAAGAAAATATACACAGTTCAAGAAGTTCAGCAGGGAGAAAACACATCGAAGTAAACTTCAAAGCATTCTCTCACCCCTCCGTAACACTCTACACAACTTTCATCCCCTCGTCACATTGTCAGCGAGCATGTAGAGAGATTCATCCATCACTACATAATTATGTATGCCTGCCTGCAGGCTCCAAAACCCCAAACAGACACCCCAAAACAATCTTAGCAGACACGGTTCATAAACTGCACTTTTCAAAGCTAAAACTGTTCAAAGGCGAATTTTCTTGTTAAAATCCAAGATGAAAAATGCTTCTAAAATTAGCCCTCTGAGTCAGTTGCGTGAGTGAGCTCAGTACTGCGCAAACCACTAAGCAAGGTGCTCCGCTAAAGCATCGAAAACAAAAACAGACACCCAAAACAATTTTGGCAGACACGGTCTTATACTGCACTTTTGAAAGATAAAACTGTTCAAAGGGTCAGTTGCATGATTGTGCTCAGTCCCGCGCCAGCCACTAAGCAAGGTGCTCCGCTAATGCAGAGCACCTTGCTTAGTGGCTGGCGCAGGACTGAGCTCACTCACCGCAACTGGACCTGAGTCCACTCTCACAGTCACACTCCTTTAATTTGCGACACGCATAGATTCCCATGTGACAATGCAGACTGCAGATTCTCGTGAGGATGTATGACTTTTGCTGCAGGTGCCTGTCAGAATCTATATCTGCTGCTGGCGGGAATGTGGCCTATGTACTAGTTGACGAACGTTCAAAGTTGTTTTCCGGATCTCTTATCAGCCGACGAAAGACATGTTGTTAGTGACGGACCATTTGTTGAGAAAAAGGTGTCATAACTAACAGTACTTACGGCGCACTCAAAGAACACAGCAACAGGAAATTGGATACCACTGGAGGTTTACGAGTACAGCAGAAACAGTTTTGAGCAACCGACGTCCTTGCAAGAGAAAAGGTGGTCTGAAAAGTTATACTGACGGGTTTAACGTCAAATAAGCGACTAGGGACATATCTCACAGCGGGAGAGGGGAGGAAGAGAGAGAGAGAGAGAGAGAGAGAGAGAGAGAGAGAGAGAGAGAGAGAGAGAGAGAGAGGAGAGAGAGAGAGAGAGGAGAGAGAGAGAGAGAGAGAGAGAGAGATGATGATGAAACTTTATTTTTCAACGGTAAAAAGTTTTTGACAGAAAACAAATCGTCATTTTACAAACTTGCCGTTGCTAACATCTACAGGATAAAAAAGAAGGGAAACTATAAAATATATATGTACATACAAAACCCAATAGCATCATTATATACAGAAAAAATAATAATACTCATCACACACATATGCACACACGCACGCACGCGCGCAGCTCACACATACACCCACACGCACAAACAAACACGAGCACACACACATACGCGCACACACATATAAAAACCATCTGTATGAAATACGTGAGGTAAGAGAGAGAGAGAGAGAGAGAGAGAGAGAGAGAGAGAGAGAGAGAGAGAGAGAGAGAGAGAGAGAGAGAGAGAGAGAGAGAGAGAGACAGACAGACAGACAGACAGACAGACAGACAGACAGACAGACAGACAGACAGACAGACAGACAGAACATACAGACAGACAGACAGACAGACAGACAGACACAGTACAATACAATACTACTTTCTTAATGCTTCATGCGGAAATTCACTGTTTGCCCATACAACACATGGCATCACCAATCACTCATGGAAATAATTAAATAACCCATAACTCTCAATTAAAGAGATGAACTGTAACAGACGTATCGTTACCTTTGTAACACTCTTGGCATCAGAAACACTTATGGTGGATGAGTGAACTACTGAATGAGCTAGTACTAAAGAACTAAAGAATGTTGACAGGCACTATCTACTGCTATTACTGTTGAAAAGGGTAACAGCCTTAGGGACAAAAGAGTTGGCATAACGTGATGTACTGCTTTTGGCTACTCGAAGTCTGCCACTTCGTTCGATACGTCTGTATGATAGTGATTGTCATCATCGTCGTCGTCATCGATTATGAAACGTTTATTCAAGCTAAAGTAACCACTTTTCCATACTGTCCTGTGAAAGGTAACTACTACACAACAAATATTTAACTCTGTAACTCCCAGGACTAAATGACTTCCATTCTATTGAATGGAAGTCATTTAGTTCTGGCAATGTAAGAGTTAAAACAAAAGAGTAACATTTCGTGATGGTGGGGAAGACAGGAACTGATGGGGGTGGAAGGGGAAGGGGGAGGGGTGATTACACACATTTTAAAAATCTTTATTCTGTATCTTCTATGAAAAGAACGATCTAACCAGCTTAGCCGTTTAAACAAGTCTGTCTTTGATAATAGCTCAGCACCCTCTGACCGGAATAACAAGCATTACAACTATGACGTGTTTCATTCAGTCGCCGGAGATGTCAAATTAGCCACGCGATACAGATTATCCTCCGAGGATTAGCCCTTTTCCCAGGCGAAATAATTGTATTTTGTTCCCAAAACAACGATTTACGTTAGCAAGTCGCCTTTAGACAGTTGTGCAAGAAACAACATGCACTGGTTGTCTCCCTCGATTCGCTACCGCTTATCAGCGGTAACGAATCGAGGGAGACAACCAGTCTGGCAACAAGCGGTACTGTAACACCGATGGCTGCATACACATGGGGATTGGTCAACTGTTTGCTGCATTCTATATACAGTCTCTGCTCTCGAGCAGGTAAGGTTTACCTATCAATCGACCTACCTTTTTAACAGCTAGGGCGTCGAAACTGCGCACACACCAGACTTTCAGCACACTGTCTTGTAAGGAAACAAACAAACATACAGACAGGACCAACTGACCGATCAAACGATCAAACGACAGAATGACCAAAAGATCAAACGATGGAAAGAACGAACGAATCGAATGGACGAAAGAATGAAGGATCTAACGAAGAAATGCACGACCGACCGACTGAAGAAACGAACGAACGACAGGACAAACGAACGAACGACCTACTTAACGAACAAACGAAAACAAATAGACCAACAAATGAACGAACGAAAGAACATTCTGGAGTTTTTGCGCTCGTTGAAATCAATGAAATTTTTCTAGGCTTGCTGATATCAAAGCTAAAACATGTGTACTCGCTTAAAGAGGAACAAAAGGGACGTTTTGACAAAAAAAAAGAAAAAAAAAAAAAAAAAAAAAAGACTCAAGCACACACAAACACCTAATCGACAAACGCATCACATCAAATTCTAAACAAAAGGAGGACTGCGCAGTTTAAAAAGTTATTCAAAACTTTAGAGATCCCAAAACAATTAAACTATTGACTTATTGACTGAAGGAACACAGCGATAGCTCAGCAACGCCCATCTGCAAG
Source organism: Semisulcospira habei (assembly GCA_036245525.1). Lineage (NCBI taxonomy): Eukaryota > Metazoa > Mollusca > Gastropoda > Semisulcospiridae > Semisulcospira > Semisulcospira habei. The sequence continues at coordinate 99,539,986 of BTPG01000007.1, read as the reverse complement.
AGGCATAGATCCTCATGAGCCCCCGCGATTGCGGGGGCTCATGAGGATCTGTGCCTCTTGCTGGCATCATTCATGTCCGTGTGCCGCTGGGTGGTGAATCTGTGGTGGTTTAAAAGACGTAAGTTTTAGATGCTGGCAGTAAAGATGCTGCACTATTGACCAAGCCCCCGCATGAGCAGCTGCAACAAAGCCATGCAGGAAAATCTACACAAAACGTTTCATGCAGACAATATAACGTCAAAATCCGCATCAAAACCAGCATAGAAAAAAAAAAAAACCCACAATAACCTCTTCATTTCAATGACAAGTCCTTGGAATCAGTCATGGCCAACCGCAGTCAGCAGCTACCATTTTTTATATGCTTTCACATAGGAAACGTTAACTCATTCGCGGCCAGCCGCACCCGGATGCGCGGCTTATACCGCGTATACGGATGCGGCTGGCCGCCAATGAGTTAAACGTTTAAGACCTAACGTCGTTTGTCCTCCACTAAGGTGATTTTGATATCAAAGCGGGGCACCGATAAGGGTCTCATCGAATTACCACCCACAGCTGAGTTCGAACATCGCGATGTTTTCTTTTGGACGGAAGTGTTTTCAAATAGAACCGGGTACGTATCACAGAACACACGAGAGAGAGAGAGAGAGAGAGAGAGAGAGAGAGAGAGAGAGAGAGAGAGAGAGAGAGAGAGAGAGAGAGAGAGAGAGAGAAGAGAGAGAGAGGGATGAATGAATGAATGAATGAAACTTTATTTTCCAAGGATAAAAGAATAGGTGCGCAGGGAGAGAGAGAAAGAGAGAGCAACAACTAAATTAAATAAATAAATAAATAAATAAATACATAAATAATAAAAATAAGTAAATACATGAGAAAAAAAAGGAAAAGAAAAAAAAAAAAAAAAAAAAAAAAAAAGGACAAAAAGAACACAGAAAAAAGGCATTCTCAAATTTCAAATACATAGTGCAAACAAAAGTAAAGAAAACAACCAAGAACTAACACCCGCCAACATTGACTTCCAGCGTTTTCCTTCGACTGGCATTCTATAGGCATCAGTTTCTACACTTTAGTTGGAGGAGCTCGAGTGTTCTTGTTCAGCGAAGCGTGAAGTGACCGGACCTAATAAATAATTCATGAGATGACAAGGAGATGTCATTAAACTCACGGACATGTCATTGTTATCTGTCGAATACACACGCGCGCAATTCCTTTTGCTTTTCTTATCAGCCTTTTTAATTCCATCGCCAACTGCAGGATTAAATGATCTTTAATTTGTGCGCCGGTCCGTGATTTTGGACATTACGGCTGAAAGCCGAAAGGTCCAAAATCACAGACCAGCACAATACTTTTTTGTGTTTTTGTTTGTTTGTTTAGTTTTGTTCCCTCATGACAGCGTGGTGATGGAACTGAAAGTAAAGGCAGGATCGAGTTATAGTATTCTTACGAGTGTTTGTTGCAGCAGGCTGTGACTCAAAACAACAACAACAACAACGACGACGACGACGATGACGACGACAACTGGGTCATGGTGCCTGTCGGCCCTCGAGTGCACAGCACGCAATTAAGTATCGTTGAAGTGCGCATGTTAAAATCCCATCTCCACTGTTTGAAAAGAGCCGGTGGGTTGGAGAAAAGTCAGTTAACATGCACCGTTGTATCTTGAGATAAAGTCATCAAAATATTGAAGATTGTCGGCAGACACAATATAATTATTAACCTAACCTAAACTAACATAGAACACAGAACAGAACAACACGCAGAACAGAACAGAACATAAATTGTGCTGATCTGTAATATGTTTACCAGCCGTAAGATCCAAAATCACAGACCCACACACAGGTGTACTGCCTGACGCTGCTAGGATTCGGCTTAAAAAGTTCTCTCCTCGCATAAAGGAAGGTATCGGTAGTTACAACGTAGACTGCAAAGGTGTTATGCACATGCACGAAGTGTGGTTTTAATCAGATGTTTTTCACTCTTTCAAGTTGTTTCGGTAGTTAGATGAACAATAGGTTGTACGCACCTCGTCTTAGAATTTCATGGTGTTACGACAGAACGTTCATTGGACTGCAACTAATCGGCATCTATTGGCTACTAGAGTCAAAGATAAAAGTCACAGTGTACAATCTACTTGTTGGTCATTCATACAGGAACATCGCTCCTTTAAGACCTTTTTCCTGCCATTGGACGCAGATGGAGTTTTTGAAATCTGGGCTAATTAAACGCCAGAGAACTTCATTGGTCCGAGAAATGTGACCTCAGAGTGGGGACAGCAAGAGGCATAGATCCTCATGAGCCCCCGCATCTGCGGGGGCTCATGAGGATCTATGCCTCTTGCATTCGGGTTCTGTTGGTTACAACAGCCAACACCTCTTAACTGCAATAGGCATAGCTCATTATGCGTCCCCGCGCTTGCTGGGGGTCATGAAGATGTATGCCTCTTCGTGGAACGTTTCAATATCTGTGTACTTCGGGGGGAGGGGGTTAATGGGGTTTCAATCTAAGGTGATTTTTCGGATCTAGTTGAAGGTAATTGACAAGAAGGGGCTAAGAACTCCAGGTTTCTTGAACTGTCCAGTGAAGATTGTGCAAAAACGAAATCGGATTTTTTTTTCTCTCTCACGAATATGTCCTACAGCAAACGCAGAATAAACGGTCAACAGAGCAGTTAGCTGAGAAAGTCGGTCACACACACACACACAGACAGACACACACACACACACACACACACACACACACACACACACACACACACACACACACACACACACACACACTCATCAGCCAGTTGGTCTTCCGAGACGGAAACACCAAACGTCAATTACCACTGTGTGCTCTTTCGCCCTCCCCAAACAAAAGATGCAAAATGATCTCCCCTTCATACCCAAGAAACCACCTTAACCCTATTTGTGCATGTAGCCAGCAGTACTTTTTATGCACCTGCAGGAATCATCGCGACAAAAACCTCTACCGACAGCAAAAGGGTTAATAATATTATCACAAGGTCACTAATAGCAAATTGACCTACTTCGAGACATTTGTATAAATAATGCAAACATAATCCATATTTCATTGATCGATCGACCCATAGACCAGAATAAGGTTGAAATAGTACACTTTAGGAGTTGTGGACTGAGGCTACTTTGACGTTTAGGTTAGTAGATCGACCGTGATAGTCCGAGAGTGCCGCCAGAATAGCTTGGCGCCTCTAGGCTCAGAGGCGCCAAGCTATTTTGGTAACACGCTTGAACTATCATGGCTGATCAATCATCTGTTGAAATGTGCCGTGGCTAAAAACATAAAAGCCAGACCAAAAAGGTGACAGCCAAGCGTGTAAAATGCAGAGAAGAACCCAACGGAGAAAGAAGCGCGCTTAGAAAATACAGTTACAACACAATTTATTAACCCATTCAGCCCTGAAGCACTGCAGCAGGAGATGGGTCGACCATGCTAATTCAAGGGTAGTGCCAGATTAGCTTGGCGCCTGACGGCGCCAAGCTAATTTGACACTACCCTTGAATTATCATGGTCGACCCATTTCCTGCAACAGGTGCATAGTCGTTAGATGACGCCTCCAAATTTGGGAAATACGTGCTTGGGGCTGAATGAGTTAATATTTCAAAATAGACAAACGATAAGTAGCGACTGAACTGTATACTTGTTTGTTCGTCAGATTTGAAAATTGTGTTGTAACTGTCTTTTCTAAGCGTGTTTCTTTTGCCGTTGAGTTCTTTTCAAAAAAGCTAAATCTTCTCTGTCGTAAACATTAACTCATTCAGCCCCGACACACCACAGGAAGACTTGGATCGAGCATGATAGTTCAAGGGTGGTCCACAATAGCCTGGCGCCCATAGGCGCCAAGCTATTCTGGCACCACCCTTGAACTATCATGCTCGATCTGCCTCTAGAATTGCAATACAATCCTTTAGAGGGCAAGTTCACAATTTCGGGATTTCGGTCCTGGGGCAGAATGTGTTGATACCAGGGTATGAAATAAAGCGTCTTACCTTTGTAATCTGACGTTTATGGTATCTTATCACCTCACTTTCACAGGAGTCACAGACGGTTTCATGGAAACTGTATCGTGCCGTCCGTCAGTTCATCCAAAGTCACACCTGAAGACAATAACACGTTCACTCACGGTCACTTGAGCGAATGGAAACACAACATCGCTCCACAGATTTACACCCCATCAAGTAAGACACCAGACATAATAATTTTGCTCTATATTG